>OY282640.1:28477635-28880135 GCA_958299015.1 Tetanocera ferruginea | reverse complement strand
CAAATTCAAATTCAAATTCAAATTCAAATTCAAATTCAAATTCAAATTCAAATTCAAATTCAAATTCAAATTCAAATTCAAATTCAAATTCAAAATTCAAAATTCAAAATTCAAAATTCAAAATTCAAAATTCAAAATTCAAAATTCAAAATTCAAAATTCAAAATTCAAAATTCAAAATTCAAAATTCAAAATTCAAAATTCAAAATTCAAAATTCAAAATTCAAAATTCAAAATTCAAAATTCAAAATTCAAAATTCAAAATTCAAAATTCAAAATTCAAAATTCAAAATTCACAATTCAAAATTCAAAATTCAAAATTCAAAATTCAAAACTCAAAATTCAAAATTCAAAATTCAAAATTCAAAATTCAAAATTCAAAATTAAAAATTCACAATTCAAAATTCAAAATTCAAAATTCAACAGATTCAAAACTGGTATATCTGTTTGTTACATTATACATTAAAACCACGGACAAGTCCACCTTCCATACAAGTTGTATGTATGATACAATCTACAATCGGTAGAAAACTCTTTATAGAGGTTTATATTTGAGCTACAGGAATAAAACTTAATAAGTTTTAAGTTACATTAAAACTAAGCTGTATACAAAATATGAGCTTGTCTACCTACGAAAACACCCACTTTCTACAATATTATTATGTATTGAAAAAGAAGGTTTTGGGCATTACAAAATCGAAGATGACCGACTCTAGAGTCTTATGCAATTGGTTAAACGAGTTATACTTTCAAGAGAAATTTTTTATTTTCAAGCCTTAATTAACTCGATGCTTTTCTAAATGGCCAACATATTTACAACAAGTTCCAATTTTCTTAATTAAATTTGGATATGTTCTACAAAAACAAAAAAATATATTATAAAATAATTATAAGATGAATTAAAATCCATATGGTTTAAGGTAATTATTTGAAGGTAAAATTACAAACATACTTTTAATGAGCGAATCCCTATCATGCGCATAAAAAATAAGCTAAAACGACTATAATCCATCGAAAAACAGAGTCATGTGTTCATTTAAAGACCTCATCAAACAACAATATGCAAAAACTTTAACACGAATATTAAAGGATATTCAGTCATAAAGCCATTTATATACATCATAAAATCAACAACAATTTGCTTATGTTACTCCTTTATCCAACTCTGGCAAACTATTCAAGGTCTTGCATGAGCTGCTCATATTATGTGTGTTTATATCACTCTAAAGGAGCGGCATAAATTTTAATTTTAGCAATGTTCTCATCATAAAAACCAATAGCTAAAAATAGCAAAATCCTTTCAACACTCGAACGCATCATTTGTGAAGTCATAGTTTGTTTGTTTGTTTGCTTGTTTGTTTGGTTTTTAGTTCGCTTGTTCTGCCAGAACATGTGGAACAGTTTTACACACCTTTTTGCTGTTTTTAACTTTATTGCCATTTGTAAAAATGAAAACGCAAAAAAAAAAAAAAAAAAATGCAAAAAAAAAAGAAATGGCAACAACAAATATAATTAATTAAAAGCAAGCACGCACAAAGCCTGCTTCGTCACAATGGGGCACAATGGAACACTACTAATGTGTTAGACACATCCTTGTGTTATTATGTGCTGTGCATGGAAATCACGTTTAAGACCAAAAATGCTTTAATTTGCTACACTGTCTGTTAATTTCAAGCGTCAAGCACGTTCGTTCTTAATAAATTTTCCACTCAACACGCTGCCGCTGTTAAGCAAATAAGGCGCAGCTGGATGTCCTGCCAACATATTCGACGCAATGTTGAACAAAGTCTTTGAATTGAAAAATATTTAAAACAAAAAAAATCAAAAAAATACAGACAACTAAGACAAATAAATAAAGACATGCGTGTTAATGTCCTTCAATTTGTGCCTAAGGAGTGCGCGCCTTTCATGTATGTTAATTTTGATCTCTATTTTTTTTCGACTATTTTACAGCGTAGTTCAAAGCTGCGTTCAGGTTTTGTCAGATTTTGAAGTGGCGACACGCAGTTTTCCTGTTCTTTGGAAAATTGTTAAAATTTATTGGTCGAATTTTTATTTCATTATTTTAGTTAACATAAAGTTATGCTGTAATGCCTGAACACAAATATGTAAAATCTGTTATATTATGCCAAGGTTTTTAAGAACTGCTAGAAAACAAGATTCATGCTAAACATTGTATTTTCAACCTTTGTCAAGGTTTTATTCGAACTCGTACAATAACTGCACGATTAAGTTAATTAAATAGTATTGCATATTTTATTAACAAACATGGACTAGCGTCCGCATGTGGACTCAAGAAACCTTTGAATCGTCATTAGCTTGAGTCACACTTAGTTCCACAACCGCACAGTGAGTTGAACCTAAATAAGTGATTGAAAAAATTTGAATAAAAAACAAACTTAAAAAAAAAAAAACAATTACAGTTAATCGTGATTTTTAATTTCATTTTTTCAATTTCAAATTTTGAAACTTTAATTTAAAGTTTTGAAAAAATTTTAAAAAAATATATAAAAATATTATAAATTTTAAAGTAAAAATTTAGAATTGAATATTTAATTTTTAATATTAAATTTATAATATTGAATTTTGAATTTAAATTTTTAAGTTTCAATATTGAATTTTGACTTATCAATTTTATCATTAACTTTTAATTTTACATTTTTGATATCGAGTTTCGACTTTTAAAACTCTATAAAAACATTTCAATTTCAATTTCAATTTCAATTTCAATTTCAATTTCAATTTCAATTTCAATTTCAATTTCAATATCAATTTCAATTTCAATATCAATTTCAATATCAATTTCAATTTCAATTTCAATTTCAATTTCAATTTCAATTTCAATTTCAATTTCAATTTCAATTTCAATTTCAATTTCAATTTCAATTTCAATTTCAATTTCAATTTCAATTTCAATTTCAATTTCAATTTCAATTTCAATTTCAATTTCAATTTCAATTTCAATTTCAATTTCAATTTCAATTTCAATTTCAATTTCAATTTCAATTTCAATTTCAATTTCAATTTCAATTTCAATTTCAATTTCAATTTCAATTTCAATTTCAATTTCAATTTCAATTTCAATTTCAATTTCAATTTCAATTTCAATTTCAATTTCAATTTCAATTTCAATTTCAATTTCAATTTCAATTTCAATTTCAATTTCAATTTCAATTTCAATTTCAATTTCAATTTCAATTTCAATTTCAATTTCAATTTCAATTTCAATTTCAATTTCAATTTCAATTTCAATTTCAATTTCAATTTCAATTTCAATTTCAATTTCAATTTCAATTTCAATTTCAATTTCAGTTTCAATTTGAATTTGAATTTGAATTTGAATTTGAATTTGAATTTGAATTTGAATTTGAATTTGAATTTGAATTTGAATTTGAATTTGAATTTGAATTTGAATTTGAATTTGAATTTGAATTTGAATTTGAATTTGAATTTGAATTTGAATTTGAATTTGAATTTGAATTTGAATTTGAATTTGAATTTAAATTTGAATTTGAATTTGAATTTGAATTTGCATTTGAATTTGAATTTGAATTTGAATTTGAATTTGAATTTGAATTTGAATTTGAATTTGAATTTGAATTTGAATTTGAATTTGAGTTTGAATTTGAATTTGAATTTGAATTTGAATTTGAATTTGAATTTGAATTTGAATTTGAATTTGAATTTCAATTTGAATTTGAATTTGAATTTGAATTTGAATTTGAATTTGAATTTGAATTTGAATTTGAATTTGAATTTGAATTTGAATTTGAATTTGAATTTGAATTTGAATTTGAATTTGAATTTGAATTTGAATTTGAATTTGAATTTGAATTTGAATTTGAATTTGAATTTGAATTTGAATTTGAATTTGAATTTGAATTTGAATTTGAATTTGAATTTGAATTTGAATTTGAATTTGAATTTGAATTTGAATTGGAATTGGAATTGGAATTGGAATTGGAATTGGAATTGGAATTGGAATTGGAATTGGAATTGGAATTGGAATTGGAATTTGAATTTTGATTTTAAATGTAAATTTTGAATTTTTGAATCAAGAATTTTGAATTTTGGTTTATGAACTCTGAATTCTGAATTCTTTATTTTTTATTTAAAATTTTGAATTCCGAAATTGGAAATTATGAATTTGTTATTAAGAACTTGGAATTTGTTGTATGGAAAATAGATTTTAGAATAAAGAAAAATAATTTAAGATTTGAATTGATTGAATTGAGAATTTAAAATAAAAATTTTGAATTTTGCATATTGTAGTTTTTATTTTAAATTTTGAAACTATAACTGAAAAGTAAGAGTTTATAATTTTGAATTTTCATTTTTGAATTTTAAAATTCACGATTTTGTGTAAAAAAAAAAAATTTTAAAAAGAATGTAAAATATTGAATTAAATTTGAAGCTTGAATTTTTAACTTTAAATTGTTAAATTTTGAGTTTATTATTTTGGACATTGCTAATTTCAAATTTTTAATTTTAAAATTTTGACATTATTTGTGGAATTTTAAAATTTTTATAATAAATTGCAAATATTAAAAGTTTAATTTTTTTTCTTGTGCTTTTGATTTTTCAATTTTGATTTTTTAAATTTAATTCAAATATTTTAACTTGTTTATTGAATTTTGAATATTTTATTTTCACTTTGAGCTTTCAAGTTTGAGTCAGTCTTTTTAAAAATTTTCAAAACGTGTTTGCATCTCTTAAATTTTTATTAAAAATAAATGTTCCGCGCATCATTTCTTTTCATCAAGTTTGAAGCTCTGAAGGTTTCTATGGAATTTAGAGAGGTTTTTAATAATTAAGATTCAGTTAATTCAAAACTGTTTCAAAAATTTTGGTTTTTTCTTCATACATATTGTTTCAGCTAGAATTTTTATCAATTTTTTGGTTCTCAACAACTCACTGTGAGCCGCTTCAAACATCGCGCCTTCACGTTTTCACCGCTTTTTATAAGCAAATTGTTTTTACTTTATTACGTCGCAGTTTAATCCATGACAGTGGAATTATTGCTGTTGTTATTTTTTTTTTATTTTGTTTTTTTATTTTGTTTTTTTTATGTTGTTGGCTACAATGTCGCACACCTGGGCATACTTTGTCGATTACTCAACTTTTAACTTTAAGGTACAGCGAGACTCGGCGACCCAAAGAATGGGCACACATTGTCAGCTTATATTTTGGAATTAAAAAAAAAATTCCAGCATATAGTAAAAATTTTATTGACGTATCGTCGTCTAACGGTTTGACAGTTTTATTGAATCATTGATACTGTCAGGCGGACTCATGTAAAGGTTCAATAAGGTTTTCACTTTATTTTTGGTTGTGGATTAAAGCGTTCTTTGAACTAAGAAAATGAAAGTCAAGCAAAAAGGTTTTCATCCAATACAACACCAAAACAATCAATCAATGTGGGCTATTGGTAGAATGGTTTTAATCGTGTTTTTTAATTATTTTTCTAAAGCTCACCACAACAACCAACTGTCAGATATTTTAAGCCTAAGAAATTCCAGAAATTATATCCTACAGCTTGAAGCCATGCTCATCTTTAATTCCTGACATGTTGCATATTCAAGTCCTTTTTCAACATGTTGCTGGCATGCCTCTCCTCAGTCATTGCAACTTTTTTTCTAGGTTTTTACATTTGCTGATGTTAAGGCAACGCCTGCCTCCTGGCATCTTGCAACTTGTTTATATCCTTTAATAGCGCAAACACTTGGTTTGTTGTTTTTGTGGTTGTACGTGTGTTTTTTTCTTGCGCTATTTTTTTTTACCTGCATCTTCAAGCATCTTGACAGCCTCCTTCTTGTGCTTGAAGCTGTTGAATATTTAAAATGAATTTTTAATGCCTTCGAGTAGTTGAACCCACTTCAATGTTGTAGCTATCCGCACTGTTTAAAAATTTATGCACATCCTGTATCAGTTTCAGAACATCTTCCTGAGCATGCAGCATGGCCTGGCATGCATGTGTCTGTCTGTCCATTCATCTCAACATGTCTATCCATCTGTCTATTAAGTCAGTCATTTGGCCAAACAGTCTGAAGCGTGTTTGTCATTTGCCAAATGCAGAAGAAAGAAGTTATCGAGCAGTTGTAAAAATTGCATTTTTAAGCAGTTGAAGGATTAAAATATTAAAGTCACGACCAGATAGTTGCTCTTTGAGAGAAAACAGAATGGCAAGTAAGTCAAAAACATGAATTGAAGTTTGCTATAAAATTGATTTCAAGATGAAGTATTCTATGAGCTAGAGTTAGAGTTAGAGTTAGAGTTAGAGTTAAAGTTAGAGTTAAAGTTGAAGTTAGAGTTGGAGTTGGAGTTGGAGTTGGAGTTGGAGTTGGAGTTGGAGTTGGAGTTGGAGTTGGAGTTTGAGTTGGAGTTGGAGTTGGAGTTGGAGTTGGAGTTGAAGTTGGAGTTGGAGTTGGAGTTGGAGTTGGAGTTGGAGTTGGAGTTGGAGTTGGAGTTGGAGTTGGAGTTGGAGTTGGAGTTGGAGTTGGAGTTGGAGTTGGAGTTGGAGTTGGAGTTGGAGTTGGAGTTGGAGTTGGAGTTGGAGTTGGAGTTGGAGTTGGAGTTGGAGTTGGAGTTGGAGTTGGAGTTGGAGTTGGAGTTGGAGTTGGAGTTGGAGTTGGAGTTGGAGTTGGAGTTGGAGTTGGAGTTGGAGTTGGAGTTGGAGTTGGAGTTGGAGTTGGAGTTGGAGTTGGAGTTGGAGTTGGAGTTGGAGCTGGAGTTGGAGTTGGAGTTGGAGTTGGAGTTGGAGTTGGAGTTGGAGTTGGAGTTGGAGTTGGAGTTGGAGTTGGAGTTGGAGTTGGAGTTGGAGTTGGAGTTGGAGTTGGAGTTGGAGTTGGAGTTGGAGTTGGAGTTGGAGTTGGAGTTCGAGTTGGAGTTGGAGTTGGAGTTGGAGTTGGAGTTGGAGTTGGAGTTGGAGTTGGAGTTGGAGTTGGAGTTGGAGTTGGAGTTGGAGTTACAGTTCCAGTTAAATTATAACTCCCACATTTCAATTTCATATTTAATATGTCTAAGCATGTGTTCGCATCCTTTCTTTCTCTCGTATCCTTATGTATGCGTTCGTATCCTTTCTATTTCTCTTGCTCTGTCCTTGCTGCTTTCGGTTGCAATAAATTTACTTTTAACAGCAAACTGCTGCGTACTCATTTTTTTCCCTACGCCAACAATTTTAGCAAAGTGTCCTGGTGTTTGTTTGCTTCCTGTTGCAGAAGGGTAGCATAAATTTCCAAGCATCTAACTTTTTAGTTAACCGGAAGCGCTTTTAAGTGTTAAGCAATTTGGTTGCTGTTCATTCATGTCACAGCAGGAAGTTGCTATAGCAATGTTCTCATTTTAATATCATAGCCGGCGTTATTTTACTTCTTAAAATTCCTTAAAATATGCAACATTTTTGCCAACTGACAGCGAACAACTTTTAAGTTTCAACAGCAAAAAATGAATTGCAGACAACAAATTTATGACAATCAGCCGAAAATGAGCAACGACAACATTTGTGACAAGCGACAACTAGGCCAGTGCTGCCAACATGCAAAAATTACAGAAACAGAAAATAAATAATATATATAAAAAGTTTTCTTTCAGCAATTTGTAGTTGAACTCGCTGATGCAGTTTTTGCTGGAATTTTATTGATTTGAAAATTGTTGTCGTTATTGTTGTTGCTGTTGCTGGCGTCAGTTGTGGAATGTTAATACCTTAGGTTGGGTGCGTTACATCGATGGCAGTTTGTTTGTATGTTTGAATGCCTGTTAATTGCTGTTAAATGCGTAATAGTTGTGAGTACTACGAATTTCTTTGCACATGAAGGAGAAAGTAAATCAAGGAAATGCTGTTTTTACAGAAAAATATCTTTGTTATTTATTTGAAAATATCGCGTCAGTTTTGCAAATAATTTGCATGTTATAAGAAATAATGATGGATAATCACGGATATGATTGTAGAAACAGGAATTGCTATTTAAGGCTTATGACAACTGAATATCGTAGCGTAACAATTTGAATATAATTTTACACATATTTAAAATTTATTTTATTTTACTGTTACATCTTCTATGCACAGCAAAACTCTTACAAAAGATTTGCTAAGGTTAATTAAAAATGCATTAAATATTATAATTAAGAAATTTTATGACCACATTGCTGTCTTTTATTATTTACTTGTATAGATAGTCGTTATACGACGGGTCGTATTCAAAATAATAAGTACCAGATGATATGACAATATTCACCTCACATGCTGTTTTGTTTCAATCGTTGCAATGTGTCCTTATTGATAATTATCAAATAAATTTTGTGTGCATATTTTTAGGCTGACAGTAGACAGTTTAAGTGATATTTGGTTGTATGAGTGAAAAAGGTTCTGGTTCAGTCTGAACATGTTTTAAAAAGCATAGCAATAACAACTATGAACAGTTTGAGTGATAAAAGCACGGAGCAGTACACTTATCTTTTATATATATATATTTTTTTTTTTTTAATAACATGCAATAACATTAGAGTTCATCTACTACAGCTTTTCCGCACTTTCTCAGCATTAACCTATTTTAAGCCACAACCCATATCATCAAAAATAAAATGATGTGGATACGAGTGTCTCAAAACAAAGTAAATGTGGGAAAAAATTTACCCACCAAAAGTTTGGGAATCAAATATATTAAGATTATTTATTTATTTTTAAAAAAGTCCTTGCGTATTGTAGTAATTTGAAAGTATCTGTTGATGAGTGCATTTTTGATGCATAAATTGTCTGCAGATTTTCTGATTATTTTTCGTTTCAAAAGTGTTCTGCAAAGTGTTTCCTTTTATTTAGTTTGAATTTCTTACAAGATACCTACTAAATGTTTAGAGCCCATATTTCGAATGACTCTTTTATTAAAGATAAATCTACTTGGAACACTTTTCTTGTCCAAAAGTTTCAAGGCTTACTTTTTGAGAACTAGATCCTCTTGAGACTTTTTAATAAAAAACACATGTTTTGGAAATTTATTGTGTTGCGTATTTGACTTCCCAGAGGCCCTGTGGCAGAGAGAATTTTCGCGGCATAAATTGTAATTTAAACCATTTTCGTCCTATTTTTCGAATTTGTTTTTATCTGTTAAGGTTTACCATAGCAGGAAGATAGTTCCTATCACATATTACCTTGATAGTTGGCTATTCTAAAAATAATATTAAACTTCTCTTAGCCCCTTCACTAGTTTTGGCAAGAGTGGTTGAAAAATACCTTTCCGATGAACCTATCTTGTTCAATTACAGCAGACATTGCTCAATAGCTGTATAATTTGGAAAGACTCAGTTGTTTGGGCCTTTAGAAGGATACCTTGGATTGACTCAGGTAAAAGCTTATCTTAGATTCATCTTTTTGTGCTAATCAACTACACATACAATTCTACTTTTTACAATTTCACTCCATTTCCCTTTCTTTCCTACTTATCTATTACTGCATTTTCGAAATAAAGCATACAGGACTGAATAGGTGTAGCACTTAAATCCTGGGTTCTAAATTAAAAAAAGATCTTATAGAGAGAATGAGAATAAGTAACGCTAGTATTTTCAGGCGATGCTCAGCTGTGTGCTCAGAAAATCAGGTTTCTTTTTATCAGAAAATGCTCAGGAAAAAAGTACACCCTTCCCAGGCAGCTTCGATGTCCTCTTTACAAGAAAGAAATGCCTGTGAAAAAACATCTGATCTAACAAAAATTTCAACACCCGACAGTCAATGACATTAACAAAAAATAGCCATTTTATCTCCTAAATGAAAAAACTTCTTTTGGAAGGACTAAAAAGTGAAAAGATTAATAGCAAGAAAAAACAAAAATATTAACATAAAATAATTTTTTTTTCGTTACGGGTCTACATTAAAAAATTTCATCAAAATCCGAGCCGATCTTTGGTCAGACTTTAATGAGTTAAGAGAGAATTTTATTTGGGATTGAATACATAAAGTGAGTAACAAGTGAATGAAGGAAGTTTTAAAGTGTTTTTTCCGTAGAAAGTTTGTTATAAAATAAGTTTTGTTTTGTTCTTTTTTGCATATTTATTATACATTCTTAACTTATATATTTTTTGACGTAGAATAACGTCTTACAGCGCGGTTTGTATGGGGTAGTTTTAACAGATTTTTTGAAGGTCATGCAACGTTTTTGGCGAATAGTTTAGGGTATACCTACAGCCTTTAATACTTATCGTTCAAAGATAATATATATACTTAAATATCAGATATATCCTACGCTGAATGAATATCTAATTTTGGATTTTGTCACTATTATATGAAAGTCAGAAAATAGTAAAATATAAAAAGAAAAATGCATGTTTTTATATAAGAAAATAAATCATCAGCTGCTTATAATGTACTTGCTGTGCCTGCTGCTTTCTTTGTTTTTGTTTCGATGTTTATGGTTGTATTGTTTTAAATTTGCACGAACTGATTGGTTCGTATTCAGCTTCAGAAAGATTCTATGGCCAATTGGATGCAGTGGGATTATCTGAGGTCACAGGCGGGTCATTGGTACTTTGATGGGTTCCATGGAACATTTGGACCAAAATGGATGATTCTATGACCAATCGGATGTAGTGGGATTATCTGAGGTCACTGGTGGGTCATTGGCACATTTATAGGTTCCATGGAACATTTGGACCAAAATGGAGGATTCTATGGCCAATCGGATGCAGTGGGATTATCTGAGGTCACTGGTGGGTCATTGGCACATTTGTGGTTTTCATGGAACTTTTGGACCAAAATGGATGATTCTGTGACCAATCGGATGCAGTGGGATTTTCTGAGGTCACAAGTGGGTCATTCGCACTTTCACGTGAATACGAACTTCACGTGTAGTTCGTGAATAAAAGACACGTGTAGTGGAGTTTTGTGTTTTCACTTGATTTTTTTAAAAACACGTGAACACGTGCTTACGTGAAACTGGAAGTTCTAGTTCGTATTGGTAGCATTGTAAGCATTGGTTTGCATTGGGTGTACGTATTCACTTCTGTTCTAGTTTACTAAGTGCTCTATTTTGAAACCAGAGGTCATGAATCTCTTTTCAACTCAGTCAATGAACTCGAACTGTTAAATTTAACGAAGTGGGTCTGTGATCCGGTTAGATTTAACTCTTATGAAAAAAAACGAGTTGGATCATATTTCGTTTTATGCTTTTACCCAATAGATGGCGAAAATTTTAATTTTTGTTTTTATTTGTTTCATTTTTATACAGTGTAGTTCGCAAACTATACATCGAACAGAGAGGAAAGGGTAGCTCGCAAACTAACTATCTAAATATATTTTTTAAAAATCGGGATCTTAATTTTAATTTGAAATTAGTAGTTAAACTGACTGTAGCTCGCAAACTAAATATATATCGGGCAGAGACGAAAGTGGCACCAATGGAAAGTGCATTTGCTTCGCCTTCTTTTCAACGAAGTCAATGAAATTTTGCTTGTTTCTTTTTGCTTGCTCATTTAATCATACTTACTTTATAACTTTTTCTTTGTTTTGGCCTCGATAAGTAGTCCATAATTGAGTGTTATTAATTTATTTGTTAATTTTTGGAAGATCAATAAAAATACGTGCAAAATGAACAAAACAATCGGACCAAAGAGACAAAGTAGAAGAGGTTACAACTTAAACGGAATTCTGCAGCTACACTTACGATACTTTCGAAACTGTTTCTTATTTTTTTATAATACTTAATTTGCATTTAAGGCGGCCGTGTAAGTTAGTTCGAGTGTTGAAAAATAAATGAAAAAAACTATGGGAATAATATCTCAACTGAAGATAATTGGAAACAAAAAAAAAACATTAATAATTATTTTATTAAAACATATTTTCTTAGTAAAATATAGAAAATTTTGCAATTAAAAAAAAACAGTTAAACAAATAGAGAAATAAGTCCAAAGAGTAATAAAGATCAAATAAGTTTTGATGACTTTCGATAGAAGAAATAATATTTATTTAACTTAACATTTATTATATTAGCAATAATAGGTTTTATTTCTGCTAGTTCTGACTATATATTTGAACTGTCATAAGAGTTTTTTCTTAACTCTGTTCTTCTCTTCTTATTAACTATTCCGCCCGCTTATCTTCTCCATTCCATTACATTTCCAAGTCCAAAATATATGCTCCTAAAAGCATACTAAAAAAAACAAAAACTTTTAACCCATTGAACTCTATTCTTGCATAAGTGCTAAAATTCACTTTTATTTCACCCAATTTTATGACACAGACGAATTAGCGTCCAGACTTTACTAACTTCAGCATTGCTGCAGTTCTGCACGCACACAGTAAGCTAAAAACAGGCGGCGTACCATTAAAATAAAAAACCCTACATTTCACTTTTTGACACCTTCAACGATACAGCTAAGCAGATAATGTCAAAAAATTTGTATGAAAATAAATTTTATGCAAGACAAACAATAAAAATGCAATTTCTTGCAAACAGATGGCGCGCTAAGCTGTCTGTGCAGTGGAAGAAAGGGATGTTAATGTAAGAGGTTGGCTGCAGTGTTAACTCCTTATACTCGTTCCAAAAAAACAAAAAACAAAAAAAAGGCAAAAAGTGCGAAAAATTACGACGACTCATAAAGTGTCGGATAAAAATTTGTTAAGCTGAAAGCAGGAAAAGTGATAAATTTATATTATTTGTTGTTGTTGTTTTTTCGCCGTTGTTATAAGCTTAAAATTATGTCATGAATGGCTCAAAAGGAACAAAAAAAGGCACAACGTGCATTGCAGCATGTAAACAAAAGTGAAAGAAAGAGTAGAATTTAGGAAAATATGAGCGTGACAAAAGAATAAAAGTGAAATCATGTGACATATTTTGTGTTGTTGTGTTAATAAATTAAAGGCTTAACCCAATTTTGCATGATTGCCTGTGTGACCAGTAATGTAGAAAATACAAGAAAAAAATCAAAAGTTTGTTTTGACACAGTGACCGCAAAATTATGAGCAATTACATTGTTAACATTATTGCTAGACAAGCTTTACAACTGCGTTAAGCTTTTGTTGAACTGACAGCTATTAACTGCCGGAATTGCTTTAAATTCTTAAACACTTAATTTTATCTAACAAAAAAACTATGACAATTATGGCAATTCAAGCAGCAACAGTTAAAGTTTCATTATTTTATACAACTTGCAAGAAATAAAAAACAAAAACTACGACAATTCTATCCAAGTCAAGTTCTAATTTTGTTGATACAAACCAATTAACAACATGCGAAGCTGCTGCGGTCTAAATGTGTTGTTCTTTAGAGCAACATCTTCAAAAAGCATAAAGACGAATTTTGAAAAAAAAAAACACATAACAAAAAAGATTGGGCAACAGTGAAAACCTCAGAAAAGTGAAATCTTAAATTACACTCTCAAAAAAAAAAAAAAAAAAAAAAAATATTAACAAAAATGTTGTCTGCGGTTCTAAGTGATATTACAAACACATGAACATGCATAAGTGTATGTACAACTTTTGTTGTTATTTTATGCTGTAGTAAGACATGTGTGAATGCCGTGCGTGTGAAGATTCTCTTGTGACCCAGAGAACTTTGACTTGATGTTAGTTTTGACACATGGCTTGAAGTTCATTAAATTTGTTTTGTTCGTTTATCTGGTTGGCGAAAAATTTCCAATTTTATAAACAACTTGATCAATGCAAAAGTTATGCTTTTGATCTTTATGATCATCTTAGGGCCAATTTTTCAGTGCGAGTTTAACTCTATTTCTGGTTTAAACAAAGTTTAAACCAAGGAGCAAGTTTTTCAGTGAATATTGACTAAAGTTTAAACTAAGGTTAAACGCCCAATATTGTAGGGTTAAACTTTGGTTAACTTGCCATACGATTCTGACAGATTATTTTTTTTTTGTTAATTTATGCAATATTTTTAATAAGCTTAATCAAGATATAGTAAATTCAAGAAAATATGTTGGAAAGTATGTATGTATTTGAAAGTATGTAAGTTGGGAAATCCTGCAAACAAATTTTCATCATGAAGAAGCCTGCCAAAAAAAATTGCTTAAGAAAAGCAACAGCAGGAATTTTGAATGATAACACTGTGCGACAATTTAAGGCCCAATTGGAATAACCTTTAATATCGCAATGGTTTATAGTAGTACATGGCCTATATATTATGCCCTCATACTCAGTTTTATCGGATTAGGTCAAATAAGAGAGAAATTCAAGGTCAAATTTCACCTTTAAGTCACAAATTTTTTCTTATAACTCTTAAACTAAAGTCAAATCATGTGTATTAACTGTCTCTTAGTATTTGCAATGGATGGTTCTTAACATTTTGAGATCATATTTTGCTCAAAAGGTTACGTAAAGGGGTTAATTGTTTCTTCGAAAAAAGGACTTTTTTAAAACAAAATAAAATTTTCAATAGTTCAGTTACTTTGTATTTGTCTTTTAAAATAATCAGATTTTGCTGAATTTTTGCATACACCTTAAGTAAAGTAAAATAACCCACCTCAGAAAAGATCACAACAATTACATGTGCGCATCCAAAGATATTCGGATTCAAAGATTACCAATGATGGTAACTTCGTTAATGTAATCCCTAGAGTAAAATCATTCAGATGAAAATTAAAGACCCAACAATTTTCTTCAAAACTGTTCTTAACATCTTTAACGAAAGAATTACCGTTTTAAAGATATGAGCGTAAATATGTAATTTCAACATATATGAAAAATTAAAACGTTTAAAATAAAAATTATTTTTATTTCTATTTCTTCCCAAGATCAAAATTTTTCATACATGTTATTATTACATATTTATGCGTATATCTTTAAAACGGTAACTCTTTCGGTAAAAACGTTAAGGACAGTTTTGAAGAAAATTGTTGGGTCTTTAATTTTCATCCGAATGATTTTACTCTAGGGATTACGTTAACAAAGTTACCATCTTTGGTAATCTTTGAATCCGAATATCTTTGTATGCGCACATGTAACTATTGTGATCTTTTCAGAGGTGGGTTACTTTATTTTACTTAAGGTGTATGCAAAAATTCAGCAAAATCTGATTGTTTTTGAAGATAAATACAAAGTAACTGAACTATTGAACATTTTTTTTTATTTTAAAACAGGCCTGTTTTCAAAGAAAAAATTAACCCCCTTACGTAACCTTTTGAGCAAAAAATGGTCTCAAAATGTTAAGAACCATCCATTGTAAATATAAAGATGCAGATACTACACATCATTTGACTTTAGTTTAAGAGTTCTAAGAAAAAATTTGTGACTTAAAAGTGAAATTTGACCCTGAATTTCTCTCTTATTTGACCTAATCTGATAAAACTGAGTATGAGGGAATAATATATAGAGCATGCACTATTAGAAACCATTGAGATATTTGAAGTTATTTTTTCGTGTCGCACTGTGTAAGTTATAGTTTGGAACATCGTACTGAACTCTTTTTTAACAGCTCTATCTTCAAATTTAATTTCACTAACAACAACTGTTTCATGCCTCCTCCGGTTTTATTAACCTATTGCAATTCTTAAGCCAATTTGTTTTTGGCAGATTTCTTCGTTCTTCTTCTGAAACAAAACTAATCATAAAGCTGGTAAGTTTAGCACCAGCTGTTAAAATAATCAAAAAGAATCGATTATTTGTTGACATTTGATGGTGCTGCAATATCAATAAGCACAAAATTGCTGGTAACGTAACCAAGCACTGAAAAACTGATTGTGTATTTAAACGCTGATTAACTTTAATCTACGATCAACTAAACTCTTGTTAACTACAGTTTAAACCAGCACTGAAAAATTGGCCCTTAGAGTCATGTTTCACTCATTATTTCAATTTTTCATACAGTAAAAACTTTTTTGCATACATTGAAAAATAAAATAGGCTAGCAATTTATGCCAAAATTTTAGCGTAAATGTATTAAAATAAAAAACAAAATCAAAATGTGGAAACTTTAGGAACACCAGACAAAATTTAAGACAAAATTAGAAAATTTTAAAAGTTTTTATTCTAACATTGGAGTTTACTCAAAATAATTTTTGTTACTAAGTTAGTTAGTATTCGTTCGATCTAGTTAGCATTTACTTGTTGTTGCGACCAGTTTTATTCAAATCAGACCTTTGGAGTTCGATCTAGTCCAGCTTTCTCCAATAGATCAGCCAAAACGAAACTTGAGCATTCTATACGATACAATAGAGTTAAAGAATTGTGTGCATAGTGTTGCCATCAAATACCGTTAAAAGCAACTATTTTTTCCCGAGATATTTTTACATCTTTTCTAAAACGAAAAAACTGTAAGAAATTTATTAACTTGTGGAAAGTAGACAGAATATCTGATGCTAATGTTTTCATCAATATGTTAATTGAAAACACTGCATTAAAGGAAATTTAAATAACAAGGAGTTCAATCAGTGGCGTAACTACACGAAGGAGGCCCAGGTTTGACTTGTGAAGAGGGCGCTTCGGTAGAAGATGGATCAACATGCATAACTCGCCTTAACATACAGCATTGAGTCACTTCAAGGAGTAGATTAGAAATAATACGATCATCTTTCATATTTGCAGCGGTCTAGTCTATAACATTAAGGGCCAGTTTTTCAGTGCGTGTTTAAACTCTAGTCAAATTAAACCGAGGTTAACTCATCAAAATTGGATGTTTAAGCTCGGTTTAAGAAAAAAACAAACACATCATATGATAATTTAAGTCAATTCAACTTAAACGAATGCTACAATATCTAGTTAAACATAGTTTTAACATCCCTTTTTGGTGAGTTAAGCTTGGTTTAATTTGACTCGAATTTAAACCAGCACTAAAAAACTGGCCTAAGAACGATAAAAGTTTGAATATTCCTGAGCACTCTACTTTAGTCGATTCAAAATAAAATATAGAAATACATGTCATATATTGACAATTTTAATAAAAATGAAGTATCCGAACTTACTGCATCTGTGACGTTGAAGGTTAACATTGTTTTGGCTTGCTTTTCATATGCATTGTTATCTGACACTTTGTTTAATGCAATTGAAACAAATAATCTTCCACTTAGATTATCGAGCTAATTGTTAATTATAATAGTTTTTCATTTCAGTTTAATTGGATTAATTTATTTATTACATATTTATATACTGAATTTATAAATAAACAAGTAAAGAAAGTCTAAAGTCGGTCTAGGCCGACTATGAAATACCCTAAACCCACTTTTCAAAAACAAAAAATTTTTATTGTAAATGGGCGTCTCCAAGGGCGGATGAAGCCTATATTTAATATGCATTTAAATGTTGATGAAAAATTTACACATACCAAGTTTTATTCCTGTAGCTCACAGTTAATGCCTTCATTGTGCTTTCGCTATGGGAGGTGGGCGTGTTCATGGATGGATTACTCCCAATTTTGGAACACACCTTAGTTTTGGTATAAAATACATACATACCAAATTTAATTTCTCTATGACAAACATAACCTTATTTATTGAGTTTTAAACTTTTTGGGTTGTATGGGAGGTAGGCGTGTCCGTAGGCGGATTACGTCCACTTTTCAAAACCATCTTTGTTTTGTTACAAAAAACATATGTGCCAAATTTTAGCTCTGTAGGTTAAACAGGGCTTTTTTATTGCGTTTTCAATTTTTGGGTTGTATGGGAGGTGGGCGTGTCCGTAAGCGGATAACGTCCATTTTTCAAAGACGTCTTTGTGTTGATATAAAACACATACATACCAAATTTTATTGTTGTAGGCTAATTATGAGCTGAGTTATGCAGTTTTCAATTTTCGCGTTGTACGGGAGGTAGGCGTGTCCGTGGGCGGATTCCAAAAATATTCAATAGTGCAGATCCTTGGGTCCATGTGACCATATATACCAAGTTTCATCCAATTATCTCAACTCCATCTTCTTATCCTGTGTGTACGGACAACACACAGACGGACGGACGGACGGACGGACATGGATAGCTCGACTCATGTGGTGACACTGATCAAGAATAAATATACTTTTCTATACCGGACTCGCTTCGTTCTATGCGTTACAAACGTTTTCACAAAGTTAATATACCCTGACCTTTCAGGTTTAGGGTATAAAAACAAGATATAAAAGTTAACTTCTATGTACCCAATCGTAAGTAAATATACAGTGTGTCCCGCTACTGAGTGCAACTTTTTACGGAGGTGAAAGGTAATGTTGAGTTGAGCAAAAAATCGTATGGAGGGGGGTTTATTTTTACATTCTTAGGAGCTACAGTGTTAATTAGTGTAACACAATTTTGATTCAATTTCCCTTCACGATTTTTATGGTTTCTATCACAAAAACTAACTCACAAAAAACTTATTTTGAGAGCTCACTGAGAGGGCAATAAAATCACCTTTCTAAGGGTGTATCAACAAAACCCACCGACTTAACCGTTCCTGAGCTGTGCTCGTCTGAAGATGAAATCAATCGGTGAAAAGTACTAAATTTCAACTTTGAGTCTAAATTTCTCAGAATTTCCGCAAAAAATTTAATTTCTTTTCATAATAAATCTTGTAATTTATTTAATTTTCTTTTCAATGACATTTAAAACATAAACATATCTCTAAAAATGAAAAAGTTGACTGTACTAAAAAAATTATACCTATTCGAAAACATATGGAGGTAGGATAAAATATCATTAGATAATATCATTTACGTATAATTTTTTTAGTACAGTCAACTTTTTTATTTTGAGAGATATGTTTATGTTTTGTATGTCATTGAAAAGAGAATTAAATTAATTACAAGATTTATTATGAAAAAAAATTTAATTTGTAACGTGAAATTCTGAGAAATTTGGACTCAAAGTTGAAATTTATTAGTTTCCACCGAATGAGCTCAAAATAAGTTTTCTGTGAGTTAGTTCTTGGGCTAGAAACAAGAATTTGAATCAAAATCGTGAAATACTAATTAACCATGTGCCTCCAAAAAATGTGAAAAAGACCCCCCTCCCCCCCTCCCATACAACTTTTCGCTCAACTCGACATTACCTTTCACCTCCGTAAATAGTTGCACTCAGTTGCGGTACATCCTGAATATTCAAATTTTATTCAAACTGATTTGAAAAGACTTGCTACCTATTTTGAAACATAGGCAGACTTCGCGTATTAATAAGAACTAACTACTATATATTTTTATTTTAGAAGAAAATTTTTTAAGAATTTACAAAATATTCTTTTTACAGATTTGTTCACCACAAAACGTTGGCTTTTGGGGGCCCAGGAGAATTTAACAACTTACAACAACTTACCTCCGGTTGTTACGTCGCTGAGTTCAAGCCATCTTTTGCCTAACGAAAATGGGTGAAATACTTTCAAAGTTGTTCGAGTAGTAAAATTGATTAAGAAACTCTACGAGTAAAATTTGTCGGTGTCATTTTTTTTTTTATTTTTTGCTTAGACAAAACGCTAACGTGTTAAGATAGACTGCAAACACTATCAGAATTTAGCTAGAGCGGCCTCGATAGTCGAGCGTGTTTGACTGCCAACCCGATCAGGCCATGGTCCTACGATTTTCTTTGATTCTTCCTTTATTTCTTATTAACTAAAATTAAAAATGCATCAATATATTTGACTTTGGAAGTTGTCGTTGATGGTAGAAAAATTTGTAGATTAAATTGATTGCATAACTTGAATTGATTGAAGTAAATTCATAGCATTTTCTTCAGATTCAAATCCACTTCCTTCACACATAGAACATTCTACACTTGTTTTACTTAAATATCTATTACTCTTACTATACCACCCTTATCTACTTATCTATAAGCCCATTTTCGAACCAAAGCACACTTGACTGAAACCCTTATTAATGAAATTTTATTTATATATTAAAAATTCAAGAAAAAGTAAAAAATGAATATAACTCGCGCTATGTGAGAGGCTTTCACAGTTGAAAAATGGATAAATCGTCAAACGACGGCGTCCGTGTATTTTGTTTTTCAATTTTTACAATTGTTTATAATTGTTTTTTTTTTTGTGAAAAATTCAATTTTATTGCTGTATTGCATTAACCAGGCGAACTTTGAAACTAGATTGGGATAAGTAGATGTCTGTTGACCGTAATGATTACGATTCTGAAAATGATGATGATTATACAACAATAGCTGAGGCTTTTTACCAAAATTTTAAGATTGCAAAATAATTATACTTTTTGGAACGCAGCCAAATCTGAGTAAGTTTTTTCCGAACTTCACATAAATGAAGAGAAAATTCCGTAAATATTTCTTCTTAATTTGGGCTCAAGATATGAATTTTTGATATATTAGTCCCAAAATGCTCGTTTTTTTTTGTTTCTAATATTGTTGCGAGTCGCTGTTTAAATATTTTTGAACAAAACCTTCAGGAATATTTTGTTGAATACTGTAACTAAATTCCCAAATAAATAAAATAAGAAATAGTCAAGGACGATTTCGTCCAACGAAGACTATTGAATGCAGTCAAAAGTTCGAAGAGGGTGAAATGTTAAAAGATACCCTTTTATATTTGCCGAAGTTATTTATTTAACCTAAGCATGTGCACTAGAGTGGGTCGAAAAAAAAAGTTTGAAAAAACCACCCCCTATTTTAAAGTGGACCTCGAGAGGATTCCGAAAACAAAAAAATTTTTTTTTTGGACCACCGGAAAAACAGCCAAAATGGTCTTTTTTGCATAACTTAAGCATTACATGTCAGATCTTAAAATGTCATTTGAAAGGGCTTTACGAGCACTACAATGTCTTCTTAGAACATTTTTACTTCTGAGGTCATATTCAACTAGTAAGCCCCATTAGCCCAATTTATCCCCCTTAATTTTTTTTTTTTTTTTCTCATAAGATTAAATTCCTTCAAATTTGTTTAATTTGTGTTAAAAAAATTATTTATTAAGTTTCTTTTACAATTTTGTTTATGTTATATAATTGTTCGTTGACTAAACTTAAAGTAAATATTTTATAAAAAAAAGGATTATATCAAATATTTGAACTATTAGAACTTCTTTGTTTTTAAACTGAATAAATAATTTTTTGAACACAAAGTGAACAAATTTGACGGAGTTTAATTACATGGGAAAAAAAAGAAATTTAAGGGGGATAAATCGGGCTAATGGGGCTTTCTAATTGAATATGACCTCAAAAGTAAAAATGTTCTAAGAAGACATTATAGTGCTCGTAAAGCCCTTTTCAACGACATATAATTTTTTAAGATCTGACATGTAATGCTTAAGTTATGCAAAAAAGACCATTTTGGCTGTTTTTCCGGTGGTCCAAAAAAAAAATTTTTTTTGTTTTCGGAATCCTCTCGAGGTCAACTTTAAAATAAGGGGTGGTTTTTGCAAACTTTTTTTTTTTGTATGGAGGCCGACCCACTCTAATGTGCACCCGATCAAGCCGATTTTTGAAGTTTTGGTAAAATATTTCTCACAGAGACTGAAAATAATAATTATTTTCAAATTTTGAAACAAAATAAGCGTTGGAAAAAATAGTGTCACCGCCGTTTTGAGAATACCATTAGAATCCTCTCAAATTATAAAATATGAATTCTTATTTCCTTTTAAAATTTTGACTTTTCAAAATGTAAGCAATAAATAATAATTATTTTGCTTTTTGTTTTCTTAAGCCTAGTTTTCTGTTCAGTTTCATGTGAAATTTCACTCGAATCTCCATAAAAAACGAGAGCTGTGAAATAAGCGTGGAAATTTTCATAGCATGTTCGTCAAAGTAGTACTCAGTTCCGCTGCGAAATCAACTGGCAACATTTCTCCTCAACATTTTTCACGAAAATTTAATTGAACTGCTTATTATTTTTATGTGAAAATTGACAGTTGTTGTTAATATTTTGTTTTTATAAATTTATTTTTTTCTTAAAAACATTGTTTTAAAAATAAAAACTTTTGTTTTGAATTTAACTTTAAAAACAGATATGTTTCTCTAATACCTAATATCCACAAATTAAACAAATTTGAAGTAGCTTCACCTTATGAGAAAAAGAATTTAAGGGGGAAAATCGGAATAACGGGGTTTATTAGTTGAATATGACCTCATAAGTTGAAATGTCCTAAAAAGCCAATGTAGTGCTTGTTAACCCTTTTCAACGACATATAATTTTTTAAGATCTGGCATGTTACTTAATTTATGCAAAAAATACCATTTTGGCTGTTTTTCCGGTGGTCCAAAAAAAATTTTTTTTTGTTTTCGGAATCCTGCCGAGGTCATCTTTAAAAAAGGGGGTGGTTTTTTCAAACATTTTTTTTCGACCCACTCTAATATACATACATAAAACCTAAGCTTTTCTAAAACATTGTGAAAAAAAAGTTAAATAAGGTTATTGTTGAATTATTTAAAGCTGTTAAGCTCCTCATGAAATTCTTAAAAAACATATAAAAAAAAAATTTATTATGATTTTCTTTTAGTGCATATTATTAAAATTGGCAAAAAATTCTCCAAATATTATATATGCGACCTACAAACCTAAAAAGTATTTCAATAGAAAAGCACGTTTTCCTTTTCGCGGAAATTTTATGGTTTTGATAGTTTCTTTCAAATTAAACGTTAAGCATTTGACACCATTACACTTAACATAAATCTCATTAATTTTGTAACATTATTATAAGCCCTGCTTGAGTAATACAGGGTCATAACTTCAGGCAGCTGCCGCTGCTGCTGCTGTTGTTGGGAGTTAAAATTAAATTGTTTACGCGCACTTAATTAATATTATTATTACTATTGCCTTCAATTAGGCGCAGCTGCCCTCTTACGGTGCGCACAATTAACGCTCATGTGTGCGTGAGTGAAAATTATATAATTTCTAAATTGCGTGTGACACACAAAATTCAACCAATTAGTTTGTGGTTGTTTGGTGTTGAATAGAATTTTTGGCAAAAACTTGCAATAGCAATAAAAGCTGAAATTGAAATGATTTTGGTGAGCGGCAGAGGTGGTTTTGTATTTGATACAAAATAAAGGCAGCTTATATTAGACATACAGATATTAAATTTTATTAGAAATATATGGTAAAGATGCTTCTTATATGAAAAAAGTAAGGTTTGTATTTCTTGACTTGACTCTTGTTTGTATCATATTTTTGCAAAATCTTTAGAATTATGTTATATAAACCAGGCTTTGCTGGAAGTCAAAAAAATATTACTATACATAATTCCGTAAAATGTGAGTGCGGAACGCTTGATTTTTTGAAAAATTTCATAGTATACTTTTAGGCATTTTTTGTTTTGTGATTTATTGAAACTTCAAAATCTTTTTATATATTTTTTATTTTGAAATTTTCAGTTTTAAAAAAACCAAACTTATTTCGTCATACCTACTATATTTTCCGTTTTTACTTTAAGGTATTTTATAAATATTTGGATCTAAAAATTGAATATGTGACCATCGTTAACTTCTAATTCAGATTAAATAAAATCAATATTTTATGTTTTTTCTTTATTAGAACCGTCATTTTTGACGGAAAAGAACTAGTAATTCTTATGATTTGCTAATATATGATAAACAAAAACTTATACCAGAAACATTATTAATTTAACTGATACACTATAACTAGAATTTTTGAAGTATCTAACAACGATATAAATTTCATATATTTATTTTTTTTATAAGAAAATTAAAGTTTTGGTTGTTTGAATAATTTGTTTTTTCTCTTTATTTGCAGGTATGTTTGAACTTTATACCAAAGAATGTACTCGTACAAGTAAGTTACTCACAAGCAGCAACATATAATCAAAACGAAATAAATAATCAAAAGATTATCACACCATCAACATATTAGTCAGAATTTTAGCCTGAAATATTAATAAAAAAGTTTTAATTGCGCATTTAGTAAAATAACTAAGCCAGGTTTTTTAGCTTCAAATATACCTAAACCATCATAGGATTGAAAGATTTGTATATATTTCAAAATATCAAATTTTATTTGAATGCTAACATATATCATGATGACGATATAGCGCTATATAACAAAGGTATGGAACAAAGAAGCAAAAGAACAAGCTTAATAGATCATCACATAATTTGAAATTTTTTTTTTTTTTGTATTGACCAAAATAAACAGCTGATGTCAGCTGTTTTTGGTAAAGAAACCATTGACCTTGAAGTGTCAGATTCAACGAAATTGAAATTACATTTTGATGAAACTATTTTAACAAGATTTAGCTTGAGAAGATGATGATGATGATGATCAAGAAGAAGTTGAGGTAGAAGAAGTAGAACTTGAATATTAATTAATTTTGATCTGATTTATAAAACGTAGAAGAATATGACGAAGACAAAAACAAAAACAACATACAAATTATATAATCAAAATAGAGCTTCAGAAAAAAAAAACAACAGCTGATACTGCTTTAAAACACATAAAATTTTACGTTCTGAATTAAAACATTATTAAGACTTAAAACAAACTAACAAATAAAATATTTAAATTTAATTTTTGTTCAAAAGCAAATTTTATTGAATTTTAAAACTGACTGAATTCACGGCTTTGAGCACATATGAACAGCTAGTGTTGGTTGGTTGAGTGAAAATGAACGCACGCACGCATTTTTGTCATAAATTATTAAATTAATTAAATAAACACACCATTAAACAATAGTTGGCACCAGCTGACTAGAAATTTGCTATAATTATGCAAAACCTTAACAGCTAGTTTCAATGTCAAGGTACAAGGTCAAAGCGCAAAACATCATCATGTGATTCTTAGAGACAGACATACAAACAACTAACTGAACAAACAAACAGCAAGTGTTAACTATATTATAATAATAATAAAAAAAATACCTCACAAATAGCTGTTTGTACAGAAATTCAAATTATTAGACATAAATTTCCGATAAACAAAGAAAAAAAAAACTATATAAAAATAATTGTAATTTTCATCTTGAACACTGATTTCATCACACTTAATTATTGAAAATAGTTACTTCATCATCAATATCAGCACATCAGCTAATCATGACTGGTCAAGAACTTGCAAGCTAACATTAAACTTTAAGCTTAACGTGATTAATTTACAATTACGTAGCATCTAATTTTAATTTCAATGTTTGTTGATTGAATTTTTATTGCTGTTTAATGATAAAGTGAAGCATGCTGGTTTTTTTTTTTTATTAATTCTGAGTAGAAATATGCTACTCAGCACAACTGTTGGTGTTAATTAAGTTATTACGTAAGGCAACAAATGCAGCTGCATTTAATTAACTTCACTTATGTAATGCTCTATTGGTGAAAATGTATGAAAATTACTTCCTTCAACTCTGCAACTTCATGTACTACAAGAATTTAACAACAACTGTTACAAAAATCTTAAAAATTTCAACTCTATCGCCTTGCCGCTATAGCTACAATTGACCCTCAAATAGTTTAATTAATGTCTGTGAAACAAATATTGTTTTTCTGTTTTTTATTTAATCTTTGAAGTTCCTCCTCGCATCATCATTAACGTCTATCAAATCTGTTAAAAAAAAAAAAACTAAATAAACAAGCAATTTTATTGGAATAATATTCATAGACATCATCGGATGTGGCTTCCGCTTACATTTTAATATGAGACATTCTTCTACTTAAAATTTTGGAAAACAAATTTTTGTTACTCGATTTTGTTTTAACTTGACTTGACTTTAAGTATGTTGATTAAGTCAATTTTTGAAAAATTATAATATTTTTTTATTAATATTTCTTCGTGAGCTTATCTTGTAAGTTTGGTTAAACAAATTATTTTCACCTCGAAATTTTTTTAAAAAATAATAACTGATGAGTACAAGTAGTTCAAGTTGTATAACATAGTTTTAAGTAAGCTTATTATGTTTTATTCGACCCATGTTTTTGCCTTGAAAACACAAGTTTTTCAATATCATAACTTCTGTTATTCATGTGTTATAATTAAAAATTGAACATGAATAATAATTAAAATTTCAATCAATATTTGCATTATTCAAAATATCAAAAAATCGGCTAAAATTTAAAAACGAAGGACCTAAATTTTAAAAATCAAACTTAATCAAAATTTTCACAAAATAGAAATGTGAATTTTAACTGAAAAGCTTGAAGTCGTTCTGTTTGTTCTGTTGCTTAAAGTTTACAGAAACCTAGCAACTAAATTAAAAAAACAATTTTTTTTTATGTTTTCGATAATGTTAAAAACGGATTTGCCATTTTAGCCCTTGAAAGGACTTTGACCGAGTTTTTATAATCAATTCTGTGTGGACAAGGTATAACCGCTAAAGTCGAGTTAGGACAAAATGAGATTATTAATTTCTTTGCTTTTTTTATCAACGAAAAACACTAGTACTCAAATTTTATGGTTGTACCTTGAAAATTAAATGTTTGAGGCCATCAAATCTTAACAACAAAAGCCAGGATATCCTGACATTAAGAAGCAATTTTCATCTGAAAAATGTTATTCTGAAATTTTCAAAATGAGTTTAGCTGTTATTCCTTGTCGACACAGAATTGTGTTGCCTGTGTTGTTTAGTATTTGTACACAACTGACCGATAACTGGACCTACAAACATGTTTTATGCCAACTCCAAATGGCCAAAGTTCATGTTCTCAATTAGCTTATTATGGCATTTTTTACTATCTGAGATTTACCATTGTCTGCAGAGAGAATAGAGAGGTCATAAACAGACAAATTTATTTATATTGAAAAAAACTTTTTGCCTGAGATGAGTATTGAACTCGGCATTCGTTGGCTTCCACGCCACACACTTAGCCAACGGATGCCACCAAATAAAATATAAGCAAAACAAAAACTTGAAGGCTGTACCAAAGAAGGTACTTAAAAGTTTTAGGAGTACTGAAAAATGAGATTTGCATACTTTTTCCAAATCAGAGCAAATTTACTAAAGGTTCTGATTGCTTGTTGTAAAACACCTCTCGACGAGCTTCTCGAACTTCTCTTTGCAGCGAACTTCTATGGATATAAAATATTAAGTCTTTCATTGCTTGATACTGTAAGAGTCCCTTAATGTATTTAAGGTACATTTCTGTAGATGAAACATAGTAAAAATTTGTTCAAATAATTAAATTTTTTTTTTCCTTTTTATCCTATCAAGCTTTAATTTAAATTTTCCTTTGATTTTTTGAGTTATCTCTTTTGCATCAAAAGTTACGATTTTTTGGCAGGGATTTTAAAACAAGATTTTTTAAACAATGTAACAGCACTTAATAATTTGTGTATTTTTAAAAATAAATTTATTAACATAGTCATTAAAAATTTCGCAATTGTGTCACTAAATTTGTTCATATTTTGTTAACACCAGATCTCATTTAAACCAGAGTAACCAAATATGCCATGTGTCTTGCGTAGGGTTAAGCTCTGTAAGCTTTTCAGATCCTCAGGTATAAAAAATTCTTACTAAAATAAATTCCTCCCTTTGCCCCCCTTTGAGGTATCATTACAGTTTCTGATGGAAAAAAATTAAGCAATATTCTAAAGTTAATAACTTGGGCCTTTATTAGATATTAACATAAATTTTTTTTACTAATTTGTACTTTGATACAATTCTTTGAAGATTGAAAAAAGAAATAAATAAACATATTTCATAATTTGTTTCAGGCGTCCATATTTCGGTCAGTTAATTTAATATAAGCTTTATACAAGCAGTTTGAATACTTAAAAAAATAACATAAGAACTAAATTTTATAATTAACAGGGAGTATCTTAATTTACTACGGTACCATATCTTAATTGTAGGAATACATTAGAGAGGGGGAGGAAGTGGCGTTGAAGTTAAGAGGAATATTTCGGAGTAGTGGTCTGCTCAGGTGAAAATCGAATTCACTGATCAAACTATTGGTTACCCTAAGCATTCTGGTTATAGGTTCACGGCATCCATAGTCGGTGCGGTAAAAGTTAAGGTGGAAGAGAGGTATAGACCTAAGGTTGCATGGATTGGTATTAAAGGATATTAATTGGAGTAGTTCTGGGTAGTTAATGGTACCGCATACTAGTTGATGAATAAAGAGAACATCGGCAACTTCCCTTCGCTTTGCAAGTGTTTGCATGTTAATCAACTTCAGACGGTTGGGATAAGGAGGTAAGTTAAAACTGTCAGAGCCGGGAAGACCACAAAGAGCGAAACGAATGAATCTGCGTTGAACGGCTTCGATTCGCATTGCATGGGTGTTGTAGATGGGAGACCAAACCTGGCTGGCATATTCGAGGATGGGTCTAACAGAGGAAAGATAGAGAGATTTACTGACGTAAGGATTGGAGAACTCTCTGGACCAGTGTTTCGCGAAACCAAGTGCAGAGTTGGCTCTACTAATGATATTATCCATATGAGACCTAATGTTAAGTTCCTTGTCGCAAATAACGCCTAAGTCCCGTAAAAAGCATTCAGAAGAGAACTGGCTTGCCGATAATGTAATACGTTCTCGGAGGAAGTTGGAGTCGCTTACGAGAATATGTTATAGCTTGACATTTGCTGACGTTGAGTTCCAGATGATTATTTTGACACCAAATGGAAAAGCTGACCAGATCGTCTTGAAGTTTGTGAGAATCGGCATTTGTTTGTATGCGCCGATAGATTTTCATATTATCAGCATACACAGAGAGATAAGATTCATTGATGATCTTTCTGTGATTGATTGCATCCAATCTTTCTGTGTATGCTGATTATATGAAAATCTATCGGCGCATACAAACAAATGCCGATTCTCACAAACTTCAAGACGATCTGGTCAGCTTTTCCATTTGGTGTCAAAATAATCTTCTGGACTACCATCAACATCAGCAATTGTTAAGACGAATAACAAGGGACCACAGTGACTGCCTTGTGGGACACCAGAGGTAGCTGTAAAATGACATAAACAGTGATGGCTTTAAGCTTAAGAAGGATGGTAGTGTGTGAGATTTTGTCAAACGCTTTACTAAAATCGAAGAAAACTGCATCAACTTCGTAACCACTTTCCAACGAGCATAAAATGTTTGAAACAAATTGTGTGAGGTTGGTGGTAATCGACCTACCCTTGAGAAAACCATGTTGACGAGGAGGAAAGATAGATTTACAATGGAAGAAGAGAATGTCGTAGATAATACTTTTAAAAATTTTGGGAGTGCATGACAATTTTGCAATTGGTCTGTAATTAGAAATATCATTTTTAAGTCCTGTTTTATGTAAAGGGATTATGTACGAATTCTTCCATAACTTTGGAAAAACTGAGTTAGAAATAGAAAGTTGAAAGAGTGTCAAAAGGGGATGAGCCAAAAAGTTCGCGAATTTTTTAATGACAATAGTTGCCTGCCATGTCCCCATCGGGTCCGGAAGAAAAATCATCTTTTAGATTATGTAGCTTTGCTCAAACATCAGTTAGTGTAATATCAACAGAAGTCAGTGACGTTTGAGCACAGTTCCTTAATGAAGAAAAGTAATCATAGTCTAGTTCATCCTTATGGCTTATGAATGACTGACTGAAGAAATTTGCAAATAGGTTTGCAATTATTTCCGGGTTATCTGAGGAGATATCTGAAAAAGTAAGGGTAGATGGGTAGTTGTCAGATTTGCTTTTAATATTAATGAACATGTAGAAGCTTTTAAGATCCGACACCAATTTTGTTTGAATATGAGCAAGATAAGACTCATATAGATGTTCACAGAGTGCAGGAAAACGGTTATTGGCGTGAAGATAATTTGTGAGGTCAATAGAAAAACAAGTAGTTAAATAAGTGCGCCAAAGTTTGTACCTTTTATTACGAAGTGAACGTAATTCCTTATTGTACCAGGGGGGAGATGACGAAAAGTTCTTCTGCCTATTAAATGGGACAGATTGTGCACTGAGAAAAAAACACATACCTAGCTCCGGTAAAAAATTTCTCTATTTTTGATAATAGCAATTTTCTCTTTTTCAAATAAAATTTTCTTCAATTAAAATAAATTTTCACATTTTCGTAGAAATATTTCTTTACTTCTAGGAAATGGAAACATTTCAATGTCTCTAATAATGATAAGTATTTTTCTCGCTCAAAAAATTTCTCATTTATAGAGAAATTTTATTGAAAATGAAAAACTTTTCTTATATTTTGATAAAAAACTCACTATGAGAAGTATTTTCTTCAATAAAAACAAATATTTTCTCAAAAAAAAAAGTATTTTTCTCTAAAAACGATATATTTTTCTATTTCATGGAAGCTTTTTATCATTTTTAGAGAATTTTTAGTATCGAAATTAGAGAAAAGCATTCTCTGGAGCAAACTCTATACCATTTTTCTCTAAATATGATGCCTTTTTTATCATATTCCGAGACACTTTTTTCTGAGTGTGTGAAGCAGTCGAAAATTTTGTCATAGAAGAGAGCAACAGCATTACCAACATTTTCATGGGCATTATAAAAAAGATGTTAGAAACCGATTCTACTGATCAAGATCTCAAATTTTACAAAATCAGTTTTTCGAAAGTTGAAGCTATACGCGTGCTCAAAATGTGTGTTAATGATATTATTGTTGTAAGAAAAGTTAAGAGATAGAGGTGGATGTTAGAGATCGAGTGTTGAAAGTAGGTGGCTATTCGCAGCGACTACACAATTATCTGAGTCTGAAGAAAAGACAAGGTCTAATTGTCTACCTATATTGTTTGTTACTCCACTCAACTGGTAAAGACCAGAGTCTAAAAGGCAGCTAGTAAAGAGAATTTCTTCAATCAAGCATTTACTTGTTGATATAAAAAAAGTCATATTTCAAAGTCAAAATAATTTAAAAAAAATTTAATAAACAACATCAAATTGACTACCAAAATTTACAAAACCAATCAAAATTTAATTTAACCATAAGTATTTCTACTTCAAAATTCATAACAATAAAAAAAAATTTAACAAACTAATAATGTGGCAACCTGTACATCGAACAGACTGCTGTTGGCATGAGCCTGTCATATGCAACATTGATTGTTTTATGGATGACATATGTGCGGAATATAAATTTCTGCAATGCAGACACAATTGCAAAGTAACAAAAAGTAAGCGGATACAGCAGTTAGCCGAACCAAAACGTCCTTGCCATGCATATGATCAAAAATGTGCCTGCAAATATGAAAAACCTGGTCAAATTGTACGTCTCGATAGGCAGATAAGCACACGTTTAGAGCAAATATCATATCCGATGCTGAAGTGAGTATCCGTTTCATTCTCCTTCACAATGGATATAAAATAATCGTGCTGCTATATTTTAACTTTCATAGACAATTGTTGTTCTTTAAAAATGACTACAACAAGTTACATCCGGAAAGAGTTCAAAACCAGACACGCTTAAGAAGAAAAACTTATTTGTCGCTTCCAAACTATATGTTGCATAGAGAACATGCTGATTAGCGGTAAGTGTAAGTAAGCGGTAAGTATGCTCTATTCGAGTATATTTTTCTCAACAAAATTTTCGAAATTTTCTAAACTTTTATCAGATAAGTTCATGTTGGGCTATTTCTATGACCACCACTGTTGGTATAACACGTGCTGACTAGCATGTTGACATTGAAGTGCACAAAAAGGTGAATCTTTTGTATTCACTTAACCATATCGTGTGTTTAATATTTACGAGAAAAAAAACGGTAAATATATGTATATATTTTTAACATGTATAAATAACTTAAGAGAATTGATTAGTGTTAATTGTTGCTTTTTATACAAGCATATTTTTCACTAAATAACCCTGTTGGCAGCCCTGTTGCATATATGTCAATGTAAAATTAAAAGGATTGATCACGGTTGCATTTGTTATGGTAATCAAAGTAATAAAAAACTAACAATTTTCTTATGCTTTATCGACAACCACGAAAGCAATGACACACCTTCAATTAGCATATAACAACAAATACAACAACAACAACATTGAAAGAAACAACATTAAAATAACAACAACAAATATAATGCTTACCTTAACAGTTATTGCATTGCAGCTGTGGGATGATTGTGTGACGCTTTTGCAATCAATCGTTCACTGTGAAATTTATTTGTATTTTTTGTGTTTTTTTTTTTTCTTTCCATTTAATTTTCAATTCGTTGTCAATAATTGAATGATTGTATGACTGTGTACTGTTGCAATATGGGTGTACATTCGATAGGGTCACAATTATGCTGTTAGTGTTGCGAGTGTTGTTGTTGTTATTGTTTATAGCTAGTGATTAAATGCATTTGTCACAATTTAACATTTTGACATTTTTGTGTGATGGAGTGATTGATAGCGGGTTAAAATAATTGACATATTTTAAGCGACAAAAATAAATGGGCTTGACCAAATAAAAACGAAAGAGCTGCCAGATCTATGGTTTGAAGTAAGGCACGAAGGCTTTTCTTTAACAATATAACGATTAACGATTATAACATTGACAAAAAAGAAAGAAAGAGAGAGAGAGACAAAGGCTTTGTCGGTTAGTAACAAAGCCTTACTTTTCTGTTAAACAAATGCTTTTTTCAGCAGCTGCGCAGCTATTGTTGCTAACTTTTGTAAGATTTTGTTAAGATTTTAAAGCTATGGAAAATATGTGCTCACTTAAAGCCCAACACTATAACGAATTGCATTAAACTTCAAGTTGCAAGAGTTATTTAAACTAAGTGAAAGACAATAGCACCAAAACTGTAACCAATATTGATAAAATTGTTTTTTTGTTGGTAATGAAAAGTAAGTATGTAAGTAGCAGGTCAGTCACAAAAGTAAACCTCAAACAAAATTGCAAGGTTTATTAAAACTTTGTAACTTTTGAAATATTTACGGAGGTGGTAAACTGTTGCTTTCCTTTAAATTTTGAAACGAGGTTTGCTAATGCCATCTAAAGGACATCACTAGCACATCGTTAGATTTTCTTAAGGCCAACCGAAATAATGTCTTTTAAGTCAATTTGACTTTAATAAATTTAATTTAATGGCATAATCATTCATTATGTTGCAAATAACACCACTCAGTTTAATACCTCAATAATTTCTCTTAATATACCTTCAATACGAATTTAAAAAACAATAAAGTTTCAAAAGTAGTTTGGAACTTCTCAAACGCATTTTAAGTTATTTAGTTCAAAACGTAAGCAGCATAATTTTTAATTAAAAATTTTCATAAAAAAATTTTTTAAAAAGACTTTTTTGCAAACTTGTATACGCGGAGAGAAATTTGAGCTAAAAACAATCCTAAATCAATTTATTTTGGGAGTGAGTATGAGCTTAGACATAATAATCTTGATTTCAGGCCCTAAAGTGATTACTTATCAAAAAAAAATTAACACGCTCATTTGTGCATAATGTGTGTGATTTTTTAATTGTTCGTTAAAAAAGTAATATGCTCACTTGGGCCCAATTTGTGATATTTTGGTATTGATTATAAAGAAATATGCTCATTTGTGTCCAATGCATGTCATTTATGGATTGTAAATAAAACAAGTTAACATGCTCTCATATACGAGTACAAGGCAAAAAAAAAACAACGATGAGCAGACGCAAATTCAAAATTATATTTTCATTGTCCAAATTAGATTTTTGATCCGATTCGAACAGGAAAATATAATTTTTTTAATTTATGTTCTGCAGAACATGAAGATTTGTCTCTCTCTCTCTCTCTTTCTTTTTTGTCATGCAGAGAATTATGTCGTTCGGTTACTCATTTTTTTGATGAGCAATAACAACAACAACAAAAATTTATTTTGATGATCAAGCCCAAGATGACACTTATTAAGCATAAATTGACGTGTTTATCAAAGCCCAATTTCTGGCATAAACTACGCACATAAATAGCATGTTTTGAGATGGTTTTGAGCTCTATTGAGCTAATTTCATTTACGAACGCTTTGAGCTTGATCTTATTCCATTTTTTCTCCTGTAATCCCAATGTTATCCTAAAAATTCTCTAAAAGACTTTGCTATATATAGAATGCATTTTTCTAAATGTAATCCTACAAATTCTCTAAAAAATAGTAATATTTAATATTCTCATAGTAAATTTTTTTATTAAAATATAGGAAAAGTTTCTCATTTTGAATAAACTTTTCTCCATAAATGAGAATTTTTTCGTGCGAGACAAATACTTATCATTATTAGAGACATTGAAATATTTTCATTTCCCACAATTGAAGAAATATTCCTGCGAAAATGTGTAAATTTATTATAATTGTAGAAAATTTTATTTGAAAAAAAATGCTATTATCGAAAATAGAGAAATTTTTTACCGAAACAGATATGTGTTTTTTTTTTTTTCTGAGTGAATGCATGAATTTTGGTCACTAAATGCATAAAGTAGTTCACGGTTCCATTGTATATGAACATGAGTTTCATGCATTTTTGTCTCTTATCTTATGAACTATTCTTGCTGCCCTTGTATTTGTACATAAATGATATGAATTTCAGTCACTAAACTCATAAAGTAGTTCAATCTTCCCTTTTATATACAGTATTGGCCAAAGCTAAAGCACCCCCAAGAGTATTTTATTCAAATATTTATTTTTTTATGAAAACAACTTTATTAATGTATTTTAAATATAACTTTAATTTATTTTTACCTTTATTATTAAAAACAAAACATAAAAAATTTAGAATCTTTTAAATAAAAATGTTATAACAAAAAAAATGTTCAACGGAAAAATTAAGCGGACAAAACTAAAGCACCTCCTCCTTAAGGTAAATTATCTATCTATATAATTAATAGGCTTAGGTTTTTTTTGTGACTTCAACTCCTCCCAGACCAACAGACCGATTTTATCGATTCAGATGTCATTTAATCAGGTTTTGGTTGAAATTGTGCAAACCACTTTTAAAAATTGTGATTTCACTTCAGGGGGTTCCCAACCTTTTAAAACAGAAATAAAATTTTTGTGCAAAAATCCGCTATTTAATCGATTTGAAATTTAGTTTGAGAAGAGCTTATGAATTGATCAAATTTGAATTTTTTTCAAAACTAAAAATTTTTAACCAAAATTATCTTTTATGCATTCCTCAAATGTTAATTGTACGAAAAATGCAGTTCCAAAATCAAAAGTTTCACTTTCCGAGCAAACAACTCAGTCAAATTTTAACGGTTTTCAAAATTTTTTTTGTTTTTCTTAATTTTTGTTTCATTTTCTTTGGAATGTGTTGACAATTACATTAATTATTTTACCAAATGTATTTTTAATAAATTTTCTTAATATTGTCTGTAGCTGTTTAACCTGTATTTTTACCAAACGCCAATACAGAGAAAAAAACTCTCTGAAATTTAACGTTCTATATTTGGAAGCGAATATCTTTGTCAGTTTAAAAAAAATTGTATTTATTTCTTTTTTGTATTTAAATGCAATTAATTGACTTAAAAAAAAGTTTAACATTTTAACCGTTACTTTATTATTTATATTTTAATCATTGCCTTTAAAAAGAGTCCACTTAATTGAATGTTTTCTCAAAAAATGGTAAAAAAATTGTTTGTGTTGTAAAAAAAAAAAAATTCAAATTTGCATTTTTGATTTTCTTTTATTATATAGAGTTTTTTTTAAGGCGAATTTGTTTTTGTATACCAAAAAAATTAATAAATACTATGCGTCATCGAAAAAACAAGGCTACCCCCTATGATTTTTTGCACGAAATTTCATTTTTTTTAAATGTTGTTGTTATATTTTTAAAATCTTCAACAAGCTACAAGAACAATATATTTGAAGAAAATTTTATTATAGCTCCAACCAATAAAAAGTTATAGCCACAAATCTGTTTTAATCGTCCTGCGTATCTATCTATATAATTAATAGGCTAAGGTAATTTGTGACTTTAACTCCTCCCAGACAGTAACGGTTTTCAAAAAAAAATTTGTTTTTGGGTTTTTTGGCGTTTTTTCGTTGGAATATGTTATAAATTGATGTTGGAGGTGTTCTGTAAGTATTTTTAATTATATCTTAGTTGTAATTTTTTTTCTTAAATCTATTGTATAATTCGTTTTTATTTAAATTAGTTATGTTTTATAGCTTTAAAAGTTAAGCAGCGATGTTGTTGAATAGTAATAATATTTATCTCGGTATATAGTGTAAGTCCGTTATATTAGTGTAAGGCGTCTTCGTATTTTGACAGTTACATTTAAACTTTTAGTGTCAGATCATAAGTTTAAAGCATTCAGATGATGATATTTATATCATTATTGAGACTGGATATATCGTTATTGAGGAAAAAGCTGCTTGAATAGAGTATCATAAATTAAGCGTCTATAATGTTGCTTACATTTAATTTTTATTGAATTGCTCGAATTCGGGCAACAGGTTTACTAGTAACTTTAAAATTTAGTATTTAGTTGCGAACCCTTTATTCTGTATAATACAAGCACATCTTTAAGACATAGAGGAAATTAAATTATTAATGATATCCTGCGATATCCCATTCCAAGCTTATTTAATGGCTTGGAATAAATCATTTTTGGATTTGCTGTTATCTCTATTAATTTTCATATTGACGATCACCAACAATAGGATTTAAATCGGGTGATTGGGCAGGCCAACCAAGAACTTCAATCCTATTGTTACGAAGCCATGCCTTACAAGCTTTAGAAGTGTGTGTTCGGATCGTTGTCTTGTTGAAATTTCCATTTAATTGTCATTTCTTCCTCAGCATATGGCAGCATCACAACTTTTAGAATGTCAACGTACATAAAACGATCCATAACTCCTTCAATCAAATGAATTGGCCCAATTCTTTGACCCTAGAAGCCACCCCAGACCATTACACTGCCTCTTCCGTGCTTAACAGTGGGTTTGCAATACTTAGGATTTAATCTTTCCCCTTTTGGTCTGCGCACACGTGGTATTCCATCCGAATCTTTAAGGTTGTACTTCGATTCGTCAGAAAACAACACAGTCTTCTATTTTCGACACTCGAATTAAGGTGGACTTTGGCGAATTTGAGTCTGGCTTTCCTATTCTTATACGATATGAATGGCTTTTTTGCTGGTCGTCGACTAAATAATCCGGCTTCTACTGCTCTTCCTCGGATCGTTCTTTCACTAATATCCTCACTTAAGCGATTTTTCACTTGTCCAGAAGAGATTGTAGGGTCATTCTGAATTGTCCCCTTGATTAAGGAGTCATCCTGTCGCGAAGTCTTACGCGGTCTTCCTTCAATATGTACAGGAGATATGCGACCAGTGCGCAAAAACGTTGACATCAGTATAGAAATAACTGATCTATTAATTGAATATTTTTCACTCAGTTGATGTCGAGATAAATCAATTCTCCAATTGCGAATAATTTTAAGTTTAAAGTCACTTGAATACTTCCTTCTTGTCATTGTTCTTATCTCGCCGAAAATGTTTAAACAATGAACTTTTTTATGTAAGCAGTTTCAAACAAATACGAACGCGTGTATTTCTAGGATGTACCGTTCATTATTACCGCAACTTTGCAGAGAAGTAGTCAAATTTGAAAACAAATTTCTAGGGGTGCTTTAGTTTTGTCCGCTGAGTTTTATGGTTTAAAACATTTCTTAATTGTACATTTTTTATAAACGAAACATTTAATCTATTTAATATTTTTTTTATTAATTATTATGGTATAAATAAATAAAACTTAAATTTAACATACATTAATAATGTTTTTTTCATAAAAAAATAAATATTTGAATAAAATACACTTTAGTTTTGGCCAATACTGTACATGAGATTCGTGCATTTTTTTCACTTATCTCATGAACTGTTCTTCTTCTTCTCGTATTTGTACATGAATTTTATTCACAAGAATAATGAATGATTCAGTTTCCCCTTTTATTTCTGTATGACATTTACAAAATTCTTTATTGGTTCATGTATCTTGTACACACATTTTATGAACTTCAAGCACCATCCTGCAAAAAGTTGGAAGACGTTTTGAAGAGAAGCTGATTTTGCTATGCTCTAGCAATTTGGAAGATAGATCGTTTTTGTTTGCGCAAGCGATGAATGCGCGATTTACGAAACATTTTCAAAAATCTTTCTTCACTCATTCCGACGATCATTTGAAGATGGATTGCTTCTCGATCGCCGAAGCGATGAATGCCAGTTCAAAAAAAAGTTTAAAATGTTCCTTCGCTCATTTTGGCGATCGTTCGATACCCAAGCGATGGTTATGCGATTCATGATCATTTTTCAAGATCTTTTTTTGCTCATTCAGCTATCGTTCGAAAATGAATAGCTTTTCGATTATCCAAGGGATGAATGTGCGATTTAGAAAAATTTTCAAAATCTTCCTTCGCTTATTCCGGTGATCGTTGGAAAATGATCGCTTTTCGATCGTCCAATTGATAAATACGCGATTGAAGAAAAATTTTCAAAATCTTCCTTCGCTTATTCCGGTGATCGTTGGAAGATGGGTCACTTTTCGATTGCCCTAGCGATGAATTCGCGATTGAAAAAATGTTCAATAAATTCCTTCGCTTAATCCGATGATCGTTGAAGAGGAGTTTTTTGATAACTCTTCAAAATCTATCTTTGGAATATGAAGCAGGCTCTAAAAATCATTAAAATTAATCAAAAAGTTGAACTGGTAAAAAATTCATTGAATTGGGACAGGGAAACGTTTGTTAAGCCCGCTAGTTAAAACTTAAAAAAACAACTTTTAACGTTCAACAACGATACTTCACAACAAATCGCTGAGGACTCCTAAGAGCATTTCGTTTTCATCTCTTGTCGTGAATTGGTTAAGAGTCCATCTGCCGATTCATGTGAGCCTCTTCCTGTTGAGTCGCTTAAGACTCCTCTTAGCAATTCGTTGGCGAATTGCTCTGGTGAATCACTTAAGACCACTCGCTGCGATTCGTTTGCGAATCTTCTTGACGAAACACTTAAGACCTCTCCCTTTAATTCCTTCAAGAATCTTCCCGGCAAATTGCTAAAGGCCCTTCTCGACGATTCGTTGGTGAATCTTCCCGGCGAATCGCATTTATGGCCTCAGCTGCTTAGATTCAATCATGCCCGGATGACTCTCGAAAGAGCTCGCCGGTGATTGTCTCATCTTCAAGCAACTCGCCGACTATTCGGGGGCGATTGAAAATGTTTTCAGGGTAGTTTTATGGAAATATTATTGTTTTTTTCTTTTGTCTATTTTGTACACTGATCTCATGAATAGTTCATGTGACTCATGCAATTCCTTACGGGGCTAAAATTCATGCATACGATTCACGCAGATTATGTAAAAATTCATAATTATTATGTACTTTCTTACTTCAGTTTATGCACCCATCGATTCTCCTCATTCAATGTTATGCATTACTAACTACAGCGCTACCATAAAACTCCGAGGGTTAACCAGGATTTTAACAAAAGTTTGCTTGATTTTCAAAACAAGCCAAAGTTAACTACAAGTACACTCAGAAAAAAAACATCGATTCGGCGATAAAAATTCTCTATATTCGATGGTATCAATTTTTTTCTTTTTCGAATATAATTTTCTTCAATTAGTATAAATTTTCACATTTTCAAAGAAATATTTTTTCACTTGTAAGAAATGGAAAAATTTCATGTCTCCTATAAAAGTATTTTTAGTACATTCATCGAGAACAATATATTGAAAATTTAAAGTGGTTCCTATATTTTGATAAAAAATACACTACGCGAAGTATTTCCTTCAATAAAAACAAACCTTTTCTCAAAAATAAAAAGTATTCTTTTCTAAAAACGATATTTTTTTACATATTTTTCTTTTTCAAGGAAGCTTTAATCATTTTTGGGCAATTTTTAGGATCACATTTAGAGAAAAAGCATTCTTTGGAGCAAAGTTTATGCCTTCTTTCTCTATATATGATTTTTTTTTATCATATTCCGAGAAACTTTTTTCTGAGTGTACTAAAATTTTACTTTTTTCAAATGTTTTATAGCTTAAAACCAAGGTTTTTCAGACACCTGGTCAAACCTTTTCAGTCAAGTCTGCCTTGGTTCGGAAATGGAGTGAAAGATAAGTGGGAGAGAAGGGAGATCAAGTGAAGCAAGTGAAGATTGTTTTATATTAACATATAATATATAATTTATATTCGCATTTTAATAAAGCGCGAATTTTAATCTGTGGCAAGCGCTTATGCCTTTATCTCAATCAATTTGTGTTATAAAGGATCTCATCCACTAAACATGAAAACTCTAAAAAACCAAAAAAAAAAACAAATTGACCATTTCAGCCCTTGAAAGGACTTTGACCGCGCTTTTTATGATCAATTGTGTTGTGTGCGTTATTAAATGTTTGCACACAATTGATCGAGAACTGGACCTACATGTTTTATGCCGACTCCGACCGGCTAAAGTTCATGTTCTCAAGAAGCTTTTCATGGCATTATTTACTCTCTGAGGTTTGCCATTGTCTGCAGATCAGAAAAATTTTTTATTGAAAAAACTTTTCGCCGCGACTGGGGATCGAACTCGGGCTCCGAGCATGCTAAGCCACACACTTAACCTGCATGCCATGGTCACCACATTAAAACTCTAAAGCTGTAAAATTGATAAATTTTGAATTTCAGTTGATTAGACATAAGAAAAGAATTGAGTAAAGTTTAAAGCGTGGGACCATGGCCTGACCAGAGTTTAAACCTATGACCTATGGGTTGTGTTTATATCTAGCGATATAATTTGACCAGCACATCTCAGTTGTACACGGGAACCAAGGGCAAAGGAACGTAGCCCTAACGTAGTGTTCTGCGACATGACTCTTTTTAAAGTAGATAGTCCAAGTAGCAGATTTTCGTTGACTTTTTCATCTAGTGAAGCCTTCTTAGATTATATTTTTTCATCTTAGAAAAATTCACTAGGATTTGTTTTTCTGGAACGATACCAAATGATTTTTACTGACACTTGTTCTGGCTATAAGAAGGCCACTCAGCATTCTTGCAGATATTTTCATTTCAAACAGTCGAGACTTGAGCTAACTAAATCATTCTCATATCAACCTGTGACTAAGCCCTGGTTATTGATCATTTTGAGGAATTCGTCGACAATCAAAATTTGCAGATGTTCAACTGGTGATACAGGTACACATTCTTGACGGCATACTCTAGTGGCAATTATAGTTTTGCAAAGTGAACTAAGGTCAAAAATTGTAATTCTAGATTTAAGCATAGTTAGAATCAATTGTAAATAAAATTAAAGTATAACATGGTATGACATATTTTCAAAAGTCACTTCAGAATACCAATACAAGTACAAAATGATGTAGGTATATGGTATATTGATTCAATTGGCTTTTCGAAAATATTAGCAAGGCTTTTCCAGTCCTTGTTGATTTACTTTTGTTGCTTTACAGTCACCGTAGATTTGTCAGTTACTTGCTAATAACTTGTCAGTGCATTATATTTCTATAAGAGTTATAAAATTTCAAATCAAAAGTTCAGGGTTTCGGGTTAAAATATTTACTATAAACATGATTGAATATAGATTGAGCTTCTAACTGGTTTAGAACTTTTAGCTCATTCATTGGTAAATTTGATTGTTGATATGTCTGCAAATTCGTCAATATTCTTCTTTTAATGACTCAATATGAAAAATGCTGTAATTAATTCTCTTTAAGTAAAAAAAAGCACTCTAAAAAACACACAGATTTTGCGACGAAGTTTTAAAAAAGGGGAAAAAACCAAACTATTTGACATAATTAATTAATGCAGCTTATCTAAAGACTGGGTGCATTCACCCATGCAAACACAACAAGAATAAAAATAATAACAAAACCACAAAGTTGAAAAAAATCCCTTTTCCAGAGTTACATCAGCGTTGAAGAGGGAAAAAAAATGTCGTCATTTCCGGTTAAGTAAAGCAAGACACAACAAAAATTGCAAATTGTAAGCGCGGCATTTCTTGATTAATTAAATAATTTAAGCAAGTAAAAAGTAAGAAAAAAACAAACACCTAACCAAAAGGTAGCAGATAAGAATTCCAGCCAAGCAAGATAGATAAATGACCAAAGGAATCAGCCAACAGCGAAACAAAGAGACAAAAGAATTAATTAACAGGAACAAAGAAAAAATAGAAGTTTTCAAAATGGCAGCAGAAATCAATCAATTAAACATGAAGTAAGACATGATAAGGATTTGTTTCGCATTTAGCAGAAGAATAAGAATAAGAATAAGAATAAGAATAAGAGATGGGAAAAAAATACGAGCAAAAAAAAAGCTTATTTATTATATAAAGCAACACAGCAGTTTGACTTGAAGAGGTAACATTATGTAAGCTTAAAGTTGCAGTGCAAAGTTATGCTAGAATAAGACAAAAAAAAAAAAACAACAACAACAGCAACATGTACAACAAAACCTTTTAAGTGCATGACAGTGAAGAACGCAGCAAGGGCAAAAAAAAGTTAAAGAAAAAAAAGAAAGAATTAGAAAAAAGAAAAAACTAAAGCAGCGGAACGAGTGCTTTTCTGCTAAGGTTCAGGTTCAATGCACGCCCGCGCCACCTTCAAATTGTAGCGACAGACAACTATAACAACAACAACAACAACAACAACAAAATAACTATAGCAACAACCATAAAAACTGCAACAACAACAACGACAACAAACAATTTCATTTCAAATAAATGCGAAGAGAATCCATCTTAGAAAAGTTTTGCTCGCGATATCTAGCTTGTATCTCTGCCCCAGCAACAACAACAGCAACTTGTATAGAAAAAAATGCACTCAACTAGTTGGCAACATTTTTCATTGCCAACATTTCTGTTGCAGCAGTTGTTATTTTTGTTGTTGTTTTTGTTGCTGCTATTATTGTTGCTGTTTGCATATAATCAGCACTGGCAATGTTGTTACTGTCGCTGTTGTTGCTGCCTCTGCCTTTTGAGGGAGTCTGTAGATTGTTAAGGTTTTTATTGTTGTTGCTGTTGTTGTTGTATTTGCTATGTTATTGCTTTGCTTCAAATCAAGCTTAAATGAAAAAATTTAATTTCTTTGCTGTCGTCTTTTTTTTTTTTGTTTTTGTAGTTGTTAAGGTACCCCATCTAATTCGTTCTGCTGGTGTTGCTGTGTTGTTGTTGTTCTTGTTGTTGTTGTTGTTGTTGCAAATTGCGTCGTGCTCTGCATTCGTTGTGCAGTTGTGGTTTTGTTCTGTTTGAACTATTGTTGTTGTTGTTTTGGTTACCTTCGTGGAACTGTCTTTTGGCCTTTGTTGCTGTTAACGCGTCTTTTTCGTTCTTGATTTATAGTTGTTGCCTGACTTGTTGCTGCTTTTGTTCTTCTTGCTGATGTTGATGCTGTTTTGGTTTTGTTGTTGTTGTTGTTGTTGTTGTTGTTGTTGTTGTTGTTGTTGTTGTTGTTGTTGTTGTTGTTGTTGTTGTTGTTGTTGTTGTTGTTGTTGTTGTTGTTGTTGTTGTTGTTGTTGTTGTTGTTGTTGTTGTTGTTGTTGTTATTGTTGTTGTTGTTGTTGTTGTTGTTGTTGTTGTTTTTGTTTTGTTGTTGTTGTTGTTGTTGTTGTTGTTGTTGTTGTTGTTGTTGTTGTTGTTGTTGTTGTTGTTGTTGTTGTTGTTGTTGTTGTTGTTGTTATTGTTGTTGTTGTTGTTGCTGTTTTTGTTTTTCACCTTTTTCTCCTATTGCTGTTGCTGCATTTGGTGGCATCTGATTCTGGCCAAAAGGTAAATGACCCTTTTGTTGTTGCCAGAGTCTTGCTTTGAAATTGATTTTTCTCATTATTTTTATTTTTATTTCTAGACTATAATGGTTGGTTTTTTTCAGTGTAAATATCAGTCCAGCTGTCAGTTTTGGCTGCAAAATGAGTCCACCAAGTCAAGTCGAGATAAGTTTGGTTGAGCCGAGTTTGATACGAATTTCAGTCAAGTTTGATTGAGTCAATTTTGAGTCGAGTTTGCCTCAACTTTGATTGAGTCTAATTTGAGACGAGTTTGACTCGAGTTTGAGTCGACTTTGAGTCGAGTTTGAGTCAAGTTCCCCAGCCGCGGCGAAAAGTTTTTTCAATAAAAATTTTTCTGATCGGTCACCACCTCTCTGCAGACAATGGCAAACCTCAGAGAGTAAATAATGCCATGTAAAGCTTCTTGAGAACATGAGCCGTTCGGAGTCGGCATAAAATATGTAGGTCCAGTTCTCGGTCAATTGTGTGCAAACATTTAATAACACACACAACACAATTGATCATAAGAAGCTCGGTCAAAGTCCTTTCAAGGGCTGAAATGGCCAATTTGTTTTTGTTTTTTTTTGTTTGAGTCAAGTTTGAGTCGAGTTTGAGTCAAGTTTGCTTATTCCAGCTTGAGTCAATTTTAATTGAGCCGATTTTATGTGAAATTTGAGTTAAATCAAGTTGAGTCGAATTTTAGACGAATTTAGACGAATTTTAGACGAATTTCAGTCAAGTTTAAGTCGAGTTTGAGTCAAGTTTGAGCCGAGTTTGATTCAAATTTGAGTCGAGGTTGAGTCAAATTTGAGTCAAGTTTAGTCGGATTTGGGTCGATTTTGTCGACTCGAAGTTCGAATCAAGTTGCATTGAGTCGAAGTTGAGTTAAATTTTCTTGAGTCGAATTAAAATAAAGTTTAATTCTAGTTTTAGTCGAGTTTAAGTCAAGTTTGATTGAGTGAAGTTTGATTGAGTCAAGTTTGAGTCAAATTTTATTGAGTCGTGTTTGAAACGAGTTTGAATCAAGTTTGATTGAATTGAATTTGAGTCAAGTTAAATTGAGTCTTAGTTCAGGCGAGTTTGCATTAAGTTTAATTGATTTGAGTTTGAGTCGTGTTAAAGTCGAGTTCGAGTTAATTTGAGTTGAATTCGAATCAAGTTTGGTTGAATTGAGTTTGAGTCGATTTTGAGACAAATTTAACTGATTCAAGTTTAATTGAATCGAGCTTAAATCGAGTTTGATTCTAGTTAGAGTTGAGTTTAGTAAAGTTTGAGTGGAATTTGAGCGCAGTTTGATAGAGTAAAGCTTGAGTCAGTTTTTATAGAGTCGAATTAAAATAGAATTTCAATAGTGTTTGATTCAATTTTGATTGAGTCGAGTTTGAGTCAAATTTTATAAAGTAGTATTTTGTCGAATTTGAGTCAAGTTTCAGTCGAGTTAGAGTCAGTTTTGATTAAATTGAATTTGAGTCAAGCTTGAGTCGGCTTTGATTCAAGTTTGATTAAGTCAAGTTTGAATCATTTTTGATTGACTCGAATTGAAGTAGATTTTGATATAAATCTGAGTCTAGTTTGATTGAGTTGAATTTGAGTCAAGTTTAATTGAGTCGAATTTTAGACGAGTTTGAGTCAAGTTTGATTGATTTGAGTTTAAATGGAGTTTAACTCGAGTATGATTCTAATTTGAGTCGAGTTCGAGTCGAATTTGAGTCGGTTTTAAGTTATATTTGAGTCAAGTTTAAGTCAAGTTTCATTGAGTCAAATTTGAGTCAAGTTAAAATGAGTCGAATTTAAATCGAGTTTGATTCGAATTTGAGTCGAATTTGAATCAAGTTTGAGTTCAATTTAAGTCGAACTTTAGTCTAGTTTGAGTCAAGTTCGGTTGAATTGAGCTTCAGAAAAGTTTTATTGAGTCGAGTTTGAGTCAAATATACTTGAGTTGAATTTAAAACTAGTTTTATTCGAGTTGGATTCAAGTTAACGTCGAATTGGAGTCGAATTTGAGTCGAGTTTGAGTCAAATTTGATTGAGTCAAGTTTGATTGATTTGAGTTTAAGTCGAACTTAAGTCAAGGTTGAGTCTAATTAAAGTCTAATTTGAGTCGAGTTTGAGTCGAGTTATAGTGAAATTTGGTTGAATCGAGTTTGAGACAAGTTTAATTGGGTCGAGTTTCTGTCAAGTTAAATTAAGTGAAATTTAATACTAGTTAAATTTGAATTTGAGTCAAGTTTGAGTCACGTTTGAGTCAAATTTAAGTCGAATTTGTGTCAAATTTAAGTCGAGTTTGAGTCAAATTTGAGTCGAAAATGAGTCAAATTTGAGTCGAATTTGAGTCAAATTTGAGTCACGTTTGAGTCAAATTTAAGTCGAATTTGTGTCAAATTTAAGTCGAGTTTGAGTTGAGTTTGAGTGAAGTTTGATTGAGTTTCATTGAGTGATTGAGTCGAGTTTGCATCAAGTTTCATTGAGTTGAATTTGAGACAAGTTTAATTAAGTCGAGTTGGAGACCAGTTTGAGTCAATTTTGATTGATTTGAGTTTGAGTAGAATTCAAATCGAGTTTGAGTCAAGTTTGAGTCAAGTCTGGTTGAATCGATTTTGAGTCGAGTTGGAGTCGAGTTTAATTGAGTCGAGTTGGAGTCAAGTTGATTTGGGTTGAATTAAAATCGGTTTTAATTCGAGCTTGAGTCGAATTTGAGTCAATTTGAGTCAAGTTTGATTGAGTCGAGTTTAAGTCAATTTTAATTGAGTCAAATTTTTGTTGAATTTGAGTCGTGTTTGAGCTGAGTTTGAATTTAGTTTGATTGAATTGAATTTGAGTAAAGTTTAATTGAGTCGAAATTGTGTCAAGTTTGAATAAGTTGAATTTCAGTAAAGTTTCAGTTGACTTTGAGTCAAAATTGATTTAGTTGAGTTTGAATCAATTTTGTTAAAGTCGAATTTGAGTCAAGTTTGAGTCGAATTGAAGTCGATTTTGAGTCAAATTTGAGTCAAGTTTAAGTCAAAATTCATTGAGTCGAATTTAAATCGAACTCGAAAAGTTTGATTGAGTCGAGTTTGAGTCGAATTTGGGTAGAGTTCGTTTCGAATTTGAGTCAAGTTTCAATGAGCGGAGTTTGAGTCGAGTTTGAGGTGAGTCAAGTTTAGTTTATTTAAGTTAAGTTATTTTAGACGAAGTTAAGCTTAATGATTAAATTGAACAACATTGTTTTTTTAATATTTGAATTTGAATTAACTTTTTTTATAAAAAAAACAAATTTTTTCTAATTATATGGTTTGATAGACCATATAATTCAAAACATCACAACACCTCATAGCAGCAACACTTCATGCATCAATTAATTTATATAAAACAAAAACAGAAACAACTTTAAAGCAGCTGCACGTAAAGTTAGCATGGTTGCAGCACCAAGTTAGCATGGTTAGAAAAATATTTGAACTCTTAGAATCCAAACTCCAAGCAAATTCTATGTTTTATTGCCTTCTGCCACATGGTTTTTAATAAATAAATGTAGCGATTTAATTTTTTGCAACATAAGAACAACAGCGAAGTTAAAATAATTTGCACGGCCACAGTTCGTGATTAGAATAGCAACAGCAACAATTTGTCATGCAGCAGCTGCTGCTCCTGCTGCTGTTTTAACAAGCAGTGGCAACATTGTTGGCCATGCAGCCAAACAATGCAAACGAACTCCACCCAATAAGAACACATATAAATTTCTAACTGCCAGATATAGTAATTTTTATTTTTTAACATAGCCAGTACTTAAGTTACGCCCACCGAGTGGCTGCTATAATTATGTGTGCGGGTGGCAATATTTTATTGTTGTTCTTAGGCTGGCTGCTTGACCTCTAGTGCGGCGTGAAATTGTCTACATAATTGACTAAAATTGATTAAAATTATTTTTTCCTGTTCAAATGATCGAAATAAATTGGCTGCAAATTAACATTTTTTTTCCAGCTATTTTAAGGGTGTGCATTGCACACTTTTTGCCAATTGAGATTGATATTTTTTTGCTACTTAATATGCATTCTACCCACAAAAAGCTGCTTATTTATGCATAGAAAAACAACGCATCTATTTAATAGTTTTTATGTTGCTATTTTTTTTTTCTAATAAATTCAATCAGCAGCTTATTACTTTTGCTTAACGGCAGCAATTTTTAATTGCTTGATAAATTGCAGACTGCAAGCAACTACTATCATTGCACTAGCAGTAGCAGCAACTGCTGCTAAAGTAGTTAAGTTTTAATATACGGCACCTTCAGCGCATAATAAATGAGCGAAAACTTGAGAAACTTATGAAAGTTGTGAACAAGTTTGAAAAAAAAAAAATTAAAATTGTCCACTTATATACTGAGAGCAGCAACAAGCATTAACAACAACAACAGCAGCAGTCATCAAAGCACATAAATTAATTGCTTTAGTAGCTACAACTACTTCATGTCTTGTTACTAGCAGCAACATAATGAAAATCAACAGCATGGAAATAAAACTAAACAAAATTTTAAAAATACGCACTTTAGATGTACTTTGCTCAATACACAGAAAAACTTTCCTCTATTTGAAAAAACAATTTTTTTTTTACTTTGGTACATATTATTTTTTCATATTCTTCATTTTTATATAAGGACATGTCGCTTTTAATATGAAAAACATTATTTGATAAGCTCGGTCTTAAGTAGTTATTAGTTCATTGTTGAGCTAGAGATATGTTAAAATAAAGACTTCCTGAAGTTTTTTGGAACAAAAATGCCTATTTTGCTCACAGAACGAGCAGATTTCTCAAAATTGTTGATCCAACTAGCATTAGTTTTTGGAGTTTTATACTTGGAATTTTTTATTTATGACAATTCGTAGAGAAGAAAGTAAGTATTGGAGAAAATAACTTTATCGTAGAAATAAATTAAGACTTCAGCCTAGCAGTGTAGCAAGAGGTGAAGATGTAAAGAGCGGTGCAAAATTTGTCAAAATAACTTTTGAATATTAAAAGGGTGAATGAAAAAGTGAATGAAATAATTTTTTACCATCACCAAGACTTCGTTTTTATTAAAACAAACTTTAACTTCATATTAAATTTTTGCAATATACACGTTTATACTGAAACCAAAGTCAATTGGTATACAATGTTTCATTTCTTAAGGGTGCAATTGCCAAACAATTTTAATTCAAATTTTCGTGACTGTAAGAAGATAATGTACGAATAGAAAAAGTTAATAAATTTTTTTTTTATTTACTATTTATAAACCATAATTTACTGCTCTTAACCAACAAGAACATAACTTTGAATAGAATATTTAAAATATTTTTTTGGGTATCCTTTTACATAATTACTTGCTTAAAAAATTTAACAGAAAAATTATTTGATTTAATTTCATAAAACTTTGCATTTAAATTTTTTTTTTTTTTTTATTTTATTTTGAATACTTATGTCTATTAAAAATTAAAAAAATAAATTGTTAAAAAATATGAAGAAAACTTATTTCTAAATATAATTAATTAATTTGTAATTTTAAAATTTAAAAAAAAAAATTATAATTATTCAGAGTCATTGAGGTGAGTCATTTCTCAACGTTTTGCTTCCTGGTCGCATTCTTGCTTTTATAACGCAGAATTCTTCGTAAAAGCTTCACAATTTTCTATATAAAATTACCTTAAGTTTTAATATTCCAATTCTTAAATTTTTTCAAACATATTATAGTCTAGCTTACTGATAGTAAATGATTCCCGCATAACTTATAAACCCAGCAGACAAGCTTTTACTTCCTTGCGATTATAATAACTATTGAAAAAATTCTGAGAAAACTTTTTAGTTTTTGAAGTTTAGATTTTTACTCTTTTTATCATATATCCATGGATAACATAGTTTTGCATATTTTATAATCTCTTCTAAAAGATGTAAAATTTGTAGAATAGTAGTAAATAAAATTCATCAACTATTATTACAGACATCAAAAACGGAAATAGTAAAAATTTTATTTAGAATAGATTTTTAAGGATGTAATCCCTATTGCAAGTCAAAATTTTTTTTGCATAAACATAACATTTTTGAAAAATTCCTTGATTGTGGAAAGTTCTGCCTTCAAAAATATGTAAAGATATACTTAAAATTTTAAATTTGACGATATTATGAAAGATATGTGTTGTTACCGAATTATCTTCCAAATGGTTAAAAAACATAATAATATCGATAAAATTATTTTTTTTAAATAAAATTTGATTTTAATTAAACTAAAATTTAAAATTTTTTTAATGTATTTCTTTACTACTCTATACTTTTTTGAGCATTCGAAAATATCTGATATGTGCTATTTTTCATGAATTAACCAGGAAAAATCTGAAGACATTAATTTTGTTTTAAAATTTTTTGATGTTGTTTGGTTTTGCTTACAGCCAAGTCATAAATTCTCGTCTTTGAAAAAATTTTAACTTTTTTTTAGTGTTTTTTTTTTCCAAATACATGTACAATAACGATAATAACGTTTTTTTTAATCTTATACATATATAAAATCAAATGTTTGTCCTCCTGTCTGTTTGTCTGTCTGTCTGTCTGTTCCGTATAGGCTCGCGCACCGTTTATCCGATTGAGCTGAAATTTGGCAACCAAGTACCTTTCATAGAGAGAAAGAACAAAGGGAGTGTAAAAAATTGGGCGCAAGTATGTGGGCGTGTCACTCTATAATAACTTCTAAACGCCTGGACCGATTTCAATGAAATTTGGTATGGAGGTTCAACTGCTCCCAAAATAAAAGATAGGCTATAAAAAATTACAAAGACTTCCGCGAGAGGGCGCTTTAAGAAGTCCGTTTTTAAGAATCAATAAATCCTAACCTCCTGGACCGACTTCAATGAAATTTGGTATGAAGGTTCAACTGCTCCTAAGACAAAGCATAGGTAAAAAGTGGGCGGAAGTATGTGGGCGTGGCACTCTTTAATAACTTCTAAACGACTGAACCGACTTCAATGAAATTTGGTATGGAGGTTCAACTGCTCCCAAAATAAAACATAGGCTATAAAAAATTACAAAAACTTCCACAAGAGGGCGCTTAAGGTAGTGCGTTTTTAAGACATAATAACTCCTTAACACCTGGACCGATTTCAATGAAATTTGGTATGGAGGTTCAACTGCACCCAATATAAAGCTTAGGTAAAAAAGTGGGCGTGGCACTCTATAATAACTCCTTAGCAACTGGACCTATTTCAATTAAATTTAGAATGAAGGTTCGACTGCGCCCAAGATAACAAGGGCTATAAAAAATTCCAAAGATATCCGTAAGAGAGCGCTTTAAGTAGTGCGTTTTTAAGACTCAATAACTCGTAAACACTTGAACCGATTTCAATGAAATTTGGTATGAACGTTCAACTGCACCCAAGATAAAACATAATATATAACAAAATTCCAAAAACTTCCGCAAGAGGGCGCTTTAAGTAGTGCATTGTTAAGACTCAATAACTTTTAAATGACTTGACCGATTTGGCACGTGAAATAACTTGACCCTGCAACAGAATTGAGGCTGCTTAAATTTCAGAAAACTTCTGTGAAAAGGCACTTTATTCAATCAACTATGTTTGGCTCGTTCACGTCAAAAAGGATGAACCGATTTTGATACAACTTGGTTGTCACTTATATCTGTTACTGAAATAGATCCTATGCTTTTAAAAGTTCTTTCGACAAAAATCAAGGAATGAGCCGAAGGCGAACGAAGTCAAGAACCAAAGACGAACGAGAAAAAAGTTAAACGAACACGACCAGAAGCTATATAAAGATGAAAAAAAAATTAACCGAACAGTATCGACCAAAACCGAAGTTGAACAAAGACAATCCAAAAATCGAATCGATGCTTATAGGATTTTTTAAAACTGGAATTTATTTGATATAAAATTGCATATTAAATGCATGCTAAGAAAAACTTTAAACGCATTTTTCTCGAAATGACTTTTCAAACTGCACTCAGAAAAAAGTTTCTCGGAATATGATAAAAATTGCATCATATTTACTGAACAATGGTATTGACCTTGCTTCAGAGAATGCTTTTCTCTAAATGCGATACTAAAAATTCTCTAAAAATGATAAAAAACTTCTATGAAAATGAGAAATATATAAAAATAATTCGATTTTAGAGAAAAAGACTTTATTTTTGAGAAAACATTGGTTTTCAGTGAAGAAAATACTTCTCATAGTGAATTTTTTATCAATATATAGGGATAGGATATTTCATTTTCAAAAAATTTTTCTGTATAAATGAGGATTTTTTGTGCGAGAAAAATCTTTGTCATTATAAGAGACATTGAAATATTTCCATTTTCTAGAAGTGAAGAAATATTTCTTCGAAAATGTGAAAATTTACTCTAAGTAATTGAAGAAAATTTTATTTGAAAAGAGAAAATTGCTATTATTGAAAATAGAAAAATTTTTCATCGTATCATAGAGGAAGATACGTGTTTTTTTTTCTGAGTATGGGTGTCCATTTTCCTCAGAAACCAGACGTCAGATCGAGACGTTGAAGATGTCATTATACCCTAAACCTGAAAGGTCGGGGTATATTAACTTTTTGCAAACGTTTGTAACGCATAGAACGAAGCGAGTCCGGTATAGAAAAGTATATATATTCTTGATCAGCGTCACCACGTGAGTCGAGCTATCCATGTCCGTCCGTCCGTCCGTCCGTCCGTCCGTCCGTCTGTCCGTCTGTGTGTTGTCCGTATACACAGGATAAGAAGAAGGAGTTGAGAGAATTGGATGAAACTTGGTACACATAGTCACATGGACCCAAGGATCTGCACTATTGAATATTTTTGGAATCCGCCAACGGACACGCCTACCTCCCATACAACGCAAAAATTTAAAACTGCATAACTCAGCTCATAGTTAACCTACAACAATAAAATTTAGTACGTATGTTTTTTATGACAAGGCAAAGATGGTTTTGAAAAATGGACATCATCTGCCCACGGACACGCATACCTCCCATACAACGCGAAAATTGAAAACTGCATAACTCAGCTCATATTTAGCCTACAACAATAAAATTTGATATGTATGTGTTTTATACAAACACAAAGATGTCTTCGAAAAATGGATGTCATCCACTCACGGACACGCCCACCTCCCATACAACCCAAAAACTGAAAACGCAATAAATAAACCTCTGTTTAACCTACAGAGCTAAAATTTGGCACGTATGTTTTTTATGACAAGACAAAGATGGTTTTGAAAAATGGACGTCATCCGCCTACGGACACGCCCACCTCCCATACAACCCAAAAAGTTTAAAACTCAATAAATAAGGTTATGTTTGTCATAGAGAAATTTAATTTGGTATGCATGTATTTTATACCAAAACTAAGGTGTGTTCAAAAATTGGAAGTAATCCGTCCATGAACACGCCAACCTCCCATAGCGAAAGCACAATAAAGGCATTAACTGTGAGCTACAGGAATAAAACTTGGTATGTGTAAATTTTTCATCAACATTTAAATGCATATAAAATATAGGCTTAATCCGCCCACGGAGACGCCCATTTACAATAAAAATTTTTTTTTAAAAGTGGGTTTAGGGTATTTTATAGTCGGCCTAGACCGACTTTAGACTTTCTTTACTTGTTTTTTGTTCTTATCATGTCTGGCAGGTACAGTTTTACGGAAATTTGACTAAACACTTTCGACGGAAGGAGGGGAGGGGGCAAAACCCCAAAAAACGATAATTTAAAAAATTTTAAAATTTAATTGATAATTTTAAAAACGTAAAAATGAGAGCAGTTTTGAAAATCGTCCTCTTTCTGTGCTCGGGGCACAACCCCGAGTAACACCGGGCTACATCCGCTAGTAATATATATTTTATCAATCTCTAAACGTTAAGCAAAAAAACAGAAATATTTGGACCTATGGAATTTGATAAGTATCAACTCAATTCATAAAATAAACTCGTAGGTACTGAATTATCTTCTTCTTGACCGAAAAACAAACAGACTATCAAGATAATTAAGTTTATTTTTAGTTTATAATATCTCGGTAATATTCGATTAATATCACTGCTTAAGTGCCAAATTTCGAGAAAATAGATGAATTTTTGTCGACTTAAAAAAATTTTACCGTTTTTATAAAGTCACTTTGTGTTAGAGGCAGGCGTGGTTTTCAGCCTTTTACAATTAATTGCGGTAGCTCCAAAATTACGGTAGTAGTCATGTCAACGGTCAACATTCTATATGAATAGCATTCATTTGAATAAAATAATGAATGCATTATTCTGAATAAAGAAAAATGAATAATCGAAATGAATAACAAATCAATTTTCTGAAATTGAATGTGAATTGAAAATTTTATTCGTGGATCAATTTTGTTTTCATTGAATAGCATTCTTTTATCCTTATTCACTTGTACTTAGAATTCTGAATATGAATGCAAATTTTACAGCTCTGGTTTTAATCGACTCAGGTGCTGATTATAATCGAGAATATTTGTCTTTACCTGGCATGTCGCCTTATGGGTGTTACAAACGTCGTGACATAATTAATAAACCTCTAACGCAAAACGCTGGGGGGAATAAAAATATAAAGGCTTCTTCTCCAACCATATGCCATTCTTATTTTCTATACTAAGTGTTGATGTACTATTTTGTTATGTTTAAAAGTAAAGCCATACAAACACGTGTAGTTGTATGACAGGTACCGTACCCCCATTTTAAAATTTCTCAATTTGTCCACATATTATAAATTAAATTTTTTACACTCCATCATTAAAAGTTCAAAAGTTAATAAAAAACTTCATGTCCTGTTAATGGATGCATAACAAGATTTATAACAAAAATACGATCATGATAAAATGTATGTTTCCTGAAAAGAATTTTAAGACTTTCAAAGAATTATTTATTATGTATGGAAATTATTATTATAATTAAATTAATTTAATTAATTAATTCTTAAATAATTTCGACCATGTATTTTCATGGAATCTCTGAACAATTTCTTTGGTAACTTTTGCTGCATTTCATTTTATTGAAGAAACCAAAAATTGCCATCAATATTTTCCAACTTGTATTTTGTAAATGTCAAGAATTTTTAAGTTGGGATAAAGTGGGGGCAACTCGTTGTATTTTCTTTTATTCTATTGTAAAACGAATTAATTCGGGGCGGATTCGTTGTATTTTCTATAAATATATACACATAATATTGACTTGAACTCACATTAAAAGGTTTGCGACTTCTCTCAACTCAACAGCAACTTTTCTCTCCTCTCAACAGCACTTATAATTTAGCCTTAACACAAACCATGCTTTTTAGTGATGAAATGAAATGCTTTCTGTATCTAACGTGTTATTGTTGTTATGGGTTAAGTTGTTGCAGTAAACTTAATAAATTGCAGCTTCGTTTTCATTATTAAATATGGCCATATTTTATACATTACGACTTGTTGCTGCTATAGCTTCCAGTTTTCGTTATAGTCTTGCTGGCTGGCTACTGTTTAATAGTGTTTAATAAACTTTATTAAATCAATGCGAACCAGTTAACAGCAGAAAAATTGTTAGCAAAGGCAGTAGCAACAGATAGAAGTATAGCGCTGCTACAAGCATGATAATAAGAAGCTGTTTAAGCAAGAACAACAATAAGCATAAAAACAACCACAACAACAAAAGCAAAAACAATAATAACAACAACAACAACAACAACAAAAACAACAACAACAAACACAACAACAACAACTAGTTCATTATAGCTCATTATAATTAAACTCATCAACACTGACAGGTTTTTCTTAAAGCAGTTCTTCCACCAAGCAATGTTTAATATTTTGTCAATATTTTTAAAAGTGTTACTTTTCATTTTTATTGCAATTTTTTCATTTTAAGTTAAGTATTCACATTAAATATTACAGCAATTATTTACATGTTCACCCACATCTGAGCACATCTCAGCAGTTAAAAATGTGTTGACAGCAGCAGCAACAGCAACAGCATCTACAACAGCTACTAAGATGGCCCAGATATTTTTCTTGCAGTTGCATATCTAGCGGTATTCATTTAAGCTGTCATTTAATGCAATGCAAAATGACTAAAAAACAAAATGCTAAAAAAAAACTCAAGTGACCCACGCATTGTTTTTGGTATATGTTTTGCACACAGCAAGGTATCACGTGCAACGCGTGTAGCATGTAACATTTATTATCATAACTGTATATTTAAGCTTAAATTTGAGACGTTAAATTTTAGCAAAAACGTAAAAAAGGAGGTGTGACAGCCAGTGGCGCATCAAGAAAATAATTAAGGGGCAACTTAAATGTTTTGGAGTGTGTTTATAAGAAGTATGCTTCAACAGCATTATAGCCCCTTTAATGAGTGACTGCTTAGGCCACTGCTTTAAGCAATTGTTGTTGTTGTTGTTGCTGTTTTTGTTTTATGTTTTCTTTAAGAAATTAAAAATATTTTTAATGAACGCTCTGTGACTTTCATTTTAAGTCGTGCATTTTTCGACAACACTTAAAACTTGAATTTTAATTTCTGATCTGCAGCACGTGGGCACATTTGGAGTCAGCAGCAGCTACAACAACAACAACAACAATTGCCACAATTTGGCAGCTTAGCTTATGTTGCTATCTTCAACTCTGTTATTGTCAGTTTTTATGCTTTTGTTATTTTTGTTTTTATTTTGCTAGCTCTTTGCGTAGGTGTTGCCTTAGTTGTTGCACTTTTTTTGTCTTGTTACCGTTGTTGTCTCTACTGCACACTGATTACCACATTTGATATCATTTGATTTGTTATACCGTTATTTTAATTTAGAGCTCTCTAAGCTTCAATTGCATTTTAAGCTGTGGCTTAAATGTTTTTGTTGTTTTATGAGGTGGGCTGCTTTAAGCTTGTTTTGTGTTAAGTTTCCGCTTTCGTTAAATCTTTAACTTGTCAAAGTGGAGGAGGCGCTGACAATAGTTGTGGTACGTGTAGTAATTTAATAGGCTTAAAAAATTATTTGATTTTACATTAAAATTTTTTTCAATTTTAATGGAGAAAAAATTAAAACATTCCTTAAATTCTTTAAGAAATCGTTAAGAAACCTTTGGTTCATTGAATATGAAAAATATTTTACAAAACTTATGGTAACTTAATTCTTTTTCATGTTCGTAAAAGAGTACAAGTAGACTTATGCACCAAAAAATTTAAAAAATAAAAATAAAAATGTTGTATTGAATACATATTTTTATTAAATTGTCGAAAGTGCCTAGAAGTGCCTTAGTGCAAAGTGCCTAAAAGTACCTGGACCGTTCCAACCCCAACTAGCTGCTACAGACCTCGGGTTTAAATCCTTTCTAAGAACACACACAATTGTTGTAAGAAATTCTATTTCTTTTACCTATTCGATAAACTATTTCTTTTGAACGAGTTGAGCTCTTTTAAGGCTGCTGTAGCTAGTTTGTTTCTTAAGTCTTTTGTTTTCGTACGTTTAACATTTAAAATGTTTTCAGCTGTATTTATTTTTTCAAAAATAAAAATTTTTCTTCTTTTTTTTAAACATTCTCATGTTATAAAAACCCATAAAATCTAAAATTTTAATTTTAATTTAAATATTTAATGATTATATTGCTCAGCCTCTTAATAATCAATCTTGTCTAGTTTTAAAAAATTAGCCAATTACTGACACTTACATTATCTTTTAAATTAATTATATTTGCAATTTATACAGCATCTTAAGTATCTCTCTCATGAGCAAACACCTCACACACTCACACACAGACACACACACTACATTTAAAGCACCTAGTCTGGTGCAGTCTTCTAAACTTAATTCTTAATTCTTTCTTAATATGTTTGCACAACAACATCCAGCAAATACATCATAACGTGCATATTGCATGTAATGCCATCATCAACAATAGCAAGAGCAGCAAATTAGTAGTAGTTGTTGTCATGAGAAAGCTTAAGCAACATATTGTTAATGTTGCAACAGCACACAACAACACAGCAACAGCAGCAAATTAATAACAAATGACTAAATATCAATTTAAAGCCTAAGAATCTACTTCCGGCCACTAGTCATGCATGCTGCTGTTGCACTAAATATTATAGCTGTTGCTACTGTTGCTGCACTAATATGTTGTAATTATGTTTTTTTTTTCTTCTTCGCATTACTTATGCTGCTGCTGTATTTATAGTAAAAAGGGTGTTCAGAGTGTTGCCTCTTCTTTGCCAAACATCTGCTGCAGTTAAGCCTGTTGATAGCGCTGCTAATTTTTTAATTTGATATAAATAGCTCGTAATTTTTATATATTTTTAATGTTCAGTACAACAACTTGTGCTTATTACATTCACTATTTGAATTTCTTAGGATTTTTTATTAATTTTTTTTATAGTGCATGTAACTTGACCTGTAAAACTTTCGGCATTTTTTAAATAATTTTTGTGATGAATTCTTTATTTGATTAAAATTTAATTTCAAGCTAGTTAATAATTCAAATTTAGCAACATTTCGCTGTAATATTGGGTTAATTGCTTTAATAAAGTGACACAAGTGTCTCTTTTGATGCCAAAATATGTAAATAACGTATCTTAGATATGTCAGGGATTGAATCCAAAAAAGAACAAAATAAAAAGTTCAAAATTTAACCAAAAAAATATGAACAAAAAATTCTGTTCTCAAAATAAATATTGTTCAATGAACAAACAAAATATTGTTCAGAAATAAAACTCAGTTTAAGAACAAAAAAATTTTTGAACAAAATATATTGCTCACAGTCTAAAAAAACTCAAAATTTTTTTTATGACTTAAAATCAGAGTTCAAGCTGAAGTTCGCAAATTGGAAACGATAGCAAACGCAATGAACTTGGTTCTCGTTCGTGGAAGAATATATAAAATACATATTGGTACAAAAGGGTGTTGGTATAAAAGTATGAAGTAGTAACTTTATTACTTTTTAAATAAAAAAGTCCTAAAATTGTGTCACAGTTAAATTAAAACACTTTTTCTTGCATATTTGATTTAAAGAATATATTTAAGATGTATAGTGTTTATCCTTACTCATAATATTTCGAGATTTTTCTACGACAGTTTTGACCGATAGTCATTTCAAATAAATTTTAACGCTGAAAAACACTTCTTTCAACACTTATTTACGTTGCAGGAATTGATTAAATGATTGCTGTAAATTTAAAAATATGAGTGAGTTTAAAGCTTGGTACACATGTTAAAGAAGACCCAAGTATCTGCACTATGGAACCCGCCCACTGACACTCCTACCTGCATACAACTATTAAATTTAAATCAGTATAAAGAGAGTTGTATTCAAACTACAGTAATAAAAATTGATATGAAAGTATTCTTTTTCAACACTAAAAAGTACACAAAAACTGAGCATTCATGAGGATATGACAATCTCTATACTTTTTTGTCTATTTTGTGCCAAAAACAAAAATAAAATATTTCGGAACACCTCACAATCACATGGTGTGAAATTAAGATGGATAGGTTCAGTCGTGATGGTCAAAAATATATACGCACCAACGATAAGATTTTACCTTGAATATTGTGCATTTTTTTCGTAGGAATTTGTTATGTTAAATTTTTGTATAAAATAGTATACATGTAAGATCATTTTTAGGCTGAATCGGGTTCAAGGATTTCATTTCAGGCATATTTTGTTTTGCTGTTGAACATTATTTGAACAAAATTCCTTTTGAAAACATTCACGAAATTGATAGTGTGATAGGGTAAACCCTTAGCCCCCTTTTTTTCTTTAAAATCTATTCATACCAAACCGAAATTCGACCAAGCAACATCGGTTTACAAATCAACCCAGCCTCTTGTATATCCAATATACAAAAAATAATAATGAATGAATTTCTTTGAAACCTAAAAAAATTAAAATGAAAATTTTTTAAATGATCAAAAAAATTTAGCGAAATTTATATTGTTCAAAAAATAAATATCGTTCAAAGAGCAAAAAAAAGTGTAAACCAAAATTTTTTGTTCATAATCAGAACAAAATTTTTGTATAATTTATTTTTTGTTCTGTTCAAAAACAAAATTTTTTTTAATAAAAAATTACAATTCAAATAACTGTTATTTCAACCCCTGACCTCTGTACCTCTGACCTCTTTTTATTGGTCATAGAAAATATGTTGAACACATTTCACGAATACACAAAGTAATGAAATTCGCCTTTAACGTGTAGCCAATCATCAGTCATCGCTCTGACAAGTTTCGGGCTTCAATTAAATTTATTATTTCAACAGCGATTAAAAGTAGCCTTTTAAATAAAGTTAACAACCAGAATAATAAAAGTAAATTTTTTATAAAAGTTGCAAAAATCTAAAGTAGCTCCAAGAGATAAAAAAAAGCAGAAAAATTTCTATCATAGTGTTTATGACTATCATAAGTTTGATAGTTGTATTGAAGTTAATTGAAGTCTATATGAACGTACTTTTACACGGCTTTGAATTTTATTCTGAAATTTTTTTTTCAACATTCTTATGTTTTCCAAAACACAAAAAAAAAACAATTAAAAAAATATTAAAAAAAAATTGAAACTGAGCCTGAGGCCTACTTTGATTTTTACAAAACAAACATTTGAATAATTTGTCAAATAAAATATTTGACCCTCCCTTTTTTCCAACATCTTATCCCAATTTGGATTATGTTAGCACTGCTTGCTGTACTGCGATTCTTAAGATGTTTTCCAAAACAAAAAAATAACTTCGAAAATTAAAAAAAAAATTGAACTGCTCCTATGTCTACACAGAAGTTAAGTTTGAGTTTGCAGTACTAAGCTGAGTGTCCTCATTTAACTTAATGTAAAAAGTGCCTAAAAGTATGCAAAAAATAATATTTATATTCAGTGGGCTTTTTGACGAAAGCAATTTTTTTTTATAAGATATGTCAAAATAGAACAGCTAATTCGTAATAATACAATTTATATTATTAACTATATGTTGTTATATTCTTTAAAAATTAGCAAAAGAACTTCGAAAAGGATTGGGCAATAGTAGGGAATGAAGTATTCATCCAAATATGGGATGAAAAAAGCATACCTTTCGCATAGCAATAAAGAACGAGATACCAGCAGCATTGTCAGCAAATTAAACTCAATTCTGCTACGATATTTCTGTGTCAACAACTTCGTTTAAATGTTAGTTAAAATTAACTTAACTCTCTGTGTAGACATAGCATCAGACCTTTAATAAATTCGTTAAGTTTGCCTTTAAGGCAATTAAATCTTCCTGTATGAAGATTAATTATGCATTGTGACGACACATCCCCAATAAATTCAAACTAAATGCTGGGATCAAAGGCACTATTATCACAAATAATGAGAACTACACTAATATTAAAGACCAGTGGCGGCCTCGGTAGTCGAGTGGTAAGCATTTTTGACTACCAACTCAGTGGTTGCGGGTTCGAATCCCGGTCTAGCCATGGTCCCACGCTTTTTCCTTGCTTTAATTCTTTCCTCATTTCTAATCAACTGAAATTAAAAATTCATCAATATATACGACTTTGAAAAGTTGTAGTTGGTGGTACAGATGTTTATGGAATACAGATTGCTTTATAACTCGAATTGACTGAGGGAAAGGCTTGCCTCAGATTCCAATTCATATGCTGATATAGCTCTATGTCACACACAAAACATTCTACACTTGTTTCTCATTCTACATTTTCCGAACCAAGGCAGACTTGACTGAACAGGTTTGACCCTGAAATTTTTAGTTCAAATCTTTAGCTAAAACAAAAAATATCAATACTCAAAATCAAGTTCTCAAATTTGATATTTTTGTAACTATTATTTTTTTTAATTCAACTTGTTACAACTAATTACTAAATTAAATATGGACGGATCTTAGCTCTAGTAAACTTTCATCTTTCTATAAATCGAAATATTTCCTTAAAATTATACAAAATTTTGTTGAGCATTGTTTGTTGAACGCTATTTTCTTATCCTCTTATAAAAATACTTGATTTTTTTTAAAAAAATTAAAGTAATACCCTTTAAGAGGAACTCAGCAAATATAATTATTAAAAAAACAATGATAACACTGGTTTACAGCCAATATGTACTTTTAATGCCACTATCCTTTTCTCATGTAAAATCGGTCACTAATTCCGAAAAAAAAAATGTTTTTTCTGTCACTCCGTTTTCGAGATATTGCCCACTGTAGGGTTTTCAACGAAAAAAAAAAGTTGGTTCCACTTAATTGCATATATCTCCAGAACCAACAACAGTAATCAAACAAATGATATATCAAATGAAAGCTAATTTGAGCTGACCTCGGGAACAATAACAGTGAATCTTACGAGAAAATAGTCAACGAGTTGCTCAAGAACTATAAAAAAATGGGCGTAAATATGTCTCTGAAAATTCACTTTCTGCACTCCCATTTGAATTTTTTTCCGAAGAATCTCGATGACGAGAGCGACGAACATGGGGAAAGATTCCACCAACAGATGAAAGCAATTGAGAATCGGTACCAAGGATTTTGGGACGAAGGAATAATGGGCGACTATTGTTGGTTTCTCATCAGATAAACTGATTCCGAATTAAATAAACGACAAAACAAGAATTCTAATCATTTTGAATTTCTGAATGATAAATAAAAAGTATTTACAATGTAAATAACAATATAAATGATTTAAGGGAACAATAAAAATTATGAATAATAATTATATACAATTTAAATAATGTAAAAATAATGTAAATTATTAAAAGAACAATGAAAATGAAGAATATATGATTTTATTACAACAACCTTTAGTTCTCATTTTTTTTTTATGGCAATAAAATAAGTCCAAATGCATAAATTGATAATCACACAATTTGGGTGATTTCGTTCCATTAAACACAACTTTTTCATTTCTCAATAGATTTTCTTCAACAATAGCTTATTTGTTTTTTGAAAAAATAAAGGCTTTTAGTAAAAAATATCAAAAGTAACAAAATATTTTGATTTCTTAACGAAATTTGCAACTATTTTGTCTTTTTTTGGAAATTTTTCTGAAAAATAAAAAAAATCGCCGAAATTTGAATTTATTCCGCTAAAACAGCTCGACCAAAAAATGATGTTTGCATTGTTTGTAAGAAATTTTATTAGCTTTCATTTGATATATCATTTGTTTGATTACTGTTGTTGGTTCTGGAGAAATATGCAATTAAGTGGAACCAACTTTTTTTTTTCGTTGAAAACCCTACAGTGGGCAATATCTCGAAAACGGAGTGACAGAAAAAAAAAATTTTTTTTTCGGAATTAGCGACCGATTTTACACGAGAAAAAGATAGTGGCATTCAAAGTGCAAACAACTTTTCGTTATTTGTAAACCAGTGTTATTGTAGGGGAAGAGTGGCATGAAAGAGCCAGTTTTAAAAAAGTTACAAAATATATAAAAATAATTAATAAAATTATAATTCTTGTATCAAAAGTATTTTCTCATTCATTTATGAACGTAATACCATGAAATATTTTCCAAAATCAACAATATTCTTGGACCTGTAGCCATTTATAAAAAACATGAAATTCGGCTCTTTCATAACACATGGGCATTGAAAGAGCCAACCAAAGTTTTGAAAGAGCCATCTTCTTATTACAAGACTTAACACGAAAAATAACGAATATTTTATTAAAAATATTAATTGTTGTTATAAAAAGTATTGTTTTTACAAAAACAAATTAAATAAATAAAAAAATTCATAACTAAAAACAAAAAATTGTTAAAAACCTTAAAAAAATTTTTAGCAAAAAAATTGAATCGCTTTAAAGAAAATCTATAATAATAACACTTATTCCAAAAACAAAATAAGAGGTTTAAAACACTTAAAAACATTTTTGACAAAAATTATTTAAACTTCCTTTACGCTTCTTCATACCACCGCAACCCAGCTCTTTCAAAACATATTGTCCAAAGAAACATAACCTCAAAAATTAGTATGAAATCAAGATTTTTCCAGCAAAATAAATATGTTATTGGTAGGCCTAATATATCCATAAAATTATAGTAAAATAATATTACTGTTAGTTTTAAAGGTGAAGACGTCACAAAACAAATAAAATGTTCTGAAAAACTTACTTAATGATAAAGAAATCCAAAATACGATACACCATCGTCGTTTATTATCAGTGAACTGTCAAATGTTCGAGGGTGCCATATGACGAGTATTGCTTCTTAAAAATTATAATTTAAGAAGCATTCGTATGAAAACTACGGCGTAAATCAAGATGGCTCTTTCAAAACTTGGCTCTTTCATGCCACTCTTCCCCTACATAAACCCATGTACCTACTTTAAATGATGCATAAAATATCCAAGAACGCTATTCAAAAATAATTTTGTGGGGAAAATTCAATGTGGGTAAAAATGAATTTGATGATGATATAAACGTTTTTTAGTTACAAGTTTTTGATAAAAAACTTTAAATACGTTTATATCGAAACTATTGTTGAAAATTGGTGTTCGTAGACTGCTATAGTGTATGCCGATTTGCTCCTCGAAAAACATCGGCACGACATTTTTGTTTTGATTCTATTTAACCTATTTTCTTAGATTGAAAAGATTTTATGACTATGGCCTTACGGTCTTCTTTAAATTATGTTTTAAAATTCATGCATAGTTTTAGTTTTCATAAAAAAATCACTACGATAAATAAAGAAAGCAATTCTTTGTTGAGAATACATTGCTATTGTGTAACATATCTTTGGTACCAAAAATATACAAGGTCTTAAAGACGCCTAAACGCCTTGTACGAGGAAGTTATTTGATGCCATCAACATCTTACAATAGAGTAGAATTCCTAACCAACAATATCTGTGATGCGTATGATTCACAATTGATTTATGAAGTTCAGATTGTTGTAACTGAAGTCATTTCCGAGTTAATTATAGGCTTTTCAGAACACCAGTTTGAAACGTTCGACTATTTAATTCATTTCATAAGCATATCACAATGTTCAGTTTCATGTGAAAGTCCACTCGACTTTCCATACAAAACACGGATAGAAATTTTCACAACATGTTTGTCAAAGCAGATGATATCTGCTCCCCTCCGGAATGTACTCCCAACATTTGCCTGTCAACATTTTTTCACGACAGTGATTTCAAAGTTCAAAGATCAAAGTGGCAGTTTTTTGAGAAGTCAAATATGAATTTATTAAAGTATACAATTTCTAACAAAAATCATTTTGTTCAAAATTATCCTCTACATAATATGTTTTTACTAAAAAAAAATAGGCGCTATTTTCGGAAATGGGAAATTCTATAAAATAGAATTTTATAGCGAAGAATTTTGTAAGAGAGAATTTTGTTATGGGTGGATTTCTTAAAAGAAAAGCACGCGCTTTTTCGTAACAGAAAAATTTTTTGAAGTGGAATTTTTTTAAAGGGGATTTTTGTAAAAAAACTTTCGTTAAAGTGCATTTCGTTAAGGAAAATTTAAAAAAAAGCTGAATTCTTAAAATGGTGAATTTTGTAACGAGAATTTCGAGCCGCTGCCGTTCTTATGATAAGGAATAATATTAAATACTTGACATAATATATTTAATTACTGAAGGTTTGGTTGATCCTCCAGGAAACACTGAAACAATTGAGCTTTACTGCAGCCTACGACAAAGTCAAGTTACTTTGAAGCTAGAGATGAGTTGATTTTTAAAACTCAATTTCATTAATGAACTCACATTTAACTCAATAACTAATTGCTTCTTGTTGAATAACGAAAGAGCACACCAACGATTAGGAAGACGAGAGAAGCACTTTTTTAAATAAAAGATAAAAAATAAATACTACGATAAAGCACTAAGATAGAAAATAAGTACAAATTAGTTGGAAATTGTACTTATCTTCTTGATAAGTTGTTTTGACAATTTTCCACAGATGTTTTATTTTATACAGAGATTTGTAGGTTAAATTCATTTGTCAGTCTAGCTATGCGCGAATTAAAACAACTTTCAGTTGTTGCACACAACTTTGCTACTTTTGACCCAAGTACTTGTGAAAATGTAATAGAATTATTCTTATCTTCGCTTGAACACAAGCTGGTAGGAAAGTGCTGCTCATTTAAGAATTGTTCACTCATTAGACTGTCATTAGAAGTTATCAAAAGAATGAGGCAGTTAATCTAGAATGTTGGTCAAACGTAACCACTTATCAAGATCAACATACTTTAGTCTTGCCTCAAGATGCTGTTAAGTTGACTGTGAATTAAATTAAATAAAAATTCAAACATCTAGTAGTAATATTTATATAAATATATCATCAGGCCAAACAGAATGTATAAAAAATTAATATTTTTTTGTTTAAAGCACCAGAAGACAATGAACTCAATAAGTGTGCAAAAATTATTGTCTATTGTTGACAGACGAAGCAAAAAAATTTAAATTGGAATTTCAGACAATTAAAAACAATAAAACGCCAAACTGAGCTTTTCAATGACGGCACGGCATGATATAATTTTTGCACGCTTAAGAATATTTGCCAAAAATGTAATTTTCAAATTAACAGAAATCATTAAAATATTTACAAAAAAAATATATATATTTTTATATATATAGATAACCAATGGTTTGGTTAAAGTTGTCCGCTTTTAAGCCTTAAATGGTCAAAAGCCATAAATTTTGCTAAGCCTTATGATAAAAAATCTTTCTTTGTTCTGAAATTCAAAGCCAAGGCCTTAATGTTGCCACCTTTTTTTTTTGTGTCGAACATGTTTTAGGTTAAATTTTTATGCTAATGATTATTTCAATTATTCGTAGACCTCAAAAAAACGCCTTTTTTCAGTATTGTTTGTTGCAAACATAGATGATCAAAAGTTTGATAATCGATAATGTTTAATTAATGACTCTTGCTATTGTTGCTGTGAACTTCGATGTCTAGCTTAAGATGCTAATAAGTTGTTTCATGATATTTCTGAGAGGCTTGTTGAACTCAAAAAATCCTATCAAAAACAACAATAACTGCCTATGAAGCCTGTTTTCAACAAAAAACATATAAATTTTATATTCCAATAACTTTAAAAGACACAACAATAGCCTCATTTACAAGAAAAACATCTATAAAAATTTAAATAAGAATCAAAAACTAATTGCAAACTTTATCTTATTTGTCGTGCTTGTCACAACAAAAAATTTGTACAGCGTGGGTGACTTTTTTGGTCAGATATTTTTTAAACTACTTTAGGCTAGCTTTCAACTTCATGTTTTATGGAAAAAATTATGAAATATCTTGACAATATTTCAAATTTCAATAAAAATTTTAAATATATGATTAAAAAAAATTAAAAATTATATTCGTTTTCTTTTGTGTTTTTTTAATATTATATAATAAAAAGTGTCTAAAATACTTGTCAATAAATTTGTACACTTAATGATGATTTTTGTTTTTATCATGGCAAAAATTTTTGTTTTAAATTTTTGATGAATTTTATTTTCATCATTACAACTTTTATCTTATGATCCAACAGCATTCATGTTAACATAACATATTTTTTCTTTATTTTATAAAAGCCGTTTTTATATGCTTAGATTTCTTATCGCTACTCTAATTTCTCAAAAACATTCTTAACCTTTTAATTTTACTTAACCATAATGCTACTGGTTCTAACAGACCAACTTCGTTAACAGATGCACTAATTTTTTCAACCACAACTAAATTATAACTTTTTTTTCGTTTCAGGTAATTCCGATCTAGCTACTTTTGTTTCTTAACTTTTAAACGTACAATTTCAAGCCGAAACGTGAGTATAAAACTAAAAGCAAATAATTTTTGTTATTGAATTATAACGGCATTATAACGGCATAGATATATTTCTTCATTAAAAATATATCTTCATCTACCGCACGTTATATTGATTAACTGATAGTGTACAAAAATAGGAAAAAATTCCACTTAGCTGGGACGTGTGTGAGTTTATTTTTATGCAGTATGACAGACAAAAACATATTAAGTAAAGACAAAAAATATTTTTCCCTAAAATAAACTCGTTATTAAAAACATTTTTAATGTGCGTAGATATGAAAAGCTTTAAAGCGAACAGCAACAACTTTCACAGCACGTGTGAACCGACCAGCTGGCGTTTGTTTTATTTTTTATGGTTCAGGTCAGAAATGTCATAACAAAAATGTTTAAAAAAAGTCATAAAACATTTATTTTAATGCATTTACATACTTTTATTTTAAGTAATAAATAAAAATACAAACTGTGAAATCGAAAAATACTATAAAAATAACTGTTACTTTAGCTGTTACCAGTACTTAACGTATCATAGCCAAAATCTCTTAAATAATGCATCGTTTAAATCGTGCAGTTCTGGTAGATCTACCTCTATTAATTTAACTCTTTTCACGCACTTTCTGTCCAATAAAATGGATAAAGGTCGTCAAGCAAAGTAATCTCCGATTTCATTCTTCGTTACTTCTATGGTTAGGGAACATCCTTGTTGGAAACATGTTCTCGAAATTCATTGATAACACTGTAGAACAAAACTGAAGTTTTAAAATCCCAAGAGGTTTCACAACAGTTTCATAAGGTTTTGGGTTCGCTGAACCCGAATCTGAAGTCAGAATTTTACAGAATTATACAAAAATTATAAAATTTGTAAGGAAGCCCCCATACGGAGGGGTCGGAGGGGATGGATTCCAAGGCAAAAAATGTTCCTCTTAAAAAAGTAATGGGGGTCGGTCATATTGATTATTGATTTCATTAACAGTAGGGGGTAAGGGTTCTGCTTCCCCTGTAGCTCGAAAACCTAGGGTGACCCGAAAATTTTGACTTCAGATTCGGATTCAGTGAACCCAAGACCTTAAGAAACCGTTGAGAAACCCATTGGGATTTCTTGAGTGTTGTGCCGTGTAATTATTCAGGTGTGCCCCAAGATAGCTCATAACCTTGGTCCGCTTTTGCTTGTCCTTTTGATCAACAATCTTTCGTATTATATTCTTTTGTTCGGAATGATGACGTGAAGATCTTTAGAATTGTAGATTCTCACGAAAGCTTCCTTTTACGTCATCGTGGCTTGGATAATCTCCAATTTCGGTGTGAGACCAACTTGATTTCAAGGATACTTTTACCGTGAGGACCGTTTTCTTCTCAATAGCCAGTTTGGTCTAAGAGTAAAGCTGTGTTCTATGAAACCCTCAATAAAATTTGCACATCAAAAGAGTTGAAAATATTCACAAGCGTTGCATTAGGTTAGTAATTAGCACGCTATACTGGTATTTTATGCTTTCCTAGGGTGCTCGATATGCTCTTCAGGGACTAAAATCTTTGGAATTCCGTCAAAATATTTTCCCACCACTTCAAGCTCTTTCCAATTTTATACACCAGTTGTTTCATATATCCTACCTTAAGACTTATTGTGGCATGTGTGCCCGAGTTTAAATTATGGCTAAAACTTGCAATACTATTTGTTACTCAATTGAGATCACCACAATACTATTTTTAAAAATAGTATCTTGTTCAGTTAATTTTATTTACGATAATTTATAACAACTGTGAAACAATTATTGACAATTGTAAATAAATAAATAAACGACCTAACGAACTACTGAAAATTAAAAATACTTCTACTAGTTTGACTCTTCACTACTCTTGGCTACGTTATTGAAATGGTGGAGAACAAAATGGACTAAAAGACCTAATGAACATTAAGATACAACGAACTATCATACCTATCGAAATAAAATACCTAACCAACTAATGAACAAAGATTTGAGTCAAAATGAGAACAAAATGGAAAAAACCAAACTTAAAAACCTGAACTTAAAAATACAACGAACTAATATACCTAACGAAATAAAATCCCCAGCTAACAACATGACCGAATACACGAAACCAACTGCAAAAGCAAACGAACTTAATTGCCATTTGTTCTTTCTTTACAAAAAAAATTAGCGTTATACCAACAAAATTCATAAAATGCATGAGCAACTACGAGGTGAATAAGAAAAGTTCATGAGATAAGTGACAAAATGCATAGATCTCACATGCATAGATTTCACAAAATTCACATTAGCCATGTACAAATACAAGTGCAGCAAGAAAAGTTCATAAGATAAACTGAAAGCCTTTAAAAAATAAGTGGGAGAAATCCTCAAAGATTGGTTTCTTGGATACTTTATTCCTTGCATAGGATGTTTTTTTTAAAGGTATAAAACTTTGAAATGAAAATTGACATGAAATTGATTTTATTCAAAATATAATATTTTGGCATTATAATTTAAACTAGTATCGCCTGGAGTCGAAATTCGACCAATTTATTGATTGCCTATTTATAATTACTGGTATCGCCTGGGGTCGAAATTCGACCAAATTATTGATTGCCTATTTATAATAATATGCGAGATTATTAAAATAACTTCAAGGCTATATCTCTTAATTGATTGGAGATATAAAGCTATTTTCGTCAAAAAAATTATTTTTTATATTATTATTTTGTTCAAAAACAGAAAAACAACATTTTTAAAAAAAATAATTTTGTCAAAAAAATCATAGGGGGTAGCCTTGATTTTTGATAGCATGGACAATTTATTAATTAAGTGTCAAGACAAAATAAATTCATCTAAAACTCGGTATGAACTTTGAAAGAAAATCAAAAATGCAATTTTGAGTTTTTGTTTTTTTACAACAAAAATTATTTTTACCCCATATTTTAAGAATAAATCAAATTTTATGGTCTTTTTTTAAAAGGAATAATTTAAATATAAACCAACAAAAAACGGTATTATTTTCAAAAGTTTTTTTAAGTTAACTGATAAGACATAAATACAAAAAAGAAATAAATAAAATCTATGCACAGATGGCGGAGCTATTGGCTTCCCAATTTAGAACATTCAATTTGAGACAGTTTTTTTCTCTCTCTAGGCATTTGGTTGAAACACACGCTAAATAACTAACGACAATATAAGAAAATTCTTTAAAAATACTTTTGGTTAGAACTGTGCTGTAATTTTTATCACATTTGAAAGAAAATTTAACAAACTTTTAGAAAAAATGGAAAAAATTTAAAAACCGTTAAAATACGACCAAGATATTCACATGAAAAGTCAAATTTTTGAATTCAAAACACATTTTTTTACAAATTTTACAATTGACGAATGAATAAAACTACATTTTTTTAAGAAATTGTTACTTTTAAAAAAAACTCAAATCCGACCAACTCTCCCCCAACCAAATTTCATATTAATCAAAGAGCGGGTTTTTTCTCAATTATTTAATTTCTCTCTTAGAAGGTTGGGAACCCCCTCTATCAGATATATCATTTATATATAAATTCTGCACATCTGGGCAACATAACCTTGCAAATGATATAAGTTTCATTTATTTTGAGTTTTAATTACACGGTTAAAAATTTTGGACTAGTTTTTAATCCAAACTTTGGTTTAAAGGAATTTTTAATCCTAAAAGTACTATTTTTTATTCCAGATTTTAGTTTAATTTTTTTTAATCCGAAAAAGTTTAAGTTTAAGACTATTTTTGGACTACAAATTTGCATTTAGGTAGTATTTTCAGGAAAAAGTATTTATGTTATTTAATAGCTGAATTACAATGAGCAGTCGCAGTGGCAGCAGCTGTGTCAGTGGCAGCGTCAGCACACGGTTAAAAATTTTGGACTAGTTTTTAATCCAAACTTTGGTTTAAAGGACTTTTTAATCCAAAAAATACTATTTTTTATTCCATACTTTAGTTTAATTTGTTTTTAGTCCAAAAAATTTTAAATTTAAGACTTTTTTTTTACTACAAATTTACATTAAGATAGTATTTTCAGGAAAGAGTATTTTTGATATCTAAAATTAAAAACTACTACTACTACGAAATTTACTCTAAATATAATTGTTAATGTTGTCAAAGCATCCGAAGTTTATTTTTAATTAAACAAAATTGTTTATTAAAATCTGAACCAAAATATTATTATACTCATTATTACATAAAGCAGTGTTTTATAATACATAATAACGGTATGCAAAGCGGCAAGCTTGTATTTTGGGCAATTAGTTATTTTTATCAGGCAGATTGTGTGAACGTCCCCTAAAGTCGATTGTGCATTTGGAGAGATATATCAGGTGTTAACTTGTTAACAGTTAACTTTCAGCATGCATATAAACAGCTGATTGCTGGTTTGTGATATATCTGATTTGTGCAAACGGTTCTCCATATATTTCATTTATAAAGCTGATAAACTTATACGGCTTATATTATTTATGAGGGCATTGCCCATTTGCATGAATACCCTTAATGTTTATATAATGAAGTTCATGGCAAAATATTTAATTTTTCAGTTTGGAAACTTCTAAACTATTTGAAGATTAAACTTTTGTCTTTTCGGTTTAGACAATGTTAAACTTTTGTGGATTAAAAAGTAATCCTCTTCGGATTACAATATTTTAAACTTTTTTTGGTTTAAAATCTAATTTTTTTTGGATTATAATATTTTATACTTTCTGTGGATTAAAAATGGTTCCTGTTTGGAATAAAAAATTTTATACTTTTTGCAGATTAAAAATAAATCCTTTTTGGATTGGAAAATTTAAAACTTTTCATTGGATTAAAAAGTAATCTTTTTTTGGTCGTGTCCTAAATGTAATCCAAAAAAGATTAAAATTTAACCCAAGATTTTTAACTGTGTAATAGCAAAAAAGCGTACGACAAACTTTAATGTTCACGTATTAATATATAAGATATGAATTGTGGCATGTGACCGCCACGTCTGGTTCGAACGTAATCTAATCTGGATGTCCAATTTTCAATCACCTATTCCAACATTTGTGGCCTTATATCGGTAATAACGTGGCGAATGTTGTTCTCCAAGTGGTCGATCATATCGGGCTTATCGGCGTAGTATAGCGACTTCACATATCCTCGATCACACGAACTTGCAGGCCAATTCACGGGTCCGGAACGTGAAATTATGTGGTTACCAAACGTTTCCTTCTGTAAAACAATTGTGGCACGAGCTGTGTGACACGTTGCGCCATCTTGTTAGAACCACAACTCCTGCACATGATGGTTATTCAATTGAGGAACGAAAAAGTCAGCAATCATGTCTATAGCGATCACCATTGACTGTAACGTTCTGGGCAGCGTCGTTTTTAAAGAAGTGCGAACCAATGATACCATCAGACCATAAAGCACACAAAAGCGCACGTTAGTTTTCTGGATGTAACGGTGTCTCAGCATACACTTGAAGGTCATCTTCACTCCAAATATGACAGATTTGTTTATTAACGTAGCCATTCAACCAAAAGTGAGCTTCTTTGCCAAACAAAATTCTCTTATGAAAATTTCAAACAGACCCATTACTTTCAAAAGATATTTGCACAATTTGAAAGCGTTGTTCAGGCGTCAGTCTATTCATGTTTAAATGTTAAAGCAAAGTAAATACAAATCACTTAAGAGCTGATAAGATGGCCGCCTGTTAAAACAGTGTTGTCAATTTAAACTTCTATTAACCACTTTAGAGTGTTTAAAGCGGTTAATTGTGGTTAACTCTTTAACATAGTTTAACTAAAAAAGTTTAATTAAAAGAGTAGATTAAATCTGTTTCAACGCAATTTCTGCCATCACTTAATCATACTATATCCATTATACCATACCACTAGATTCAATTTATTGTAAAAAACCTTTATCCAAAAATTGTATGTGAAGGGCTATGGGTGGTAAATAAGGAAAAAAGGGAAAAAATTGAAGACACACTTATTTTGCTACCGACATTAAGTAGTTTTCGGCAAGTTTCGTTTCCTTGTTATGAAACGATGTAAAATTGATATCATTTAGGCTAGACAATTTTGGGCCTGATTTAAAACAGATTCAATGCAATTAGCTGTAATGCAAACCATTTTCAAGTGCTTTATATTTGGCAATAGAAGAAAAAACTCCGATGTTTTAAACCTTTTAGTTCGGTTTTACTCCTCGTTTCAATTGCGAACTCAAACTTTGATGTTTTGGTATTTTTCTTCGTTATGTTCGTTTGATAGTTAAGTTAGTTTGGACTCAAACCATTTTACCATGGCTTATGGTGAGTTATTTAATTTGTTTAGTTTTGTTAGTTTGAACTCGAACCATTTCATCATGGCTTATGGTGAGTTATTTAATTGAATGAATACGCTGCGTTTCATTAGTGTTTCATCGGTATTACTCTCTGTTTAGTTCGCCGTATGTTGTACACGTGGCTAACACTCTACACGTGGCTAAAAACACTTTACTTCCTACAGTGATCATCCGTGAAAATAGCCAACTTGTTCGCGTGGGCCACATATTCCTGTGAGGATACCCACAAGTGTCCTGTTGTACCTTCCGGCAATGTTCCGATGGCTTGAAACTCACTAAATGCACACTGCCTGAAGTGCTCAATGCATCTAGTGCGTCTTTGCTTGTAGGACATTTCTGGAGTATCGAAGCACATGGATTTGATTGCCGCTTGGATGTAAATAAAGATATTAATTAAAGATCGATAATTGATTATACTAAGAGCAATCTCTACGGTAAAGACCTCCATCTTTGTGTAGTTTTTATGCCTGGTTGTGTCGGGCTCTGTGTAAAACACAGCCACTCCCACTCCGCTACTCATTTTAGAGCCATCTGTGAATATTTTGACCACCCGTTGAGCTTATCTGATCCTGTACACCCGTCGATTGGTCCTAGGAGTCTTGGTATTTTGGGTTCGAAGAGTTGTGAGGGATCATGTAGTCCTACTTATTGAATCCTTTGTGTGCTTGTGCTGTAAGACGCTATTCCTTTTTGCCAGCTATGAGTTTTGCTAGATTCCATAGTAGAGGTAAGAGAACTCCTCCTTGGAGTATCCCTCTAATCACTTCTCTTATCATGGTTGTAGAGACCCACTTTGGTTGGTTCATTTTACTATTTAGTAGATTGTCTATCCAACAGTATTTGTATTTGTTACTTTTTTTTAATCAACTCATATTAGGTTAAGGAGATTCTTGCGGTTTTCGTTCCAATTTCGCTGATAATGGAACTTGAAGTTATTATAAACTTATAATGCGCAACATATGTACCGCTTTCAAGATGCAACCATTTAAAAATTAAATTATGGAAACGGGAAAATATGCAAATAACCCTTAGGGGTCAGTGTCTTGCGAACGGCACATATCCGATCACCCTTATACAACAATTTTTTCTTGTTTTGATCCCTGGTTTATTCTTATCGCAACAATGTGAGTTGGCATGCGAAATTTTCACTTTCGCTATCTAACAATTTGTTGTAATTTTTTGTAGCAATTTTTGTAGCACTCTTCATGCACTTATACAGACACGGTACACTGAAACCGTAAATAAATTCTAGACGTAAGTCTTCGCGTTAAGGAAGACTGTCTGTTTCTTGCAAGACTGTTTTGTGAACTTTTTCAACTTTTACATAACTTACTCTTGTATTTTACATGGGATTGTGTATGAATTCATGAATTCATGAATATAACTGTTTTCAATCACTTCATGTTTACAAAGTCTTGCAACTTGAAGATATTTCATAATCAAATAAAAACGAAAGAACATAATTTCTAAATAAATTGTTTAGACAGCAAACATTTTAGTATGAAACATCATGAGCTCAATACTTAGTAAAGCAACAATAAATTATATTGATAATATAAAACAAAAACATATTGTTACCAAAGCAGGTAAGTTCAATGGACGCATAAATCATGCGTCATACTTGAACAGCTTTCTTTCAAGAGGACAACAAGGCTAACACGATCAACAACAACAACAATCACCAGTGGTCATCACAACAATTGCTGTCGATATAAAAAGGGAGCAAAACTATCAAGTTTTGTGCCATTCCTTTGACCAAAACTCAACACAATAACAACAAGAAAAAGTGAAGCAATATTTATAAAAAAAATGCAAGCAAGCTTGAAACGAGTGCTCAGATTCAAGAACTTGCTGCACTATATATGGTGCAAGAAAAAAAAAAACAAAAGCAACACAACGATAATATTTGATTGTGCTGCCAAGAAAATGCAGTTCCACACTCAAAAGAGGAACGAACCTTGAGCGCGACGACAAGCTGTTGCTAGTAAATTTCGTAACCCTAATAAAAGGCAATGAACGGCAACCGGAACCTGATAACAAAAACTTAAGAAAAAAAAAAAAAAAATTGCATGACTTTGCGCTGGAACGAAATGAAAATGAAACGTACAAAGTACTAAAATTAAATGAGCACAATTGTGCTGATTGAACATTGGCAGCAATGTGGCAAGGATGCATGCAGCAATATGGCTAGAATAGTGGCTGGTTGGTGTTGCAATAAGTGGAAGTGGAAGTTTGATGGCCTGAAAGTGCTTTCAGTTTTGCTGCACAGCGTTGTTGTTGTTGTTTTTGTTGTTACAATTGCTAAACTTTATGTTCGTGCCATTTGTTGTTTATATTTTATTTTTTTTTGTACTTAGATCATGTTATTTGCAGCAGTTATTTTTGTTGTTGCTGTTGTTTGCGTTGCGCTAATCTAATAAATAGAAATTGAGAGCAACTGATCGTTGTTTGCTTAAGTTTGCTTGTTGTTTTTGTTGTTATTATTGGTGCCCCTAACTAACCAACTAACGATGACGATGACGACGACGACGACGATGATCACAATAAAAGTGATTTAGAAAACGAAAAAACCCAAGGCAAGAGCTATGATGAGTACGTGGTAGTTAGTTGTGGTTGAAGGGGAAGAGCGAAGAGAGGTAAACTTGCAACAAATACATTTATAGTAATGATCAAACGATAGTTTGTTGCAACAAAAACAGGGAGAGTCCATGAAATCTGCAGAGTCGTTAGTTACAGTCATTGTTGTTGTTGTTGTTGTTGTTGTTGTTGTTGTTGCTGTTTTTGTTTTTATTGTTGTTGCTGAGACCATCACCGGCCAACACTAATGGAAGGTTGACTGGCTGCCTGGCTGGTTAACTATAGTCCGAGTCCAAGCTACCTTGCAACCTTAGAGGCTGTTGCTGCTGCCTTGACTGCGACGCACAGGACGAGGTTCCTGCTTTTTGAATTTTATTTATTTTATTAAATTACATTAGATGAGATTTTTTTTTTGTGTTGTGCGGCATAAAATGAAAGTTTGCAAAAAACAAAAAAAGAAAAAATAATAAGAAAACTAAGCAATTCCTGTTGTTGCTGTGTACTTGCAACACCATCATCATCATCATCAGCAGCAGCAGCTTTGTTGAGTTTTTCAGCATTGTTGTTGTTTAATGATGCATGACCTTGCCGGTTTTTGCTGCGCAGGCATGTCAAGTTCAAGGCCAATCATGGTCGATTGCGCAAACGCAACAACAACAACAACAGTAAAAACTATGATTATAACAACAATAAACTTAGACTAAGCTGCAAGTTGGTTTAGCAAAACAACAACATTAAGCAAAATAGCAACAATAACAATAAATCAACACAACAAATAAAAACAACAACAACAACAACAACAACAACAACAACAACAACAACAAATACAAAAGCAGCAGTCACAACACCAGTAAACCAGCCTTTACATATTTTGTTTTTGTTACATAATCATTTGCTTTGCAACATTTGTTGGCTCGTATGATCTTGTTGATGTTGTGGTTGTTGTTGTTCTTGTTGTGGTTCTTTTACAATGCCTACAATAATTAGAACAATAATAAACCATTAAAAACATTTATTTTTCTATCCCACTGACCACTGTTCACCAATGTTGCCAGAAGAATTTTGAAAAATAAGCTTTTTACCAAGAAACATATTCCAAAATATTTCACTTACAATTTCAATATTCCACAAAAATATTCAACTCTTATTATAAAAATATACATCTAGCAAGAAAAGAAAAGGAAAAGTAAGTTTAGAATAACACTTAATTTTTTGTTGTATTGTCTTATCGGACATTCCAAGCCTTATGGAAGTTTTTTTTTCAAATTTGACTTCAGGTTCTACGATTTGCTTAAAATTTTGGTTATAGGTTGCTATAATATTTTATAAACTTACTAATAAAAAAAGTGAATAAAACGAAAAAATTCAAATATTGCAATTTTTTTCAAGTTTTTTCCAGTTTTATGGGCCAAGATCACATGTGAGGTAATAACTATATATAAAACAATTATTGGCGCTACAAAGTCAAAAATTTTTGTCAAACATTTTGTATAAATGTTTCAAACAGTTAAGAAGTACAGCTTTCTAATGATACTTTATTAACAAAAATTGGTTGACAGATGACGGAGATATGATTTATTGGAAATGACTATATTTTCTATGGTATTTCCATAACTTTTGAAAAAAATGGCGATAAAAATAGAAAAAAATAACTTATATTCTAATAAGCGAAAAAAGAACCTATAGCCAAAATTATTTTTAGTTAAAACTTCACAACGATTGTTATCACATTTGAAAGAAAATTTAATAAACATTTAGAAATAATTTGCAAAAATGTTCAAATTTGACCAAGATATTGACATGAAAGGCCAATTTTTTAATTCAAAACACGTTTTTTACAAATTTCGCAATTGATGAATGAAGAAAACTAAATTTTTTTAAGATATTGTTACTTTTGAAAAAAACTCAAATTCGACCAACTCAAATGCTCTCTCCAAAGCAAATTTCATATTGATTTTTATTCATGAATTATTCATATTGGGTTTTTTCATAAAAATTTAATTTCTACCTTAGAAGTTTGGGAACTCTCTCCATCAGATAAATCATTTATATATATACATTCTGCACATCTGTGCAACAGTAGCTTTCAAATTATATACGTTTCATATACATTGAGTTTTAATTAATACTAAAATGTTATAAGCAATTTAAGTATTCTTGATATATATTAAAAAAAAAAAAAAATTTTAGTAGAAATTTTAAAAAATATAACAAAAGACTCTACTAGTGGAATATTATATTCCACTCTGGCATCAGTGCTGCCAACCGAATCAAAAGCTAAGTTTTGACAAAAAGTGAGAGTTTAGCGAACTATCAAATTATTGTATTTCATGTATAATATTATAATATAATTCATAACTATATAATATTCAAAATTTCTTGAAAAAATGCAATATTAAAAAAAATCCAGTTATTAAGAAACTAAAATTTAATCTTCATTGCTTTTTCATCAGAAACAGTTGTATGCAAATTTTAATATGTTTTTGATTACGTTTTCTTTAAAAATATATTTTTTAACTCTTTTATATTCGCTTGTCTTAAGCTTTTTTTATGAGATTAAATAAAGTCATCTATATAATTTTGCTCACAAAAATTTCACCCAATAACATTATTTTAATTATCTTTATTCTTATCAACGTTATCTGCAAGCTAAAGAAATTCCATTAACGTGGGACATAACATTCGCAGCAAAGAAAACAGACCTTTTTTTAAATTCATAACTCAGTCAAAAACAAAGATTTGTCAAAAACTTTTTTTTTATTATTCTAGAGAATTGAACATATAACAAGAAAAAAATGCAAAAAAATATATTTTTTACTCCAACATGGTTTTATAGAGCTCCAAACTGGCGGCAGAGAAAAAAACGGCGCCTCGTGGTTCGCAAAAAATTTCCGATCTGGAAAATGACTTTTTTATATCATAACAAAATTGACTCTCGTATGACAGAAGCTTTTTTTACATTTTTTTGCAATTTTTGGTGATGTTCTAAATTTGAAAGTGTATTCTTCGAAAAAAAATATTGACTTTAAAAATTCATAAAAAATCGAAAAAAAAATTTTTAAAAGAAAAGCTTATGTCATACGATAGCGAATCAAGTTTAAAAAAATACAAAAAAAAAAAACAAAAAACATTTCGTCAAAAAATGTGTTTTTTCGAAAAAAATTTTGAATTTAAAAATTCATAAAAAATCGAAAAAAAAATTTTTTAAGAAAAGCTCGTGTTAACGTAGTTAACAAAAATAAAAAAAAAAACTATTTCGTCTAAATATGTATCCGCTAGTGCCGCAACCAGTAATAAAAACATGGTTTCGATATAAACGCGTTCAAAGTTTGTGAACAAAGAAATATGCAAATAAAAATAAAAATTCGCTCTCACTAATCCAGCTGTAACTTATGAACCCGTAAGAATTTTTTTAGTATTTATTTATTAAAATACAAAATTATAAAAAAAGTCGATTTCAAGAACGGCCAATGTCATGTTCTCCCTTAAATCGTTTTTTTCATATTCGCTAAAATACAGTTAAAATTGATAAGCGCAAAAATATCGCTTGTTATACTAAACAATATATAGCAAACAAATTAAATCATGGCAAAAATTTAAATTTAAAAAAAAACCAAAAACAATAAAAAGCAACAAAACGTTAAACTTTAAGTCAACAACATATGCAAAGCAAAGCAATTAGTTGTTGTTGCTGTACAATAAACTCTATTCATGGTATTTGTTATAAAGTCAAACAGAAAAGAGATTAAAAAACGAATAAATAAAAATTGTTAATACATTTGTTGCTTTAACAAACAGCTCTTTGAACAATAACAAAACAGATTAAAAACATTATTTAATTGAAAATTTTTATTTCAAAATCATAAAAAAAAAACAAATTTCACAAAAATTTCACTTTCTTTTGGTTAAATGTCTTTTTTTAGTATGTGTGGGCTTCAAAAATAAAAGAATAATAAAAAAAAAAAAATCATAACAACAATTGAAACTCAATCAATTTGTTACTTAATTGAAATGACATTGTTTTGTTGTGTTTTGTTTTGCTTTGTTGTCATTTTGAATTTTTATTATTCGTGCTTTTGCAACAGTGTTGTTATTGCTGTTATTGTCACAGTGAAAAAAGCTGTGTGTGGCTCTGTCAGTGAAAGCGAATTTAATTGATTTACTTTTATATGCAACTGTTTTAAAAAAAAATATAAAAAATATTTAAATATATATTTTGCTTTTGTGAATTTACTAGCAGCATAGCTGTCGTTGTTTGTTTTAATGTTTCAGTTATCAAATTTATTATATACATTTCTTCATTTTTTAAATAAAAATTCCATTTTCTTTTTGGATTTCTTTCTTGCATTAAAATTTCTTTCCTTACAAATCCTTTATTTTTGTACTAACAAATTCTTTTTACGCCAATCAACCACAAAGACAATATTTTTTTTAAGCTATCCTAACTCACATTATATTAAATATAAAAATTCAAATATTAAGTTAAGTGAAAACAACAACAAAATCATTATCAAAAGCTTTGATGATAGCTGCATGATAAACCATTTAAATTGCAGCAAGTGAAACACTTCCTGCGGGCTTTAAGCTTTATTTTTTTTTCACCAATAATGCTGCTGCTGTTGGTTTTCTTTAAATATAGGTTTCCAAATAAATCTCTTTGAAGAAAACAAAACTAAAACCAACACCCTTTGAATTGAAGAAACCAAACCCTAGTCCGGCTAATGTGGCAGACAATTGCAACAATTGCTGCTGAAACAGCAGCAATTATGGTGCAGAATTGCAGATAAACATACAGACTAACCAACAGACAGATAGCGAGACAGAAATCTGGTGCACAACAACAGATGATGATATGTTCAGCTTGCGATAGATAGAGTTGGCAGGGTGGAACGAACGCCTGTATTGAAAGCATGAATAGCTGACTGCAACCTAAGCTAACACAGTAGAGCCCTCGAGGGTCTAGTCAAAGGGAACAACAATAATAATGTTGGCCGCAGTGCCTCATTTGCATCTTGCTGCTGCCGCCGCTGCCCCAATTGTTGCTTGTGTGTTTGCTTTAGTGCCTGATTTGTTTTGATTTCATTTTCGATTGTACTGGATTTGATATCGATTTCTGTTTCATTTCAGTTCTATTGGCTTTTTATTTCTGAGCTACTATTGAGAATTGTCAGTGGCCAGCATGGCCGGCAGCATTTAATATAGAGTTACTCCTGTTGCCGCTGCTGCTGTTTTATTCTCCCATTGTCATCACACAATGCAGCAGATATGTTGCAGACCGCCTCTATAGACAGGAGACTGCAGTCTTTAGTCGCCAGACTTAATGCTAGACTTGATATTTTTTTTCTCTTTGATGTTGTAGGCTTTTTTTTTTAGATCATTTTCTGTGTCTCAGCAATTGGCTTCCTAAGGGTCTCACTTCGTGTGGCTTAGCAAACAATTAAGCAGTGAATATTACTGCAAGAACAATTGCAGTAGTATTGTGTAGTAAGCAGCAAAAGCAAAAACAATTAACTACAACCACTTTTACCTCAAGGTTATTTGAGCTTTGGGTAAGTTGCTGGATGAAGTAGTTGGAATTAAGCATGCCTTTAGGGTAGACAACATATGAAGACACACAAAAATTAACAAAATTATTGCATAATTCAATAAAAAATTGTTGCAAGAATCATGCTACAGTAATACATAATCACGTTAGAAATTTAAGTAAGTGGTTCTATTCTACACTCTCTTACATGCCAATGGATGAGAATTGAAGAACTTTTATTCTGAATTTTAAAATATTCGATTTTGATGTCGATGTTGATGTTGACATAAATTTCGATGTCAATATCGATGTCGATGTCAAAGTCGATTTCAATGTCAATGTCTATGTCGATGTCGATGTCGATGACAATTTCGATGTCGATGTCAATGTCGATGTCGATGTCGATGTCGATGTCGATGTCGATGTCGATGTCGATGTCGATGTCGATGTCGATGTCGATGTCGATGTCGATGTCGATGTCGATGTCGATGTCGATGTCGATGTCGATGTCGATGTCGATGTCGATGTCGATGTCGATGTCGATGTCGATGTCGATGTCGATGTCGATGTCGATGTCGATGTCGATGTCGATGTCGATGTCGATGTCGATGTCGATGTCGATGTCGATGTCGATGTCGATGTCGATGTCGATGTCGATGTCGATGTCGATGTCGATGTCGATGTCGATGTCGATGTCGATGTCGATGTCGATGTCGATGTCGATGTCGATGTCGATGTCGATGTCGATGTCGATGTCGATGTCGATGTCGATGTCGATGTCGATGTCGATGTCGATGTCGATGTCGATGTCGATGTCGATGTCGATGTCGATGTCGATGTCGATGTCGATGTCGATGTCGATGTCGATGTCGATGTCGATGTCGATGTCGATGTCGATGTCGATGTCGATGTCGATGTCGATGTCGATGTCGATGTCGATGTCGATGTCGATGTCGATGTCGATGTCGATGTCGATGTCGATGTCGATGTCGATGTCGATGTCGATGTCGATGTCGATGTCGATGTCGATGTCGATGTCGATGTCGATGTCGATGTCGATGTCGATGTCGATGTCGATGTCGATGTCGATGTCGATGTCGATGTCGATGTCGATGTCGATGTCGATGTCGATGTCGATGTCGATGTCGATGTCGATGTCGATGTCGATGTCGATGTCGATGTCGATGTCGATGTCGATGTCGATGTCGATGTCGATGTCGATGTCGATGTCGATGTCGATGTCAATGTCAATGTCAATGTCAATGTCAATGTCAATGTCAATGTCAATGTCTATGTCTATGTCAATGTCAATGTCAATGTCAATGTCAATGTCAATGTCAATGTCAATGTCAATGTCAATGTCAATGTCAATGTCAATGTCAATGTCAATGTCAATGTCAATGTCAATGTCAATGTCAATGTCAATGTCAATGTCAATGTCAATGTCAATGTCAATGTCAATGTCAATGTCAATGTCAATGTCAATGTCAATGTCAATGTCAATGTCAATGTCAATGTCAATGTCAATGTCAATGTCAATGTCAATGTCAATGTCAATGTCAATGTCAATGTCAATGTCAATGTCAATGTCAATGTCAATGTCAATGTCAATGTCAATATCAATGTCAATGTCAATGTCAATGTCAATGTCAATGTCAATGTCAATGTCAATGTCAATGTCAATGTCAATGTCAATGTCAATGTCAATGTCAATGTCAATGTCAGTGTCAGTGTCAGTGTCAGTGTCAGTGTCAGTGTCAGTGTCCGTGTCAGTGTCAGTGTCAGTGTCGATGTCGATGTCGATGTCGATATCGATGTCGATGTCGATGTCGTTCAAACGTGACTTTAACTCTGTTGTTGATGTTGATGTCGATGTCGATGTCGATAACAACATTTTTGAACTCTCCACAGCACAGTGAATCACAACCAGAGCAGAATACAGCAGAATTTTCACATTGTTGAAAAATAAAAATGGCGGAGCTTACTTTACATTGAAAAAGCACCACTGGATAACAATTATGTCATAAGAATAAATTTGGTTTTTAATGCACCACATATCATCATATATCGACCATATAAAAACACTTATTTTTTACTAATTTTTAACTAAGTCAAAAATGGCGGCCTTAACTTATTTTTAAAACAGCAACACAGCGTAATAATCTTAAAATAAGTATGAATTTATTTTTCCATGTGGCACATGAAAACACACATCGGCCAAATAACAGCACATTTGTTGTTTATTAATAAATTAAAAATGGCATAGCTAACTTCCATACCAGATGTCTGTTAGTCTTGTTTTTTTTTCAAATGTTTTTTCTACTCTAATGAACCTGTACGCTGCTCACATTTCTAATCTTAATCCTCCTCCACCTCACATTTGTTTTGTTAAACTTGACATTGACTGCATTCATTGCTGCAACATGACCACGAATTGTCATTTAGATCTGTTTTCGAGACAAACGAAATCAAAATTTTCTATACAAACAACGTTGGAAAGTGCAATTTTTTGCCACCATCCAAACCAACACAACGCAAATACTGCTTATCTAGCAAGCAAACCCAACTCCTCGCCATGTTATTTCAAACAATTGCGGCAATGTTGCAGCAACACTACGCAGTTGCAACTTCTAGCCATATAGCAGCAGGCGTTGGCTCATCTTCAGCTTTGATTTTTTTTTTGTTCGTGCCGAACTTTAAGCTTCAACTCTTTTTGTCCTCTTATTCTTCTTCTTTGAGCTGTCTCAAAAAACATTTACTGCGAAATCGTGAAACGTGAGCAACTGCATCGCATTGTTTGGCTGTGCCTTTTAATGTATATGATTTTTAGGTTTTTTGTCTCTGCAGACCAAAAATGTCGTTGTCGTTGTCGTCGTCTTCAAAGCTGCTCCCATTTAAATGTCCACGCTTATGATGACTTTTGTGCCTTTTTGACATTTCTAAGGGTTTCGTTTTGGTTGTGTTTTGCTTTTTGTAGTTCTTCTTTTTTATGTTTTGTTTTTGGAGTTTGTTCTAAATGGTGTTTGTCATCATGCAGATGCAGATTATATTGCCCCCCTTTTTTGGTCTTGGCATGCAAAGCAATTGTGGACGCTTCAAATGACAATCGTCTGTGCTATATATGGAGCGAAGGGTGCTTCTTTTTGTGAACATGCATCATGTTTGTTAAGCGTTATATTTTTTTTTTATTTTTTTTATTTTTTTTTATATATGTTTTTCAAGTCTTTTTTAAAATCTTTAATATTTTAGGTTTTATTTTTGTTTGACGCTCAACCAAAACTGCGCCGTTTAAAAGTTAAAAAAATATATTAAGTTGCATTCGGCTTAAAAGCCTTGTAAACATTACTGACAATGTTTTTCAATACACAATAAATTCTATGAGGTTTAAAAGCTCGGTCCTATGCAAAGCTAACTCATTTTTTTCTAAATAGAAGTTCAGAACAATCAATTGATTCAAAAACAATATCAAATACAAGTGGTAAAGAAATTTTTTTCTTTCTACTTACTTAGGATTTTAGATTAAGTAAAAGTTTAAAAATTAATCTTTCCGTAATCACTAACTTTATGAGCAAGAGGAACCTGAGAATCAAACGTGCATAGAGCAAATCTAGTGAATACTTTCTGTACACTGTACACGCTCAACGAGCTGTTTATTTAAGGAATAGTACAGATACCAAATTAAAGGATACTCATTCTAACCGAGATCGAACTATATTGATATGCAGTGTTTTTTTTGTTTATGGGTATGAAAATGATGTTTATTGACGACATATAAATGCTAATAAAGCGTAAGAACATTTTTTAGAAAAAACCCTCTCTTTAAACAATATAAAATTTGATAAAGAGAGGGCTCTTGAGTTGGTCAAATTCTAGTTTTTTCAAAAGTAGCATTTTCTTAAAAAAAATTTAGTTTTATGTTTTCATCAATTGTCAAATTTGAAAAAATGTGATTTGAATTTAAAACTTCGAATTTTCATGTCAATATGATTAATTCAAAAATCCTCCCGCAACCAAACGGGGGATTTCAGGGCTTAAAAGGTCTGTTTTTTTTCATAAAATAATGTGCCGTAAATTTTAAAGTTCCACTAAAAATTATTTTCAATATGATACATAAATTATTTAAAAACTTCTATTACGGTAAGCATAGATTACGCACAGAACAGCACATGTGTTTTTCAGTCATAAATAAAAAATGGCGTATCTAACTTTATAAACATGACTAGAGCGAATTGGTGCAGAAACAAAAGACTTAAGAAACGAACTTTAAAATTTAATAATTTTTATCTTTATTTATTTCAAGTAATTGAAGTATTTTTAGCTAAGTCTGATTTCAACACAAATTTTGTTTTGATGTACTAATTGATTAAAAAGCAGAAAACCGTTAAAATTATATTTTATAAACAACTTTTTTACGCAAGCAAGAGCACTTAAGTTTAATGTGTTAATTACAATAACCTCGAATTGAACCATTAATTGTCATAACATTGCCAAACAGAAAAAAATAAACCAGTAATAAAATGATTATGGAATGGTAATAAAGTTCTTATGAAATTTTCAACATTTATTCCCTTCAAATTTATTGCTACCTGACTCTTCTTAATTCATTCGCAGTTTTCTTTACTTTTTATTCTACTAAAAAATTTTTCTTTCAAAAGCCACAAGCTCAAAAGTCTTTCACATATATTAAACGCTTTGTTATAATTTTTTTTATTACCATTTCTCAGTTCTTATGCGCATTTAACAGTACGTTCTACTGACTCATGTGCTCCTTATCAATCTGCATAAATCAATGGCTGCGGTTGACCCAGTTTTTATACCCAAAAAAAACATATAAAAAACAACTTTACACACATCAACTCTTTGACATTTTAAGATGTAAAATAATTAATTACTCATTCACACAAAAAAAAAATAAACAGATATTTATATAGACGCTTATCTGCTGAGCTGTACGCGACCGACCACTGTAAAAAGAAATAAGCACACGCTAACAAGTTATTTAGTGCTGGCCACAATGTAATGAAATATTGTCTGTATATTTGGCCAAGATGAGTGAATGCATTGCAGTGTTTATCCACGCAGAACAATGTATTTAAATGTGTGAAAATAAATAAGAAAAAAGTATAAGTACTTTTCAAACAAAAGAAACTGAAATCCCATTAATTTTCTCCGACATTAAGACCACAAAAAAATCATAAAATTAGGCCTGCTACTTGACCGTGTGTTAAGGGATATGTGTTGTGTTAATAGCCTTTTTAATTACGACATGCATGCAACTCAATATTATAGTTTATAACACATTCTTGTGATTCAGTCAAAACCCAGCTTATCATAATTATACATACTTTATGTTCTTAAATTACTTTCAGAAAACAAAAAAATCCGGATTCAATTTGTTTCATTACATAAATTGTTGAAAATTTTATCCATTCCTTAAATCTTAATTGCAACTCTTTCTTCCTGTTCCACATTTAGTTAACTATTATCCCTGGATCATCGTTTTTTAACAGATTTCTTGACTTGCATCAAATGTACGCCCACCACTCGCATCATAACAACTTACATCACAGTTCATTCAACTGCTACGCCTTTTATGCAGTTCAACCAGAGTGCAGCAGACAAAAAAAATAATGCTAAAATAAACTGAAAATTAATTTTCGAGCAGCATCAACATCAATCAAAATGAAATTAACAAAGCCATGCAAGAACTTTAACGCAAACATTAAGTTGAGATATAACCAAATCTGGCTACGTGAGTGAAGCAGCGTTGCATTGCTGCAACAACAACAAAAACAGCACCATAAATAAACCCTATTGACGAAAACCTCGCATAATCAATCATGAAAGAATCTTTTTCAAAGAAGTTAAAAACCAGTCATGTACTTTAAGCCTTAGTAAGCGAAAAAGGGCATGCAAACAAATGTCATTAAAGCATAAATAATAAAATGAAAAAAATTAAAAAAAAATAAATAAAAAGCATTAAACTTATTTACACGCTCACGAGCAACTCTGCTCAAACTTTTACGGCGCGTACATGCTGCAACATATGAAAATAAATCTTTCAAGCATGCGTAAATATGCATTTTTGAATTTATGTATGTCTTGCATTGAAGCTCTTGAAAAGTTATCAATTTCATTTTTATACCCCCACGCGTACTGCGTAAGGGGTATATTAATTTTGTCACGATGTGTGTAACACCCAAAAGGAGGCGTGGTAGGTATGGAAAAGTATATATATTCTTGCTCAGCATCACCACCTGAGTTGATTTAGCCATGTCCGTCTGTCTGTCCGTCTGTCCGTCTGTCCGTCTGTCCGTCTGTCCGTCTGTCCGTCTGTCTGTCGACACGATTACAGCCGTAATTTTGAAGCTATCGTAATGAAATTCGATATTTAAGCTTTTTTTAAAAAAACTAAGGTCAAGTTCGTGAATGGGCTAAATCGGATGAAAACCACGCCTACCTCCCATACAACCCCAAAATTGAAAACTCTACAAAGAAGCTAATATTAAAGCTACAATACTGAAATTTGGTATATGTGTGTTCTATGTCAAAGCTGACATGTCTTAGAAAAATGGGCGTCATCCACCAACTAACACGCCCACCTCCCATACAACCCCAAAATTGAAAAATCTATAAAGAGGCTAATATTAAGGTTACAAGACGGAAACTCGGTATTTGTGTATTCAATGTCAAAACTGAGGTGTGTTAGAAAAATGGGCGTCATCCACTCATTAACATGCCCACCTCCCATACAACCTCAAAATTGAACAATCTATAAAGAGGCTAATATTAAAGTTACAAGATGGAAACTCGGTATTTGTGTATTTAATGTCAAAACTGAGGTGTGTTATAAAAATGGGCTTTCTCCACCCAATAACACGCCCACCTCCCATACAACCCCAAAATTGAAAAATCTATTAAGAGGCTAATATTAAAGTTACAAGACAAAACCTCGGTATTTGTGTATTCTATGTCGAAACTGAGGTATGCTAGAAAAATGGGCGTCATACACAATCTAACACGCCCACCTCCCATAAAACCCCAAAATTTAAAAATTTATAAAGAGGCTTATATTTAAGCTGCAGGAAAACAATTTGATATGTATGTATTTTAGACACATAAAAATAATAAAATCTCTCAAAATCACATACAAAAAGCTCATCAATTTAAGATTCGTCCACCCTTAAGAATCGGCCGTGGGGGTATTTTAACTTCGACCAAGTCGAAGATATACCTTAATAGTTTTTTTAATTTTTCAAACAAAATTTCTAGCAACAGGATCAAGGCATGACTGTTGCATGAGCAACAGCGCCTTAATTTATTTTAATTAATTCTTTTCTAAGTGTGAGTTGAATGTGTGAAAAACTAGTGTATGCATGTATGTATGTGTTTGTGTGTGTGTGGTCTGTTTGATAATTTTAAAGCAGCTGGCAACAACATTTATTTAATTATGTAGCCCAGGTTTTAAATAACATAGCAAAAGATTTAAGAAACAAACTCGATTTGCCATCCAGCCATTAGCATATAAAAGACTTAAGCAACGAACTTAATGCAACTGCATGTAATGAGATACTAAAAAAAAAAAAAAAACAATCTGAATAATGATGTGAACAAGCCATTTAGTAAACATGGGAGTAGTCAAAGAAGTGGTGTTCCCGTAGGAACACCATGTAGGGCGTTGATAGTGCATATATTTTCATTTTAAACTATTTTAAACTACAAAGAACGACCGCATGATTGAAATGTTGATGGACACCGCCTCACCAGCTTAAATGGTGCGTACAATAGATTATGTTTAGAGCTCAGAAATGCTTCAAGTTTTAAGATATTTAAAAAATACGCAGTTAATGCTTGGGAATATTTATATTTGTTTATTTTAGTATATTAGTATATGTTTTAATGAAATTTTTAATAAAAAAGGGGGTTATAAACTGTGAAGAATCTAAGGAAGTGAAACATATCTGTCCCTTGTGTTTTTCTTTTAGAAACCTTTGTTATTTATATAGTAGGGCCTTCGTAGCCGAAAACTTTGTATGAAGTTTATATTTTCAGTTTTTTTTTATCTTATTCTATACATTATTTTGTTAAAGTGTTTTTGTGAGAGACATGAAGAGTGATCGGGCGAACATGAAAGTATGGTGAGGTGTCAAATAAAAAGAAATAGAACTAAATAGAAAATTTACATTTTTGGTTAAAAAAGCCATATTTCTCAAAAGTGAAAACTTAATCGTAAGTTCAAAAATATTTTTTATATATTATATACAAGTGTTCGTAACTGTAACAAAAACTCTTTATTTTGATATTGTTTGCAAATTTTTTGAGGAATCACATCAAGTACCTTTTCGAAAAACAAACAATTAAAGTTAAGAAAAATTGGAAAATAAAAAATTTTAACTGTGCTTTAAGAAAGGTGTTCCGAACAAGAACATGGTGAAGTGGTTAAGTGAAAATTTACTTCATATGCAACAACAGGCAAATTGGATTGCTGAATTGCAACGAGGTCGTACCAGCCAGGGTTCTAGCCAGGAGTTTCCCTTGGGGGGGTTTTGATAAAAAATTTAAAACTACTTAAAAACAAAGTATTAAAAAGTTACCACGCCAAATATCAACATTTACGATATTTTTTTTCAAAATTTCCGCTCAGTTAGAAAATTGATATTTTGTTAAAAATTACATTACTTTGTATTGGAATTTAAAAGTCGATTATAACGAAGAGTAATAGAAATATTAATGAAAGATTAAGTGCAAAAATTACTTATAAAAAAGCAAGTTTTATCAATAACAATACCTGGACGACAGAATTCCGTTCAGAATTTCACCGCATATTTAAATTTTCTACGGTTTATAATGTATCGAAAATGCCAACTTTATCTTAGAAACAACTTATAAAATAAAATTTTTCACTAAACTTGAAACGCATTTTTATTTTGTGATAATTTCGTTTTTCAACTTAACGAAATTGGTTTTGGTATTTTTTATCCCTATAAAAATAATAAGTAATTTTAAATTATTCATTCACCCCTTTCCTTAGATTATTCTATATCGACTAGAGAAATCGAAATTGGCAAGAACGCCAGACAAGGCGCGCTTCTTCCAATAGACAAACTTGCTGCCACCTTACGATTTTTGGCAGAAGGAATCTATTAACATGGAGTTGGCAAAGACTACAATCTCCATATAGCTCAGTCTACTTTTTCTTTCATTTTGAAAGATGTGCTAGATATTCAGGAGATACCTTTTTGTAGCATTTGGATAAATATAAGTGTTATATTTATTTCATTAAATAATTTATTTTTTCTGTTTTTTTCCAAGTTTTCGTAATTTTTTGCCAAATTGTATTTTTCATGAAATTCTTTTTGAATTTTGATTTGTTCTTCTAACGTCGAATTAGCTTGTCGTTTTTTAGGTCTATTTCCAGATTCATAAATTGTGATGTTATTGTCCGTATTATTTGCGTTTTCTTCAACTATTGCAATGATGATTTCCGTAGCCTGCTCCGTAAAACCAAACGTTTGAATATTTGATAATCCGTTCAACGATTTATTGAAAGTTATCAACGAGACAACTGGTTCCACGAGGTCACTGAGTGGAAAGCTGTTATTTTTACCTCCTCCAGTACCTTCTGCTTCTCTTTAATTGATGACAAGTTTCTTTTTGCAATGCATTTTGTCGTCACGCCACACATTTGAAAGAAGTTGAGAAATTATGAGAGTTTTTAGTTTAAGAATTTTTATAATTGAATAGCTAAGCCTTTCTGCAAATTAAAACAAACTATTTTAGCTAAATTTTAACTATTTACATGGATAAATTTCCAAATTAAGAGTATCTTTCTCGTCTTGAGAAAAAGTTAAAATTTGGTTTAACTTTTGCCAGCATGATTTTACTTAAATTAGTTTTAGAGGATTTCTGGTATACCAAAAAACTCAAAAAAGGGGTCATTAAAATTACGCTTCAAAACAAAAAAAAAAAAACAAATTGGCCATTTCAGCCCTTGAAAGGACTTTGACCGAGCTTCTTTATGATCAATTGTGCTGTGTGTGTTATTAAATGTTTGTACACAATTGACTGAGAACTGGACCTACATGTTTTATGCCGACTTCGAACGGCTCATGTTCTCAAGAAGCTTTACATGGCATTATTTACTCTCTGAGGTTTGCCATTGTCTGCAGAGAGGTGATGACCGCATCACAACTATTGAAAGAAACAAAAAACATTTAATAAATACCTTTTTCCATCCCACCATTTCTCTTGTTGGGTGCCCACAAGCGTTTAATCTTTCTACAAGGTTCTTGCAAAAGGTGCTTTGCTCTTCGATAGACCTTTTGAACGATGTCTCACGCGATGTCTTCTTTGGTGATCATCTCGTCGACCAATAGTTTAAATTGGATCCTTGTTGTTTGCTTTTTGATCTATAATTATTTGCATTACATTTTTATGCTTAATTCGTTGTAAAATTTTACTTACATGATTTTTGTTCTGTTTGTTTTCAAAATCCGCTCCACAATTTTTGACGATTAAAAAAATTGTATTTTTGTTCGACGACGTTTGAGCAATAATTGAGTGAGAAATCACTATCGATAAAACAGTTTGTTTGACGTCGTAAATAAAATTTTCAAAAATAGAAAATATTTGTTTCGACGCTGTTTTGAGGGCGAGTTCAATGATAAGGGTGATTGTTTATATTTTTCAAATAATTTTATTATTGTTTTCTATTCGGCAAAAATTAAATTTTTTGCCAATGAACGAATTTTCCCAGAAAAGATAGTGGCGGCGTGGGTTCGAATCACACGGTCGACACTTTTTTTAGCAATTTTTTATTATTTTTATCAACTTTTATCTTCGTTGCTATATTTCAAATTATTTTCTGATTGGTTTTTGTTTATTTTTATGAATTAAAAGCTTCATTAGATCGACCAAAACCTAAAAAAAAATTATAAATCTTCTTCAAATATAACAAAAGTATTGAAATATTTTAAAAATATGTAATATAATTTTTTCTGTGGATCCAATGAAGCTTTTTAGCTTTTTATTGAAAAATTAAATTTAAATTTTTCAATTAAATATTTATAATTGAAAAATTTAAACAATGACTTAAATTGATAAAAATAATAAAAAAATGCTAAAACAAATGATTGTCGGTCGTGGTATTCAAACCCACCACAATCACAGCAGTACTTCACTTTGGCTAAACATCTGGGCTATAAAGTTTTATTACAAAAACTATATGAGAAATATATCAAATAAGTAGTGTTCAGCGACAAGAAAGAATCAAAACTACATTGATAAAGAACAGAGTGCGGTGTTGTTGCTGCTTTTTGACTATTTCAGCTGTTTCGAATAAGCAGCAGCTTCACTGTTTGTTTGGTGAAGCTCAAAAATAAAAACAACAAAATTAATGCACATTTCAGGGATTGAAATCACTATCACCAGATTGTTACGAGGAAACTATATCCACTGCGCTGCCAACACCAAAATTGAGAAGGGAAAATAAGCTTAGCATATTCGGCAGGAAAATCAAGGTATTTATTAAATGAAAAACACGGAAAAATGACTTTTCACAAAGATGAGACCTAGCTGTATCAAATTTCAGCCCCCTCTTCATCTATTCTTTAACTTGTAAATTTCATCGAAATCGTTAGAGCTGTTTTCGAGAACGCAGTTGCAAATTTATATATAAATATTGCTCGTTTAATAGAAAAAGATATTATATTTATTTAAGTAAGAAAGTATATAAATTAATAAAAAAATTAAACTTGGAACTGGAAACTCATTCACTGCATCAAATTTTTTATAAAATATCTGTAATATTTCTGAAACTCTGAAACTTAAAACGATTTTTTAAGGACTAAATTGGCTCAGTATTATAGAAAAAAAGCAATTTTCCTGACTTTTTTATGGCAATAATTCAATTAGAGCCTATCTTGTTAGGACCTTTCTTACCAATGAAAACTTTCTTTAGAATTTTTAAAATTAAGAAATTCGTTTTTTTTTTTCTCTAAAAATATTTAATGTTTTATTTTGTACAATGTTTTTTTTAATCAATATCAACATATGATTGATTTTTATCTACTCCTCAGTATCTATGGGGGGTTTGAACCCTTAAAAAATCAAAAAACTTTCAAACTTTCGAATGAAAATATCTCAATTTTGTTTCGATCGACTTATGCAAAAAATAGATTTAAATGTCATTGCATAACTACACAAAAGAGACCAAAAAAGTGAAACTAGTCCAAAGAAGGTTAAAAACAATTCAATCGTCTGAAAAGTTGATTTCAGACGAAGTTGCGTTGAAAAGGGATTTCAAAGCAATTTCAAAGGATTCTATCAGCAATTTTTCAGAGAATGTTTAAGAAGTCATTCCATGATTTTGAAGACATAAGACAAAGGAAAATACAAGCCATGCCATGGAAACATTTTTGAAAGCTTTTAGCTTTTATAACTTTAGAATAGCTTTAGCAATTTATGAGAACGCCTCCTGATAGCACTTTTCGATAAGACTGAGGAGAAGCACAATTGGATTTTTAGAAGGCCTTCAGGAAGCAGTGTGTATAAGAATGAATGTCAAGTTTGTATCAAAAATTTTGCTGGGTTTTAAACACAGCCTTTTTTAGACAGCCGTCACCAAACCACGGCCATCTAAGTAAGTAAGTAGGACTATCTTACATAAAGATAGTAACTATAGAATGGAACCACGTAAGTTAGCTTCTTTAAAACCTACCTGTTCCGAAAAACCTAAAAACCTGTAAAACATTTACAATTTACGAGATTGAATATTGAGTTTTGGGGCACACATTCACATATTAAAAAAAAAGTTGCATGTGTGAACAGGTCCGCTGAATTTTTGACAGTTATTAGAACAAAAAAGTTCTACTACAATACGGAAATGAAAATGCAAAATATTCGTCATAAAATTTATTTCCCTTTTTTTGCCTCATCAATTTTAAATATAAGTAGAGACATGTGATCATTTAAACAAAAATGAACGACAAAAAAGTCGTTAAAAAAAACAACAATTCAATAATTTGAATATTGAAACGATATCATGAAAAAAAGCTTGAGAACAAAGCTTTAACTTATAGCTTAATGTTTAAGGTTTGTTCTTTTGCACATGTGAGCAAACAAAAGACTTAAGACACGAACTTGCTTTAAATCAAATGCAAGATTAGAGGAAATGCTATTATTTTTTTTTTGAATGTTAAACAATTATTTATTAACAGCCAATGTCAAAAATAATTATATATTTTTTTGCAATTTTTTGGTAAATATTTTTAGTCAGTTTATTTTTGCGTGCCGTACATAACAAGAAATTTTTTGCGTAATGATGTGTTTAGTTTTCATAAATCACTAAAATAAAGAAAAGATAATGACACATAATTAACTAGCTAAAAAGTTTTATTAAGAAATTGTAAGGTTAACTGCATTATTTTTTTACTCTTGATTTATCGATAGCTTATTTTGAATTTTGTTATGCAACTTTTATTGAAAAAATAAAATCACCATAATTGTATATACCAGAGTTATAAATCAAATGCATTTTTATTTTCTCACAATACTATATAGCTGCAGGATGCGCAGCCTTCAACTGTTCCCTTAGACTCACACGCAAATACAAAACTATTCAATCATACATGTCAGTTAGAATATATCAAATAAAAAATAACAAGTAAGACTTGAAAGAACTTTACTTCAAATGCAGCAGCAATATATCAATATCTACATAGATAAGAAAAAAAAAAACTAAAGAAAGCCATAAACTTGGAGACGATCCGAAAACACCTATCAAAAATGAAATATGAGAAGCAGCACTAAAAAAAAAACAAATGCCGAAAGCCCTTAAGGAAATACAGTCACTGAAGCTCTGTGCTCCGTAAAACCATTAAACTGTCGAATTTTAATACATTCGATCACCTCTTCATCCGCCTTCCAGAAAAAAACATCAGATTGAAATCTAATAAAAAAGTTTAACAAAAACAAACGGCATTATAATAATAAATAAAAAAAAATAAAACAAAAAACTCAACCACGCTAAGAAAGCGTCAATTGGTAACCACCTACTTTTGACGAAAAACCATTCTAGAGCTGAGTTGCGCTGCCTGTAAGGCCGACGTGAAAGGTTCTCAAACTTTGCTTGACTGCTTTCAGCAACTCAAAAATAAGAAAAGCATAAAAAAGCTTATTTTTATGCGCATCACGCATTGATTAATAATAAAATATATACAGTTTATCAACAGTTTATCGGCAGAGTGTGCAGCCCCCTTTAAGGCCCAAGCTGTAGCGAAATCACAACAACAACAATAAAAACAACAGCAAGAACTACAGCAACTTAAGCGCACAAAGCAAGCCGCTTTTTTAAACTCTACCTTAGGTTAACATTAACTGCTGTGACGTCTTTCAAAGTGTACCTTCGAGGCGCAGCCAGAGCCTACTTTGAAAAAAGAACACACACAAACACACATGATTTTTTTTATTAAAAAAAAAAAAAAAAAAAAAAAAAAATTAAGCATAAAAAATTCAAACAGCGTCCGTCACACTGCCTATGCAGGTACATTTTCCACAGAATTTCTACAAAAAGGATTTTTATCAATTTTAATTTTTTTTTCTTCTTTCTTCTTATTTTGATGTTGCTGTTGATGTGTAAAAAATTAATAAAAATGCAATTATGTGAACTTTAGTGTTGAATTAATGCATGGCTGAATGTGCTGAATATTAAGTGCTTTATTGGTGGTCAGCGCTAATTCTTTCAATAGATAAGAAATGAGCAATAGGGTAGTAGAGAAAACGTAAGAATGGATGAATATGGCAGATAGATATAAAGCATAAATTTCAATAAATTTGTTAAAAAATTTCTTGAGCTCAGCATAACATTGATTGCAGAGCGAATTAATTAAATGCTAAGTACTGAAGTTAGGAAAAGAAAAATCTTGTATTGTATGGAAGTGTATAACGAAAGATTTAAGAAACAAACGCCAGTTATTTTGTAGATGTCAGATAGAAATTAAGTAATTATAAAAAATTACTGAATTTAATTATTTAAATGAAAAAAAATAAAAATACTTTAGTGCTTATATTTTAATATAATAAAAATTTTTAAATTTAATACTTACTGCAAACTTGAAAAATACTACATCTTCATACTCGCACGTTTATATTTTGCATAGCTGTATAACTGTGATAACACTGTGTAACTGTGACTATAACTGTGATACAAAAAAGTAGGCGTTAAAATGGAGCCATTATAATTAAAAATTCTTCGTTTAATAATATCTTTTTTAATAAAATCTTACTACAGAACATGAGAAAGTCTGCGTGCACAGTAAACTCCGATTCAGACAGGCAGGCAGACAGGCAGGCTGAAATCTGTACGAACTAACGAGAGCTAACTTGCTTGTTCACTAGCTATCAATAGTTATCTACCTTACTTGTTCACACGCTCTACCTGCCTGCCTGTCTGAATCAGCGATCACTATGAACACGGCCTAAGAGTTCTCAGCTTTATGATTTAAAAATAAATTTTAGTCTTTCAAACAATTTGGTTTAAGAATAGGAACAGCCAAGCACTGCAGTTCTGAAAACCGAAAAATAATTAAAATTTGCGTAAACAAGGTTAAAGCCAAAGCGATGCAGTAAAGTTGGCTGCTCAAAAAACAAAATGGTTGAGAACGCATTAAAGTTTCCACAAAAAACAGAAATCAGAGGAAAATAACCCAAAATTAGAACCTACCAGTTTTCAATACTAATATAAACAATATTCCTTGAAAACTTTTAATTCAAAATGGATTAAGGGCTAAAGCTGCTCGGAAAGGTACCGTTCTTGACCAAAGTTAATATCCACAAGCGATTTCAATTCGCAAAGTATCATGCTGATTGGCTAGCGAGCAAATGGCGAAACATTCTTTGGTTTCGAAGCAGCCTTTCTGTGACAAGACTCTCAATACCGAATTCCTCACTAAAAATATTTTAAACACAGTTAAACATAGTGGTGGGAATTAAAGGATTTGGAGATGTTTCAAATATAATGGCACAGGTTATTTGTTTCACATCAAGGGAAAGATGTATGCTTTACAATACTTAAGGGATTTGAGTGAAAATATGTTGCCGTATGCGGAGTATAATATGCCGCTTCAATGGATGCTTCAGCAGGATAACGACCTTAACGATCACGGATCGGTTCCGAAGCGGGCAAACGAATGGTTCAGACAAAAAAATATCAAAGTTTTAAGCTGGCCGCCACAGTCGCTATACCTTAATCCTATCGAAAATTTATGGCGATATGTTAAAATGGCTCTAAGAGACAAACATCCAACCAACAAAGATGTTCTTTGGAGGTTAATCAAGGACGCATAGGAGAAAATTCCATTTACTAAGTGCCAAAAAGTAATGGATTAGTTGCCTAGGTGTTGCTCAGCCTGTGACGTAGATAGCTTTTGGCTCTGGGAGGGTTACAAAAAAAAGTTATGACCTGTAATACGCTAAGATAAGTAGGTATAGACATATTTATAAGAGTACCCATGAAGTGTTTGAAATTTTCAAAAGTTATCTAGGAATCAACTTTTCTAGAGAATGGGTGCTAAAAATAAGATCCCTTTTGAGTTTTACCCTAAAAATTACTCAACACCACCATAAAATGCATGAAACGACCACACTAATTTTCATGTAAATTTAAATGATACAAATTTTTTGGTTCTCACTTTTCCTCTTTATCATGTCGGATGGGGTTGATTGTTTAAAGGTCAGACTAACATTTTTTTAAAAAAAATTTGAAAAATTGTTTTAAAAACAAAAACTTTTGTTTTAAATTTAACTTCAAAAACAGTTGTGCTTGCATTAAATTTCAATTTTAAAATTTTTGTTTAATCTTTAAGTATTTTTTTAGCAATATTGTAAAAATTGGCTTATATGCCATGTGAATGGGTGACGGTTATTATGTCTTCCAAAAAAACTTTGAACATTTATATGAACACCTGTCAAGCCGTTGGTGCAAAATTGGACCAACTACGAAATCGTTACAGTCGCCACAGAACGTGATTTTTCTACTATTTTTTATAAGTAAAAAAATGTTGTTATTTTTGTTTGATATAAAAAATATCCGCCATAAAATTTATTTCCTTCTTTTTTGCCTCATCAGTTTGAATTATAAGTAGAGAAATGTGTTTATAACAAAAATGAACGACAAAAAAGTCGTTAAAAAAATCAACAATTCAATTATTTTTATATTGAAACGATATCATGCTTAAAGCTTGAGAACAACGCTTTATCTTATAGCTTAATGTTTAAGGTTTGTTCTTTTGCACATGTGAGGAAACAAGAGACTTAAGACACGAACTTACTTTAGATCATATGCAAGATAAGAGCAAATACTGCTTTTTAATATTAAACACTGAAATATTAGCAACCAATGTCAAAGGTTAAACAATATTTTTGCAATTTTTATTTTTTGTAAGAAAAATATAATGTTATTTATGTTCCAAATGAAATAATTTTGTAATATTTTTACTTTTTTTAATGTAAAAATGATTACAATATAAAAAACACGTGTTTGTGACAAAAAAAGTGTTAATTCAATAAAACCTTCAATCTCTTAACATCAATCGAAAAAACGGTAATTTTCAGGTTGAATAATAATTTTAGTTTTCGGAACGATGACACACCTCAGCAGTTTTTTCTTTTAAGACATATAAATTCAGATTTAAACCATAGAATATTTTCCTAAACATCAATTAAGACTGGAGATATGAATTTTGGACAAACTATTGAAAAAAATTCTCGTTTTTGGCTATTTTCAAATTTTTGCCGTTACACTGAGTGGACATTTTAGCCAAAACACATTTTTCCTTTAGTTGAAATGTTTATCTAAAACCTTAACAAAAAATGTCCAAAATTATTTTTGAAGGGGTTAAAAAATAGCATTGACGATATAACTAGTCAATTAACCTACACTAGCCACAGTGCAAATAAGTCAATATGTGTTACATTGAAAGTCATAACTCAGGAATAACATCTAGATTTCAATTGATAGTTTTATGTTTTATTTACTTTTTTTCAAATTAGATCAAATTATACATGAATAATCGTGTACAATAAAAAAAATTCAGCGAAAATATTTGCGCAGAAGCTGATTGATGTATGGAAAACAAACATAAACTTAAACACGACTTATACGCGAAAGCCGATTGGCTTCGTGAGGCTCTCGTGTGCATTATAAAATATAATAAAAAATGCACTGGAATAAATATATGATCTTTATAAATTTACTAGTGTAAAAGCCCGTCCTACGACGGGAAGGAACCATTTAACAAAGGTTTTTATTTGTAAACATGTTTATTAAATTATTTTTATAAAACTTCCTTATATTATATATAACTTCTAGTAAAAAAATTCTTAAAATTTTAACCAATTAACCTTGTCCCTTGCCATCTATAATGCTTAGTTTTACAGCATCAGCCCGCTAAAACTGCCCATGACTAAATACCAGTTCTTTTAGAAAAACTCCTACTATGTGCAATATTTAACCTTGCAATTTATTTATGGTCATTGAAAATGGTCAGTTTAACTGGAAATTGTCGCCTCCGGAGAGTGAAAGGCAAATCTGTGTTTGTCGGGGCCAAATCAATTGTAGGTATGAAAACTATTTAATGTTCGCCAGTACGCCTGTCAATACCTGTGCGATGAATTATTAAGTTTTTAGGTTTTTCAAAACTAACCACCTTCCATTACAGATATATCTTTTGCTATTGAAATTTCGAAGAAGTATTATAATACTTCCAATTTCGAGGTAAAACTTATGCAGTTGCATTCCTGAAGGATAAAATTCATTCAAAAACTCGGCAGGGTAATTTTGTTTATCGTTATCATCACTGTCTTCAATTTAATCCGTGCTCAGATCTCTCACTGTGTCACCAACTACAATATTTAGAATTTGCTCGTTGACTTCGTTCACATCGGAATTTTTTGGGCACAGGATAGCAATTTTGGAATAACGGTTGATGTTATTCGGACTCAAAGTATCGCCAGAAATCTATTTAACCCTTTCAATGGATTTGTCCATTATATTGGACACTTAAGAAAAAATTTTTTTTTTATTTTCCAAAGTCTTTTCTAAAATCAAATAGGTTGCTACCTATTAAAAAAAAAAAATGAAATGAAGTTGTGCTAACATGACAAAAATAATTTTAGGGAGATAAAAAAAAAAAAAAAAAAAAAAAACAAATTGGCCATTTCAGCCCTTGAAAGGACTTTGACCGAGGTTCTTATGATCAATTGTGTTGTGTGTGTTATTAAATGTTTGCACACAATTAACCGAGAACGGGACCTACATGTTTTATGCCGACTCCGAACGGCTCATGTTCTCAAGAAGCTTTACATGGCATTATTTACTCTCTGAGGTTTGCCATTGTCTGCAGAGAGATGGTGACCGATCAGACAAATTTTTTATTGAAAACTATTTTTCGCCGCGGCTGGGGATCGAACCCGGGCTCCGAGCATGCTAAGCCACACACTTAACCTGCATGCCACGGTCACCACAGGGACCAGGTTCAGTATGCATGCAGGTTAAGTGCGTGGATTTTAGGGAGATATATAACGTTTAACTTAGTTAGATTTTCGATTTTATGCACAACAGAAGAATTCAATTTTTTATATCGCGTGTTAATAAATTTTGCAAAAAAGAAGTGATTATTGTGATTGGTGCGCAAAGTATAATATCTTTATATAATAACAATTGCATAAATAACGCATTTGCATTTGTCTCCGGTTGTTTTAGTTGAACTAAAATATTATCATGGTTTTGTCCATTATATTAGACAGCCTGCCAAAAGCAAAGCAGCTCATGTTAAACTCAGAGGGATGGTTTTTGATCTTTTTATTGCTTAAATGATGGGAATATAAGCTCAAAAAAATTGTCCACGATTATTCTAGGCAGGCCATTTAAAGGGTTAATAAGCGAACCTTTACAAACAAAATAATCTGGAATTTCTATGATATATTCTTCTCCATTTCCTAACTTGAGTAGCCAATCGCTAAAACTTGGATCAGAAGACCGAACATTGTGATTTAATTCTAGCAATTCCAATTGACACCAACGTCACTGAATGTAATAATTGCTGTTCAGTTTATGCAGACCGAATAGGTTGCGGTTCTGTTAATTAAGAAGCACTGTAATAGCAAGAAATGATGTTTGACGTATAGTAGTTGAGGAAAATGATGAAAGTCTTCAAGTACAAAGATTTCCAATACATAATTTAAAAACAGGTTCTGGTCTATTCTGAACAGGTCTTAAAAGGTTTAGTAAGTACAAACATTTCAAATGGATAATTTTACAATAGGTTCTGGTCCAGGCTGAACATGTTTTACGATATAGGGCACGGAGCAGGACGCTTGTTTTTTATATATTAAGATGGTATACAAAAAAAACTATTTTGGATTAAAATAGCTATTTCTTTGAAAATACTCGTTTTATATTATTGAGTGCAGTTAAACTTATAATAAATTTGAAGTTTATATTACAGAAATGTTATCAAAAAGAAAAAATTTACCTCTCAAATTTTTTACTGTGCAATAAAACAAAGTTCTTGTAGGCTTCAGTTCTTGCATCTGTTATATTTTGCATTTTTTTTCATATCAAGGGTGTCACAGCAGCAATATTCTTCTGGGTACGCACTCTTCGCATACAAATTGGGGTATTGATGTCTAATAAAGTGAAACTGGTGCAGAATTTGTATACTGGAGAACCACAAATGGTCTCCAATATAAAGAGAAATTTGTTTGAACTCGAATAAATTGCCTCTATAGACATCTTAGAGTTAACTGAGTTAACTGATAATAAACATCTTTCGTCTGTCAACGAGCTCAGTGAAATAATTTCTTCAAGACTCTATTATATGGTTGCCCAAATCTTTTCAAAGTTATTATGTGTAAGCATTTTCTGCTTGAAATTTTTTTTTTTTATAAAATATAGTTTTCAACAAATCTATTGAAACATAAATCTCTACGTTTGACTCTGCGCTATTTTTGCTCTATCTTACATGTAAATATTTTACTTTGACTGCTGAGCTACGAGTTCGCTGCTTAAGTCTTTTGTTTGGACTACACAGCAAATTATTAGTTTCACTGTCAAGTTTGTTGCTTAAGTCTTTTGTTTAAGAGTAAGCAGAAATGGCATATAATTTTTTTAAAGATTTTTTATTATTTTTTTTTTGTTTTTTTTTTTGCTCTAAAAGCTGATTGATTTGATTTGTATTAAACTATTTTTCTTAGCAAATAGTTTTGAAATCTTCTAGCATAGTAGTTAAAACAACAAATTTGGGTTTAACTGAAGCTTCTTAAAGTCCATAAAACTTATTTATTTGAACTGCGAAATCTGATAGAATTTCCGCTCGGTTTATAGTGTTAGTTTTTTATGAAAATTTGTAACTATTTTTATAAGAAATTTTGACGTGCTGCAATCCAATATGTTGGTAATTTTTGTTGTGCTGTGTATTCAGATACTAATCAGTTAGTACTGAGAAAGTGATGTTTTTTTTTAAATTGTCAAAAAGAAATTGAAATTTCGATTTGATAAAAACAATCCATGAAGTGTATTTAATTCACTTCTAAATATACTCTATATACAGTTAGAAGTAAAAGTTAACTTTTTCCAATACAAAAAAAAAAAAAATTAAAGATTTAAGCATTTGCCTGTACATTAAAACCCAGATGTGGGCAGATAAACTTTTGCTTTTACTTAAACAAAGCCAAAACATTTGGCTTGTTTAAAAAAAAATCACTTTTCTCTTTTACAGAAAAAAATAAAAATCAAACATATAAATTGCAGCAAATGATACGTTTTGTTAATTATAAATTGAACAAGATAAAGCAAGACATACTTATTTATTGGCATGTTTTAACTTTGCCTACACAAAAAATGTACTTCGACACCATTTTTGTACTTTTACTAAACTTGTGCAAAAAACGTACGTTTGTTGCTGAAGTCTTTTGATTTATGTTTTTAATAGAATTAAGCCATAAACTTTAAAACATTTAATTAACTTACAATTTGAAACTTTGAGTTAAAAGCTTCTGAAAATGAAATCTATTCTATAAATCTCAATTAATAGAATTTCTTTTTTTATTACAGTTCGTCGACATCGATATCAACGACCTTTTCAAAGGTGAGTTAAAGTATTATTTATTTTTCTATGTTAAAAAAACAAAAAATTAAAACATTTTTATGACTTGAGTTGTTGTTTTTTTTTTTTAAACTACTTTGTAAACAGTTTAATTTCAGAATATAAATGAATACATTTTCTAAATGCAGATTAAATTAAAAGACAAGCAGCAGCAGCAAACGTAGAGATTTAGCTAGAAATTTTGAACAAGAAATTTTCTCACATTCATCAGAAATGTTAACGTTCGTTAAGCAGCTACATGCGATTGAAAACCAAAACAAACAGTAATAATTCAGCAAGCAAAGCAGAACGCAAACAACGACATGATATTAAAAAAAAACTAACTCACTAATCAAATATGCTGAGAGTTAAGAGCGCCTTAACAGTGACTTAACAGTGCTGTGTTAGTGTTGACAGCGCTGCTGCTGCCGGCAGACGCAGCAGCAAATGAAAACGACAGCAAAATCGTCGTCTGTTAGCTCAGTTGCGCTTCATCGATCGTTCGTTTCGGTTTTGACGTTTTGTCTCTTCCTTATTTTAACGTGCTGCTGCTTCTTCTTCTTCTTCTTCTTCTCCCGATTCTTTTCAACTTCATCTTTATTTTACTTTACGTTCGTTTAGTGCTGTTTTATTATGTTCTTTGATTTTAATTCTTTTTCTATACAAGTCAAGCGACAAACGTTGCTCTCGCTGTCCCCAACGAACAGAATCCAACTCATTTAAGTGACGTTTGCGTGGTTGCGTGGTCGTCGTCATCGTCGTGCGCTTGAATGCTTAAAAAGATAAACGCTGTTCTTTAGAGTCTTGAACTCGTATTCTAAGAGTACGGTATATAATTTTTTTCTTGTGTTTTTTTGTGACGTCTTGTCTTCTATGTAAAGCGCTAACAAGCAGATTAGAAATAAGAAAAAGTGCAAACAAACTGATTAAAAATGAAGCTACATCTCTAAGCGTTGCTTTATTTAAAATAATAGCGCAAAATATTTATATATTTAATGATATTATTAAAAATAATAACAGTGAAAAGTGAGCGTGTTTATTATTACTTTTTATTTTGGTTAATTGTATGACGAGTGTAAAAAAAAATTTCTTAATATTGTGAAAGTTTTTCCAAGCAGCGTATTACGCATATTTATTTATTTTTTTTTTTATATATATATTATTGCCATTTCATTGTGTCAATCAGCGAAAGTATTGCGTAAAGTTAACAAAAGTTACGAAATAACAAAACGCTGAATAGCTGTAAATTTGAACCAATTTGGATAACTCATCATCATTATAAGAGCTGAGGTGAAAACATGTAAGTTTCTGTGGTTTTCTATATGAGTTAAAACAAAAATACACAAGCAAAGAAAGTGAGCGAATTGTTAAGAACTTTATTTAAATTCAACAGCTGCATTAATTAAATATAAACTAAAGAACTTGAAACTGCTATTAATTAATATTAATTGTATTAAAAATAAAGAAAATCATTTAGTTATAAATTGTTGTTTAAATTAATTGTAAAAATGCTGCAAGTTCGCTGCTTAAGTCTTTTGTTTGTGCTACACAGCAAAACTTTGGTTTCACTGTCAAGTTTGTTGCTTAAGTCTTTTGTTTTAGCGCAAGCATGAAATGGCACATAATTTTTGTTTTTATTGTTTTTTTTTTGCTCTAAAAGCTGATTGATCGCTGCATAAATTTTGATCGCCGCGTGAAATGGAGCGACCAAAACTTTTACGTTTAAATTTTTATGTTGTTTGAATTCTACTCAGAAAAAAAACAAATGGTTTATCTAAACGACCAAGCTCCGGTTTTTAAACATGTTTGTTGTGTCTTCTTTTTTGTTTTTTTATTGTTTGTTCACTAAATGTCAAATGTTTTTTTATAGTCGCTAGTTTGATGCTTAAATCTTTTATAATCACAATAAAGTGTTGTTATCAGCCGCACAATCTGGCCATGAGTCTTGAGTCCAACAAATATTACTAATGAGAAATTTTAAAATGCATCTCATATCAATCAATTTTGAATTCAAGAATTTCTTATATTTTTCTTTTGGTTTAAGCAGAAGATGTGAGAAAGTGCAAATAGCAGCTGTCTTTGAATAGAAAGCAGTCATAAAGACTGCAGTTATAATATTAAGCAATAAACGAAAAACCAATTAAGAACTAAATATAATTAAGCAAAATCTAAATAATTCATAAATCAGTTCTTTGGTTTTTTTTAAGATATTCCATGAGTAAAAATATAAACCAAGCAATATAAAAGTTTGTTATGCCAAGAATTTCCATTACTTGAGTCATTATGTATTTGGGTTTCTATTTTATTGTTATAACTGTTGTTTATTTTAACCGAGGGCTAAATTGAAAACATGAGATTTTAATTTATTCATGATGTTTTCAGCCTGCATCTTTCCTGTAAAAAAAAAATGTTTTTTTCCTTAACATTGATTGGTATGAAGAATAAAACTTTTCCGTAAATTTTGCTGAATTGCTGTATTTTGCAAATTTTTTGCTCAATTTTTTCACAGTTTAGTAAATTCAAAGGTTTTGATGAGCTGGGTTTTTTCATCACAAATTTGATCTAAGCAAAAAATATTTTTTCAAACATGCCATATTATCCAAGTTTAAGCTAGAAAAATTTTTTTTTTTTTTTTGTTCGGTAGGAATTCAAGATTTGTTGTCTATTTGGTTTTTTAATACATTTTGTTGCTATATATTCAACAGTAATGAAGCAAAATGTTTATCCAAAAATAAAATAATCCAAAAATGCTTGTCAAGAAATGTTTATTAATTTTATATTTCGTAAAATAACTTTTATAACTAACTAGTACCTTCTATGGGGTAAAGCAGATATTTACCTTAAAATTTCGAGTGATTTAAAAAAAAAAGAATTTATTAATTATTTTTTTATTTTACCCTCTTATGAAGCCCTTAGTAGCAGACACACTCCAATGTTTGCTCACTGTGTAATTTAGATGTCATGAGCAGTGCTGGTACATGTTGAAAAAATGCCCAGCTTTTTGGGATTTTTGTCTAAAAGAATAGGAGCAGGAAAAAAGGACAGATTTTTTTAATTCTTTAATGCTGCATCTACACGTAAGAATAATTACATCAATTATTTTTACAGTGGTCTTGTGTAGTAATTTATTGAGGTCTTCAGACCTCTTTTGAGCCTTAACAAAGTAGATAGTATATAAGACAGCTGTTCGAATTTTCTTAAAAAAACCTATTCGAAAATTTTTTATTGAAATTTTTGATATTTTTTTTTTTTTTTTTTTTTTTTTTAAAAAGGTATATTGTTTTCAATATTTTGTTTTTACAACACCTTTATTTTCTATAACGTCTTTGCAGTGTCTCGTAATTAATATTTATAAATTATTAATTACATCACTTGGAATACTATATCAGGCCTTTTTAACCTAAGTGAACAACTGGACTTTATTTTTTTTTCTTTCAATTCTCTGCTCCACGAACTCACAGAGGTTCTCGATAACACTGAGATCTGGTGATCTCAACGTGATCTCGAGGTCAATCCATGACCTCAATGATGTTTATAAAATATTCTTTAACTGTCCTTTGAGCATGTTACGTGTCGTTGTCTTGCTGTAATATCCAAAGTAACGGAAATGTCCACTCGGCTTGTAGTAACATGACTTCAGCTTTTATATCCTTTAAGGCTGCACCATTTCTAGTACCTTCTATAGAGTGAATCGATTAGATGACAAAAAGCACTCCCCACACCCTAACACTTCTTCCATAAATTTTAGCAGTTTTTCGGCAAAAGCGTCTATCAAGTTTTTTTCCAGCTGGTCTTCATACCTTCAGCATAACATATGAATGTTCTCTTTAGATTCGTCACTAAATAGTCACTAAATAGTCCGAACTGCAATCAAATCATCTCTGGCAAAATTAAGTGGTTTTAACTGGGTTTGTTTAGATATGAAAGGTTTTTTAGCTGACCGACGAGACAAAAAATCAGCTTCTACAGCCCTTCGGCAAACCGAGTGCTAGCGTTTGTATGAGATCTTTAGGTGAAAAAACAGAATATTTTTATGGTATAAGCTCAGCTTGAGTCTTGATCACAAATAGTCACTTATTATGCAGTTCTTTTGCTGCGTTTTCCAAAAAATTTGTTGCTAAAATATTGTTTTCAGAAAAACCCTTTCAAATCACAAAACCACCGTTCCGGTTTTTGAAGTTATACTTCTTTGGCGGCGAGTGAAATTTCAAGGTCTCTTATTCGTGACGCTAGGCTAACGTTTTCAATTCATATAAAAATTTTCAAAAAAAGATAGCCGCTATCGAGAATTGAACCCTGACCATCGTTGCTCATGAGTCGGAATCTATACCTTTACGCCACGTAGGCACATGATAAACAGGCAAATAAAATTTAATTAAAACTGAACGTGTAACATTCGTCTGTAACATTAATTTTCATCCGAAAAGTATGCACGGGATATGTATTTCTTTAAGCTTCAAACGAAAATATTTAGGCATAGAGATACATCCAGCGGGAAAAAATTCTACTGCCTTTTCGCCGCATAATGAGCTTTAAGCTTAATTTGGTTCGTTGGTTGTGATCAAAAACTTGACAGATGATTGACAACATGCAAAAAACAGTTAATTCAATATAATAATAAAAGTAAAAAGTGTTGACAGTGCAATATAAAAGACTGCCGAGAATAGTTTTTTCCAGCCAAAAAACGTCTCGAAGCTAAGAAAAATAGCTTAAACAGGAGCAGAACGCATTCGTGAATATAAAGAGTGAATTAGAGCTCTTAAAAATGCAGCCGCAGCTGGGTCTGCAATTAATGATGTAAAAATGATTGTAATGATGAATGATTAATGATTTTAAAAATGTATTTTGAAACTCAGCCATCATCTCAACAAAATTTTATAGCCAACCACTCAACATAGGCCCTAACTCAACATAGCAATTATTATGATCAGGAAGCAGGAGGTAATAATCAACAATATTTGCCTCTGCTTTCCGAGGCTCCTTCAACGAGTACTATGCAAATGCAATCTAGTATTCAAAACATGACAATCTTGAGAAGCCATTCGAAAGCAACTAAAACACCTACTGAACTAAAACAAGGACCGAAAATAACTGTTAATTTTCAATTTTCAAATGAAAAAAATTATTGAAAGACTTTTTCAAATATAACATTATGTTACAAATGTTCTCAGCCTTACGAATATTAAGTGCCTTTAAAATTTTAGACTGATTCTTAAAAAAATTAAAATTTAAGTGTTATTTTTGCCTTGTATTTTTTTCGAGGAAAAATAAAGGTTACTTTTGACTTTTATTTTATCGATCAAAAATAGCAGTTATTTTGTGACTTTAATTTTTTCGGTCAAAAATATCAAGCAATTTGTGTTTTTTTAAAGGCCGCTTGACAGATTAAACTGTTGACACCATGTGTAAAATGTCTCACCGATGAGATGAAAATAATGGTATCAAAAGTTTTTTAGTCGGTTAAATGACTTGAACAGATATAAATTACCTGATGTTATTGACCGAAAAAATAAACGGTAGAAAATAACTGTTATTTTTTATCAATAAAATGAAAGTCCAAAGTAACTGTTATTTTTACCCAAAAAAACTATAAGGCACAAAATAACTTTTATTATTGTCGGAAAAAAATAAAAATTAAGAGATAAAAGTTAATATGTGACACATTCAACAAAAACCATAGCCGGTACGGTCCCTGGATGCAAATATTGAATCAACAGATTATTATTCCATTTAATACTTCTAATACTTCTTCCATTTAATACTTCTAATTGATACTTTCTCTCTCTATTTCACACTAAAATCTCTTTTATTTCTTACTGTTAAAGAAGTTTCACTTCTGCCACATGTACGTTGCTACACGCGAGTTTTTTTTTTTAATAAAGAAAATTATTTTGTCACTTATTGAATATTGAAATCTATTTTTTGAATAGGCGAAATACATAAAAATTTTAAAATGTATATTAAATATTTTTTTTTATATAAGTTGCATATATTTTGGCGAATACTGTACTGTACTGCGGTACAGCTCTTTGAAATAGTTACACACATGGTCAAAATAATGATAACATGTCCTTACAAATTAAATTCGAGTACTTCTTATGATATTATTTGCTATTTGCATACCCTGCTATAAAATTTCATACCTACCTCTATAAATTCAATCTGCAATGCCTTAGATCTGTTGTGATTTCACGTAAATTTGTTCATTACACCGAATTGGCTTCAAAGTGAAAATTAGCTTTAACAAAATAAAAGATAAATTCCTAAAATGTTTTATATTTTGTTGGTGGTTGAAGAACTTTTGATGGTTGGAACATCTAAATATTAATTTTACATCAAAATGCACTTATTAGATGGGTAGAAATACAAATTGTACGTCTGAAGAACGGCAATAATTGCTGAAGCTGAGAGACGAAGGTTATACCCTGTAATTGATTGCAAAATTAATTGGTGGGTCATTTAATAGTGCCCTTTATTCAAAACCTAAAGAAACCCGTGGCAAGACATAAAAAAATTCCGCAACAACTGATAATCGTTTTTTCGGCTTATCCAAAAAGGATCCATTTTGTTCATGCAAACTGATTGCGGTAGATATCGATTATGTAGTGTCTGTAAGAATTGTACGTAAGAGATAACAAAGAGCCAATCTACCGAGAAGAATTGCAAAAAAGGTTAAATTTTAGAAAATTCATTCAAATTGATCAGGTCCTGAAGGAGAAGAATAAGGGTGTAATATTTTATGAAGGAAAGGAAACAAAAATAAATTTATTCTCAAACGACTCGACAAGAAATTTTAGACAAACCAAAAAGAAAGGACTTCCAATTTGCTTTAAAAAAAAAAATGTTAACCATAGAGATGGTTATATAATAGAATGGGATGATGTTTTAAATATAGAATAGGTGCCATATAGGATATGGAATTACCGATACCGGATGACTCGATTTAGTCATAAATAAATATTAGAAAACACTATGTTAGACTATGTGAAGAAAACATGCGCCTTAGTTGGATGATTAAGCAAGATAACGACCCAAAACTAGTGTCCGACCGAAACCAAAATTTTGGCCGAAACCGAAACCGAAACCGAACTTCGGCCATTTTTGTAATATTCGGCCGAAACCGAAACCGAAACCGAAACTGAAAGTCTACATACAAATTTGTTTTTAAAAATTTTATTTTTTTTTTTAAATTTTATTAAAAGCTTTCAAAAACAAAACAATTCAAACAGATAATAATAACGTAAACATACGATAAATATTCTTTGAATATTAAAGTTCAACTTTAAAATAATAAATAAAGACATCATTTTTAATACCACTTTAAGGAACTTTTTAGTGTTTAGAGTTATTCGGTTTCGGTTTCGGTTTCGGCCATATTGATGCCGAATAGCCGAAACTGACTAAAAGGGCCGAAACTGGCCGAAACCGAAACCGAAACCGAATATTCGGTCGGACACTACCCACAACACACCTCCAAGCTTGTTATTAAGCTGGCCAAGTCAATGTCCGGACCTTAATCCGATGGGAAATCTTTGAGTGGAGTTTAAAACACGAATTACCAAATATGTGTTTTCCAATAAGGACAAAATATGGGAATTTGTATTAAAAAACATGGTATACTTTCGAAACCTGCAGCTAGTTTATTTCTAATCTTAACTAATATATAAAAATCTCGTGTCACGGTGTTAGTGTTTGAACTCCTTCGAAATGGCTGGACTGATTTTAATGAAATTTTTCTTGTATACTTGGTAGGTATGAGAATAGGTTGTAAAGTATTTTTCATGCTCCTACCCGCGAAGAGCGTGGCACTTTTTCAAGAACACAAATTTTCGGCTTTATGAACCCATAAAATTCGGTACGAACTTACTATTAAGTATTGGCCTTCGACTTTCAAATTTGAGTAATCTTTGGAAAGGGTGGCATGATACCCTCCATAAGATTCAATTTTTTTGAAATCGCATGGATTTCTAACTAAATGTCGTATGACATTGAAACTTAGTATGAAGTAACTGATAAGCAAGGGTCTATCAATTACAAAACAAACACGGGTATTGGTAAAGGGGGCGTGGTTTTACCCACACAATTAAACTTTTCGATACAGAAGTAAAAGAAGTAAAAGTCACAGAACATGTCAGAACTCAGAATGGAGGTACTATTTAGTGGTTTCCTGCTACAGGAAAACTATAACGGGTATTGTACAAGGGATGTGGCTTCATTTTTTAAATTGAATCTCTTTGGATTTATAAATTTAATTGAATTCAAAGAAAGAAAGAAACTTGATTTTAAGTAACTATTTGGTGATATTCTACTACTCGAAAAATACGCCCATAAAATACAATTTTTTATATAGCTTTGGAAATAATGGTCACAGATATTGAAACTAAGAGTGGAGTACCTATTTGTCGATGGCCTTCTATTGGCAAACTGGAACAGGCCTTTAACAAAGATGGAAGCAACGCGCTGGTTACCAGCTAGTTTTTTATATAAAAATGAAACTCAAAGATTTTTTTTTTTGACTTTGTTGGCTAGTATCTCTGGAACCATTATACTGATTGAAATGAAATTTTCACTAATCGAACAATAAAGTATTCTAGACGGTCATGACATCCTCAGAATTTTAAGTTATTAAAAAGCCTTAAAGTTTTTGGCCAATATATCTTAATACTTTCTAATGCATAAGTAAATATTTTTCATTGAATTAATCGCTTAATTTCCATTTGCTACCTGCACCTTATGATGGGTATAACAATTAGGTGGGTGTGATGTAGCAAATGAAAGATCTTGCCGTTTCCAACAAAAAAGTCAGTGGTGACATGTATTTCAGATCAATAGTTTTTTCTCGAAATTGATATTTTAGTTGAAATTTATTTATTATCCTTCCAATTTCTTGCAAGTAAATAGTGCGATTGTTGATAGCTTTGATAGGTATCGTTGTTTCTAGCGCACACATTGTTGAACCAATTTCGCTGAAAAATGTTGCAACAGCTTAATGCAGAAATTGAAACCTAAACGATGAACGCGAAAGAGATAATTTTGTTGCAACTGCGAAATCGATTCGATATGGTGTGTTGATTTGCGGCAGCATAGTTTTATATTGATTGATTTGAATTATGTTTTTGCTTTATTTTTTTCATTAGGAATTTATTATTTTTAAGAAATAAGCACAGCATTTATCTTCTTTATCGTTTTTTATCATTTATTAACAAACAAAATTAGATTCTCTGTAAAACTAGTCTCAAAAAGCATGTTTTTTTTGTTTGTTTCTTTGTCAACCAATGCATATATATTTCTATTTTCACTTTTAGATGAAATTTATGACCTGTACGGCATAAACTATTGGTGTCAGCTTCCTGTTTTCTGCTGTGCCAGTGATTTATGTCAATTTATAAACCATCATCTATTTCTTTTCAAAAATACGAGCATTAAAATAATCTTATAGCAAACCCTTTCAAGACATGTATCTTAAAATATTCTTATTTTTTTAATGGTTTCCTCGAAGTTGTCAACAAGAAATGATTTTGAAGTAACTCAATCTAATACCGAGATGTGTTTATTTTATCATTTTAAAGTTTAAAATTAGACTATCTTTATCTTTAATTCCGAATAACTTAACACGTTTAAGCAGAGATGATCCCTGAGATCGATATCACTTATCTTGAGCAGTTTGCCATGAGCTTGAACGAATTTTTTTGTATACCATTGAATGTGTTTTCAAATTTAAATGAGTGCATAAAAATTCTTTTCTTCTTTTTGGTATTTTTATGGGTGACAATTCAAATGCTAAAATAAAAGCAAAAGTATATTAATGAATTAAAATGTGTTTTTGAGAAACTGAAATATATCATTGAAATATATATTTTATTCTGTTTTTGAATTTTATATAATCTATCCTAGAGGCTGCCTAAAAGTACTCAGTGAAAACAAAACCTCGTTAGAGTGCCTCGTAAAGGCATTAGCTTTTATATTACTTATGAGGAGGAGACTGTTTGGTTAAAGCCCTTTAACAGTAAAATTACAAGTTAGGATCATATTGAAGAAAAGGTATAAGCTGTTTTATTAATATGATACATTCTTGTCATAGCAATGGTCACAATGATGTGAGAGAAAACTTCAATTATTTTGAACTCAGAATTTGCGACATATCACCTTCATACATGTCTGTCTTCAATAGTTTTGACAAATTCAGCTAAATATTTAATCCATTTCTTGTCACCGATTGAATTAGCATTAAAACGCTTTCATTAGTTTTATATTATATTTCATTAGCATTATTATATCAAAAATGCAGGCAAAATGATTACGAAACAAAGTTAATTCTTGAAATTGTTGGCAACTTTAATAATGATCTATCTATCAAAAGTCACAATTTGTATTCTTTTCAAATCCAGAAATTCCAATAAAAATTCACTTGACCTTGCTTTTTCCTACAGTTCTTATCTTTGCTACAGATTTGTGTTAGTTTTTTTTTTTGGTTTTTAGGATTTTTTTGTGGCATTGCGTTTGATTCAGACTCGGTTGTTAGAGCAAGCGTTTGTTTCTTAAGTCTTTTGTTTTAAGAGCGTACGCTTTAGTTGCCTGCAGTCTACAGTTGCTTCTTAAGCATTTGCTTTCGATTGATAATGAGTAATCAATTCAACAGAATTTGATTCATATTCTTTATAAATTTCCCTTGATTTCAAACGGCACATTAAATATTTTCGCAGAATTAGCTGGTTATTTTGAAACCGCTGAAAGTATCACAAATATTTCAAGGAAATTTAACTGTTTTGTATATGTGACGTTTGTATGCAAAAAAAAAGTTAATTTAAAAGCTCCACTTATCAAAACTCACTGCACAACTTTAATCACGCATTCAAAATATTTTGTTTATGCAATGCATTTCAATTTTCAATTTTATTTTGTATAGAAATTGAATTGAATTAAATAACTTTTTAATAATTTTGTCGTTTTGTCTTGAAACACATTTCTTGTTGATGAAGCATTTGGAGACCGATACGTTTCTTATAGCATTGAAAACAATTTTGTACTAAAAAAACTTTAAAAATTTTTGTTTACTTAAAACACATTTCGATTTAAGTTATCTGGCGGAAAAAAGCATCTAAAAAAAGAAAGACAGCTTCTTCAAATTTGAAGAAATTCAGTATCAGTCTACGGAGTCTCCTTAACTAAATATTTTATAAAATTTTCGACATGCAATATTGTTCTTGAAGCTTAGTTTTCATTTTTTATTAGAACTATTTTCATAGTACTTTTAATGAATAAAATTGATAAATTATGGCAGCTAGCTATTTAAAATTCTTTAAAATAAGAAAAAAATTAAAGCGAAAGTTCTGATATAAATGTAACTTTTGAAGGTGCATCTGAAAATTTGTTGAAAAACTCCCAAAAAAATCACTGAGAAAGGTCATGCCCATTGGGAAAAAAAAGGTCTGCAAGGCTTTTTCGAGTGCTTGCAAGTCAGCTGAAAGAGCTGACCTGACATATGACAGACCATTGTAATTTTAACATGTCATTTCATGACATGAAAAAATCACTTTAATTTAGCTTAGTCTGAATTGCTTTAAAAGGCCTTTCTTGAAAAGCTTTGAGTCATCAGTTCGTTTAATTTTTTCAGTTATGCCTTTCTCTAAGAGAGAAATGGAGAACAAATAAAGGAGCAAAATTGAATAAGAAGAGAGAAGCTGCCTTGAAAGTGATTTAAAGACCTTCAATGAAATGCTGGCATCAACAGTTTGTTCGTGCATAACACAATAAGTGCTGACTTTTTGGTCCACACACAAGCTGCTGACATGCCAGCCGGTTGTGTTTTCAGTGCTTGCAAGTCAGTTGAAAGTGCTGATGACGCGTATGATACACCATTGTTATTCGAGCATTGCATGTATTTAAAAAATGTCCTTCAATTAAGCTTACTCTGAATTGCTTCAAAATACCTCTCTTGGAAAACTTTGAGGAAGCAGTTTGTTTCTATTTTGCTTACTTGTAAGAAAAATTTGAAAAGCTAAACAAGTAGATTGATAGATAAGAACTTTTATTAACTTCCTTGAAAATGCTTTAAAAGAACTTCAATCAAACATTGGCGTCAGCAGTTTGTTTGTATACAACACATGAGTGCTGACTTTTTGTTCTAGCACTAGGCCGTGGGGATTTAAAAGAAACTGCAACTCGGAAACGAACTCATAGCTATGTACGTATAAATATACTAGTACCGTTTTTTTGTGTTCCTATTTTTTATAATATGCAGAATAAGCATGATGATTAAAATATTTTCTAGGTTATAACTTTTAATCGATTGGAGATATAAAGCATTTTCCTTCAAGCAAATTATTTTTGAATTTTATAATTTTTTTTTTAAAAAATAGAAAAACAAAATTTAAAAAAAAATTTAATTTTACCAAAAAAATCATGAAGAATTGCTTTGATTTTTTGATGGTAAGGACGGCTTCTTAATATCATGTTAAGACAAAAAAATTCACTTAACATGTGTTATAGACTGAAAGAAAATCAAAAATGCAAATTTGAGTTTTTCTTTTTTTACCAAAAAAAGACATATTTAAACCATATATTGAGAAAAGATAAAATTTGGTAATTCTTTATATATAAACAAAACAGTAACGATAAAATTTTTATTAATTTTTTATCAGTTCACTGATAAGTCTTAAATACAAAAAAGAAATAAATCAAATCTATTCAAAGATAGCGGAGATATTGGCTTCCCAATTTAGAACATTCAATTTGAGACATTTTTTTTCTCTCTCTCTCGGCATTTGGTTGAAATATACGCTAGCAATAACTAGCAAGAATATTAAGAAAATTCATTAAGAATACTATTGCTTAGAACTTAACCGTGATTGTTATCACACTTAACGAGGGACATGACATTGGCCATTTTTTCAATCGACTTTTTTTCATAATTTCATGGAAAAATTCCTACGGGTTCAAAAGTTACAGCCGGATTAGTGAGAGCGCATTTTTATTTTTCCTTGCATTTTTCTTTGTACACAAACTTTGAACGCGTTTATCTCGAAACCAAGTTTTTCGTACTGGTTGCGGCACTAGCGGTTTCATTTTTTGACAAAATTTTTTTTTCAGTTTTTGTATTTTCTTAAACTTGATTCGCTATCGTATGACACGAGCTTTTTTTAAATTTTTTTTTTCGATTTTTTATGAATTTTTAAAGTCAATATTTTTTTCGAAAAAACACACTTTCAAATTTGGAACATCATCAAACATTGAAAAAAAAATTTTAAAAGAAAAAAGCTCCTGTCATACGATAACCAATTTTGTTAAGATTCAAAAAAGTAATTTTTTTCCAGACGCTGCAACCCGCGTCTATATCTTTTTTTAAATTTTTTTTTTCGATTTTTTATGAATTTTTAAAGTCAATATTTTTTTCGAAAAAACACACTTTCAAATTTGGAACATCAAATTACATCAATTACATCAATTTTTCAAAATTAAAAATTGAAAACAAATTTTAAAAAAAGCTCCTGTCTTACGATATGAAGTTATGTTAAGATTTAAAAATGTCATTTTTTCCAGATCGAACAATTTTTGCAACTTCCAGCGCTGCAACCACGAGGCCCCGTTTTTTCTCTGCAGCCAGTTTGAAGCTCTATAAAACCATGTTGGAGTGAAAAATATATTTTTTTGAATTTTTTTTTTTAGAAATTTTGGAAAAATGTTTGTTTTTGACTGAGTTTTTGAATTTTTAAAAAAGTTCTGTTTTCTCTGCCGCGAATAATATGTCCCGTCTTAAGAGAAAATTTAACAAACTTTCAGAAAAATTTAAAAATTTGACCAAGATATTGACGTAGAAAGTTAAATTTTTGAATTCAAACAAACATTTTTCTACAAATTTCGAAATTGATGAATAAATAATCAAAATTTTTTTAAGAAATTGTTACTTTTTAAAAAAAACTCAAATTCGACCAACTCAAGAGCTCTCTCCCACAAATTTCATATTGATCAAAAACCGGTTTTTTTTCAAAAATTTAATATCTCTTAGAAGTTTGGGAACCCCGTCCATTAAATTTATCATTTATTTATACATACTGCACATCTGTGTAACAGTACTTTTCCAAAGATATCTGTGTCGACTAGGAGTAACCGCTAAAGTCGAGGTAGGACAAACTGAGGCACTTACTTTCATTGCGATTTTTCGCAACTAAAAACACTAGTACGCACATTTTTATGGTTGTAGCTTGAAAATGAAATGTTTGAGGCCATCAAATCTAAACAGCAAAAGTCAGGGTTAACCTTATATTAGATAGCAATTTTAATTTTAAAAATGCTCTGCTGAAATATTGAAAATGAGCTTAGCTGTACTTGTCGACACAGATGTATGTTTCATTTGTCTTGAGTTTTTATGATTACCAGAAAAGCGTATGACAAAGTTGAATATTCACGTATTAATATTTAATTTAATCCTTAATTTTTTAACTGCTTAAGGATATAAAGGAATTTTTTTCAAATTAAATTTTTTTTATAACTTTGTTGTTGTTTAAAATTAAAAACAACACATTTTAAATAATAAAATGTTGCCCAAAAATTAATGCAGCTTTTTGTGGTTTGTTTTTTTTTTTGTAATTTCATCATTCATTTGAATTATACGTTAAAGTATATTGTTGTTGAGTATTTTATATTATGGGAAAAATTCAAATTTAAACTACAGTTAAACTCTTCCCAAACCAAAATTTATATTACTTTGAATGTGAATTTATTAATGAAAATTTTGTTTTTCTCTTCGAAGTTTGGGAAACGCCTACATCAGATGCAGTATTTTGTTGAAACTCCACAATTTCATAGCCTAAACCTTATTTATTGATACCTTGATCATCGTTATCGGTTTATTGGTTTCGCAAAAGTTGACACATGAAACTTTAATTTGCCCATTAATTATATTATAGAAGAAGTTCTACATAAAATATCAAGCTTCATAAAACTTTAAGCTGAACTTTATGAGGATAAACTTTTTGCGGCGTTCGTGTCTTAAGTCTTTTGAATTGAATACGAATGAATGTGTTGCAAGAGTTTGTTTCTTAAGTCTTTTGTTTGAAAAACTATTTCGAGTATTGTGAGAGTTTGTATTAGTTTCAATATAATTAAATCGAATAAAAAACTATTTAGTTGTAACCGAAAATATATTGAAAATCCTAAAAAGTTAATATATAACAAAAAAAAATTCAAAAAATTTCAATTCAAGCCATAAAAGTTTTCATATTTTGATCATCCAAAACAAATCAATACACCAAATCATAGTAAAAAATGAAATCAAAGCATAAATATTTTTGTGATAAAACCCAAATCAAGAATTTGAATTTAACATGCCCATCAAATTGTTGTTTTTTTTATATGACAAACTAATCTACATAATCTACATTCTTATTCTAATTAATTCTATATAATGAGACACAAAACATAGATGTGCAAAATTAAGGCAAAAAGGTTAATCATGACGCATCAAAAGACATTGTTAAACGTCACACAAGGTCTTTTTGATGAATAGCAAAAAATTCAAATCGTTGACCATATAAAAAACAACAAAATTCCAGCTAAGCTTTTATACAAAAAAATAAAACAAAAACATGCACAGAAACATATCAGCTTAAGATTCGTTACATTTATGCTAGACAAAATCAAACAAATACAATATAAAGTCAAGTTTAATTAAATGCCGCCAAATAAGCTTTAACAACAAAGACAAACAACAACAATATAAACAAAAAACGTTACAAATTCAAATGCTGTCGATTTTAAAGCGATAAAATTTGCGATTTGCCAGCGTCCGAAGAAAACCAAAAACCAACAACTACAAGAAGTAGCAACAAATTTAATTAATTCATAACGATTAAGATGCCAAAAGCATAACAGACGACAAAAACAAAACGAAAAAAAAAAACAAAGCACTAAAGACAGCAAAAACGAAGGGAAGCTAAAACATAACAACAATAAATTATTTGAAACCACAAAACGGCAAAAATTCCAAAGTGGACAAGAATGACTGTGACGATGATGATGATGATGATGTTGATGATGATGATGATAACCTCAACGTTGTCGTTGTCTTGGTCTTTTGTCTTTGTCGTTGTCGTTGCCAAAGTTAAGGTTCTTGATTTGCTTATTAATCACCACAACTTAGTAGGGCTCTAAAAACAAAGTATCAATTTCTTAAGTTGCATATTTTGTTGTTTTTTATATATATTTTTTCTGTTGTTTTTGTTTTTATTATTTAAATTTTTTTTTTTTTTTTTGTTTTTTATATATTCCCAGTTTTATTGCTTTCTTATGCATTCTTAGCATAGACAGGAAACAAAAAATAACTGCATGTAAACCGCCAGAACAAAAACCAACAACAATATTGAGGTTAAGTTAAAACTGTGAGCTCCTTTTTATACGATACTATTCGATTCGGTCAACATGTTTTGACTATGCATTGAATTAAAAGCTAAAATCATTGAGCATTCAATGAAGCTTGAAATTTATGCTTAATTTTCATTTGATTTCCATTAATAATGTGTTGTGGAAAAGCCAATAAAAGAGACAGCTGCTGAAGCAGCAGGGAAGAAGCAGGCAGTGACGTTGTGGAGGTTATAGCAACAAGCTTTGGAAAGCAGCTGTTCGCTCTTCGCTTGTTGGTCACCGCAAGTTGTAAACAGTTTTTTTTTTTTCTTGAGACTTCTATGAAATCTTAAATATGGGCAACGAATCTTATTGCTTGGCGTGGCGGCGCGACGGTTTTGCTGCTGCAGCCAGCCGCAACACGTTTTAAAAGGGAAACCCTTTTTTGGGGTTTATATCTGTCTACGCTGGGTTGGGCATTAACAGTTAGCCAGCCACTATTCTATACATATTGTCAGACATATTAAAAACTGTTGATCTTTATGACCAGTTTTAATGGATTACTTGATTGATGGTTGAATGGCTGGATTGATGGGTTGGCTTATAATTAAATTGTTGGAATTCATAAATTAACAATACACTGTTGTAAATTAGATTCACAGTTTAAATTGGTTAATTTTATAGCAGCTGTTTGCTGCACATGGTTCATCATATATTTGAATCAAATCTTTTTTAATAGAAAAAAACTAAATTTTTGTTAAGAAAATAGCTTTCTTTGTGCTCATATTGTTTAATTGCTGCGTATAGAAATTTGATATTTTTAAAACCTTGCATCTTTAACTTAAAACATAGACATACATTTCAAATACTTTGTAATTTCAAGAAAGCTTTATGTTGGGACAAAAAGATAATGTTGACCCAAGTGGTAACACTGAAAAAGGCGTTAAATGTTATCAAAAACATGACTTATAAAAAATTGTGGCATTTTAATTGTTTATATTAGTTTTATAATTCTTAAAAAACATATTTTTTAAGAATTATTTTTAGAGCTTGATGCCAAATAATTTATTGAAGCCAAACATGTTGCTACAACAACAATGTTCTTTGCAGAACAAACCGAGCAGACTAGACCATGGTTTCGTCGGACGCTACTCCGACTCATCAGTAGTCTCTGTGGTTTATGCAGTCCACTAACTTTGATAAGTTAATAAGCTTAACTGCAGTAAAACCAAAACGGAATTACCCAAAAAGCTTTTCACTTGTCAAGTAGTGTTACTATCAAAAACAATTTATTACTATCAAGTTTTCGTCATTATTACGCAGGTTATATCCTTTACAATGAATGAAAGTTAATTTCTAAAGTAGTAAATTATATTTTTATTGCTATTTTTCAATTTTGTGTTCTTTTTTCATTGAAATTATAAACTCTGATTTTGCTCAAAGTAGGCTTTTAGTATTTGGTACACTGATGAAATGGCTACAAATTGACGTGTATTGTTTTTTTATAGCTTGCAAAAACAATCTTATACATATTTTCATAAATTTGTTAGAAACTCTCAAAACCAAAAGCGAAGAAAACAATTTGGATTCTCATTGGGCTGAGCTTCAGTGCTAAATACTTTTTTAGTTTATTTTTTTTTTTTTTTGCTTGAAAGCCAAATCTTGATATAATTTTTCGCTCTCCAGGTGCTTTCTATCATACACAGAGAGAAAAAAATGGGCTTAAATCAAGCTCAAAGCGTTCGTCACTGAAATTAGCTCAATCCCAGCAAAAAAAAAGTACTTCCAAAAGAAGGTAAAGTAGAAGGAAAAGTCGCAAGTTCCATCCTACACAGAGAGAAAAAAATGGGCTTAAATCAAGCTCAAAATCTTTGTCTTTTAAAAAAAAGTACTTCCAAAAGAAGGTAAAGTAGAAGGAAAAGCCGCAAGTTCCATCCTACACAGGGAGAAAAAAATGGGCTTAAAAGCAAAAAAAGTACTTCCAAAAGAAGTTAAAGTAGAAGGAAAAGTCGTAAGTTCCATCCTACACAGAGAGAAATAAACGGGCTTAAATCAAGCTCAAAGCGTTCGTAACTGAAATTAGCTCAATCCCAAAAAAATGGGCTTAAATCCAATCCCAGCGAAAAAACGTACTTCCAAAAGAAGGTAAAGTAGTTACCTCCACGGAAGTTCCATCCCTTCAACTTTCATACCCAGATGGCATACTTTTAGCACATGCATGCCATTGGAAGGAATGCTTTGCTTTGTCATGTCTAGAAGTGCCTTCAGAATTTTTCAATGGAAGATTTCTTTGATGCCTTCAATGAAACTATTCTAGTAAGATATGCTAGAGTTAACCTTTAAGAAGACATTCCATGGTTCGGAAGACATAAGACAAATTGATTCTGAGAAAATATTAAATCATTGGCTTGCACAAGCCATGTCATGGAAGCATTCTTGGAAGCTATTCAAATAGCCGTTTAGAAGTTTATGAGAATGTCTCCTGAAAGCACTTTTCGATAAGGCTGAGGAATGCATGTCAATTTTGTATCAAAAATTTAGCTGGGATAGAGCGCAGCTTATGCCAGAAATTGGACTTGAAAATTTTTTTGATATGCAAGTGGGCTTCTTTGAAAAAAAAAATTAATTTTGCTGTTGTTATTCTTACACATAAAAAAATGAGCAGCCGAAAGACGTAATTCTCAATTGGGATTTTTTTTCTGTTAGTGATAAAAGTGCAGAAAATAAATAAAAAATTTATTTTCCTGTCCGAATTTGGACAGTAAAAATATTCTTCTTGTCATCGTTTTTTTAACACATTTTGATAAACAATTACAAAATTTCATCGATTGGGCATATTCATTTTTTACTAACAATCCATAAATGGCATGCAAAGGACACAGATAAGCATGTTTTGTTTTTGATAAACAACACCAAAATGACATAAATTGTGCAAAAGTGAGCTTATTAATATATTGTTTAACAATCAAAAAATTTCTTATATTGGAATCATTTTTTTAAAAAGATCAAAAATTACAAACATTATGCATGAATGAATGGGCATGTGAATTTTTTGATAAACAATCACATTAGAGCTTAATATCAAGAATATAATGGCTAAGCTGAGAATCCTTCCAAAATTAATAGGTTTGGGATTATTTTCAGCTCAAATTACTCTCAATAAAAAAAAATTTCAATCAATAACACAGTGTTTTTCAACCTGTGAATCGTGGCCCCCAAGGAGGCCTCGATGACTTACCGGGGAGTTCGCAGGTATTAGCTAGGTACAAGCAAAAAATAAAGAATATAGGTCAGTTTTTCAAAAAAACAACAGCAGTTTTATTGTGAAGGCTGTGCAAAGAATAATCTTTGAAAATTGGTACAATCATTGTTCTGTTTTAGAAACATAAGCCACCTAATCATTTTCTAATTGCAATCTGTTTCGTTTTGTTTTTTTTGTTTGCTTTTGAAGAAAATGTTAGTTCGCATAGGTAAAAAGTGGCAAATGATGTTAAAGATCTTAAAACTTCTCTTCCCAGCACTGGATATTCTTCTGTTTTTTTTTTTTTGTTGAAAGCAGAATACGCCAGTTTTTGTGAATGAAATTCCGTCAGCAGATCCAAATCCAATTTCTTTCATTTTCATGGACAGGTCCTCAGTTGCACTAACATATCCAACAAATTTTAATGTGGAGTTATTATCTCCGTCCACTCATCAGAGTTTTTGAGAAATACGTCAATAGTTTTCTTCTTAAACTAGACACTCTTCCGTGCATGTATTATAAGAACTATAACGATAACGATTTGTACGTTGCCATTTCTTCGACAATCTTTTGAACACAAGCAAAATACACATATGGGCATTTCCATGGTGTCGAACGTGACTGTTGTACACATTTCAAGTGAAAAAAATGACATAATTAAACAAATTAAAAAAAAAACAAAAGGCTTAGCTTATAGCTCTCAATTAGCCCTTTAATTATTGGTATTGTCAATTGTTGGGTCCTGTTTAGTTCTCAAGATATTAGCAAAAAACCAAGGTGGTCGCACGTGACCAAAAGCAGAAGTGGTTTTCGTGGCAAAAAATTCAAACCCGGATTTCAGCGAAATGGGAAGCAATGTTTTTATGTAATTTTTTTCTTAGTGTTGTGCATTGATGTTCCTTAAAAATGGCTAGCATTGTAGACATAAAGGATTTATATATTTTTTTTATTCAATAAAATAGATGGTCACACGTGACATGTCGCACGTGACACTTTTTTCGAACACCATAGTTGTTTTTTTTTCTGCTCTATAATGAAATACAAATAAATAAACTACACTGAGAAAAAAAACATACTTTAAAATTAAACAAAAAATTTTTAAATAGAAATTTAACGCCTTTGAGTTTCTACAAAACAAAAATTAAAACAAGTGTGTTTAATTTTCAGCTACCTATAAACTACTTTCTTTTTTTTATTTTCTCTCATTATTTCTTTGAAAAAATACGATAAAATAAAAACTAATTAATTATATATTAAAATATATCAAATGCAAAATTCTTCGAATGGAGTTAACATTCGGAGGTCCCGAGGGTAGCTGTCTGTGCATCTGATGCTAAAAACTCGGTAAAGCTAAAAAAATGGCATCGAAATATGCTTTAAAATATTTTTTTTAATTTTAAAATTTTTGTTTTAAATTTGTTTTTCGTAACAAAAACATTGTTTTAAAAACAAAAACTTTTGTTTTGAATTTAAATTTAAATACGGTTGTGTTTAGTTTTAATGAATTTGTTTCAAGCTCTATTTCAAAAACAAATTCGTTAGATATGAACACAATTTTATTTAATTTTAACACATTTTTCCCTCAGTGTATGCAGAAGTCAACAAAAATATTTATTCAAACATAATAATGAAAAACTTAAAAAACTTTCATGAGTATGGTTTTGTGTAAGTATAATAAACATCTACACTGTACAACAAAACTGAAGTTTTTGCAAATCCCAAGTAGTTTCACAACGGTTTCCTAAGATTTTGGGTTCGCTGAATCCGAATCTGAAGTTAGAATTTTCGGGTCACCCTAGGTTTTCGAGTTATAGAGGAGGCAAAACCCTAACCTCCTACTGTTAATGAAATGAATATGACCGACCCCATTACTTTTTCAAGAGGAACATTTTTTGCCTTGGAACCCATCCCTTCTTACCCCTCCGTATGGGGGCTCCCATAAAAATTTTATGATTTTTATATATTTTTTATGTGAACTTTTTTATTTAAACAAAAAACTAATTTTATAAATATTCGAAATTGGACAAATTTTCTGTTTGCCTATTTTTAATTATGTAGATTTCTAAACATTTAATTAAAGAAATACCAAAAATAAATAATAATAAAAACCAGACATGCACAACGAAATCAACAAAATTTTTTCGTTTCGTTGAAACCGAAAAATAAATTATCAAAATTATTTCGTTTTTTAAATAACGTTAAAAATTTATCAAAGCAAATTTCGTTTCGTTGAAAAACGAAAAATTTTCTATAATGTTCTCCTATGCTAAAAAAAATTTCTTCTGATACAAAAAAAAACGAAATTTTTTTGTTGAAATTAACGTTATTTTCAACGGTTGATTGGGAAAAAAACGAAAAAATTTTATATCGTTTTCTCCGAAACGAAATAAATATTTTTCGTTTTTTGATTTAACGTTATTTTTTTATTTCGTTTCAACGAAACAAAAAAAGTATTTCGGTTACCGTTAAAATTAACGTTAACGTGCATGCCTGATAAAAACATTAAAAATAAAAAGAAAATTAATTTTAAGCAAATTTTTTGTATTCAAATTAATTAATATTAATGAAATTTGTTTTTTTTTCAATAAAATTTTCATATAAAATTTATGCAAAAATCATAAAATTTGTATGGATGCCCTATACGGAGTGGTCGGAGGGGATGGGTTTCAAGGTTTCAAAAAATGTTCCTCTTGAAAAAGTATGGTGGTCGGTAATATTGATTTTATTAACAGTAGGGGGTCAGGGTTCTGCCTCCCCTATAGCTCGAAAACCTACACTGAGAAAAAAAAACATACTTTAAAATTAAACAAAAAATATTAAAATAGAAATTTAACGCCTGTGCGTTTCTACAAAACAAAATTAAAAACAAGCGTGATTAATTTTCACCTACCTATAAACTCCTTTCTTTTTTTAATTTTTCTCTTATTATTTCTTTGAAAAAACCAACAAAAATTTCAATACAATGACAATTTTTGAATTTTTTGAATTGGTTTGACAAATATCGAACATATGATAAACATATGAAAAAACATATTAATTAAATATTAAAATATTTCGAATGCAAACTTCATCGAATGGAGTTAACATTTGGTATTCGGATATGTTAGCTCCAGTCCCGGGGGTAGCTGGTTGTGAATCTGGAACTAAAAACTCGGAAAAGTTAAAAAAATGGCATCGAAAAAAATATGATTTAAAACATGTGTTTTGAATTTTAAAATTTTTGTTTTAAATTTGTTTTTCATAACAAAAACATTGTTTTAAAAACAAAAACATTTTTCTTTAATTTAACTTTAAAAACAGTTGTGTTTAATTTTAATGAATTTGTTTCAAGCTCTATTTCAAAAACAAATTCGTTAGATATAAACACAATTTCATTTAATTTTAACACATTTTTCCCTCAGTGTAGGGTGACCTGAAAATTTTGAGCTCAGATTTGGATTCAGCGAACCCAAAACCTTGAGAAACCGTTGAGAAACCTCTAGGGATTTTTTGAGTGTTGTACCGTGTCTATTTTTGTTTTTTTCATCGTTGTTTGTGCTCATCTAGATTTAAAATAAAAATTTGTTAAGTGCGTATTTACTTTAATAATTGATCTATGTAAGCAAAAAACAACTTAATTTTGAATTTCTCATTTACCATGTCGCTCGTGACCAACTTTATACAAGTTAAAACAACTCAAATTTTTTATTTTTTTACCGGTTCACTTTTGTTTTAAAGTCGCATGAATAAACTTAATTTAAGATAATTATTTTGTCAGCTTACTGCATGTTCTTTCGACGCACTGAGTAAAAATGTTATTTTTGCATGTCGAACGTGACAACGAACTAAACGAAAAAGAAAATAAAAAATTTACCGTTGTCTTTCATTGTGTGGTTACTTATGATTTTGTTTTTTCGTTCTTTATACTACTAGAAAGATTTGAGCAAGCAAAAGTCAATGCATTATGTATCTTTTTAGTAACTGTTATAAAGACAAGACATACCAAAGAAATATCAAAATAAGCAATTTTTCACATTTGCGCTCTTTGCATCCGAATATTTCGCAATGAGATATGAATAAATGTAAAATGTATTTAAATTACTTAAATTTGAATGTTTCCTTATGTGAATAAGACATCAAACATTGTTATCAAGAACTTTTAATTTTTTCGTCTCGGTTGACTTTTTGGTGGAAATGCCCATATCCTTGTGTAGACCACCAGAATAGCTAGTTTTTGTTCTCTTGCTGTCAGAGTATTTTCTTCTCTCCCTTGAAGGTTATTGTTAAAAATCTTAAGATGGTAGAAAAAATTAGTAGCAAATGTTAAGTAAAGAAGTAATAAAGAGTCAAAAATAGCCAAATTTAGAATTTTGTTGAAACATTAAAATTCATATTTTATTTCCAGAAATCGGTTTAATACTTTTCCTTAAGATAGTCAATTAAGATCTATGTGATAAAAGAGATTTTGATGGAGCGAACCCATGTCTTCACATATGGTTCTGAGTAGTCTGAGTAAGCTTTAAGGTTAATCATTAATAGAGTTAATTACTTGAATTTCATACTTACCTTAGTAGTTACTGACTTCATTTCAAAATAATTTCAAAGAGGTGAAGTTTTATTGCAGTCCAGCCAGGAGGTCATCGCATTTTTTTAATTTAATTTTACTAATAAAAACCACTTTTGTTTAATTTTTTAAGTACACTGAGAAAAAAAACATACTTTAAAATTAAACAAAAATTTTTAAAATATAAATTTAACGCCTTTGCGTTTCTACAAAACTAAATTTAAAACAATTGTGTTTAAATCTCAACTATACACTCCTTTCAATTTTTTTTCATTCACATTTCTTTGACATTTTTTGAATTTTGAATTTTCATTGGTTTGAAAAATATTGAACATAAAATAAAATAAAATCTAATTCAGTTTTTCAATATTGAAATATTTAAAATGCAAACTTCATTGAAAGGAGTTAAGATTTGGTATTCGGAGGGTCCCAAGGGTCGCTAATTACGAATCTGTCATCAAAAACTTAAATTAAAAATTTAAGAAAAACTTAAGAAAAAATTAAAAATTTGCATCGAAAAAATTATGCTTTAAAACATTTGTTTTAAATTTAAAAATTTTTGTCTTAAATTTGTTTTCTTATTTAAAAACATTGTTTTAAAAACAAAAACCCTTGTTTTAAATTTAACTTTAAAAACAGTTGTGTTTAATTTAAATGAATTTGTTTCAAGCTCTATTTCAAAAACAAATTCGTTTAAAATGAACACAATTTCATTTAATTTTAACACATATTTCCCTCAGTGTAAACATAGAATATTTTGGAGAATGAATAAATAAGAATGTTAGGAAACGTATTCTAATTTGGCTCATTGAAAGTATTCAAAATTGACGTTTTGATTGATTATGGTGCACCGTATCAAAATACATGCTAATGTAAAACTGTACACTTCTTTACTGCTACCACTAAAAAGAACAATTAAAAAAAAAAAAAAATCTAAAAAAAATTTTAAAAAACTTTTTTTTCAATTCAGAAAATTTTTTGCTTCTCCTGTAAAATTTTTCAAATTGTGTATATTTTCAAACTACAAAAAATAAACAAAAAATCCACCCACGGACACGCCTACCTCCCATATAACGCAAAAATTTAAAACTGCATAAATAAGCTCATAGTTACCCTACAATAATAAAATTTGATTCGTATGTAGTTTGTATCAAAACAAAAATGTTTTCAAAAAAGGAATGTCATCCGTCTACGGACACGCCCACCTCTCGTACAACCCAAACATTTAAATCTCAATAAAGAAGCTTATGTTCAACCTACAGAAATAAAACTTGGTACGCAACCTACAATAGCGAACGGAATTAACATGTGAGCTACAGGAATAAAACTTGGTATGTGTAAATTTTTCATCAAAATTGAAATTCATATAAAATATGGGCTTCCACCCTCGGATACGCCCTTTCAATAATATTATTGTATTTTGAAAAAGCAGGTTTAGGGTATTTCATAGTCGGGCTAGACCGACTTGAGACTTTCTTTACTTGTTATTTTCTATATTTCTTGATTTTCAAGGTCGATGGCCCTTTCAATAATATTATTGTATTTTGAAAAAGCAGATTTTAGGGTATTTCATAGTCGGGCTAGACCGACTTGAGACTTTTTTTACTTGTTATTTTCTATATTTCTTGATTTTCAAGGTGAGCATCCAATTCCCATAGCGTGATCGAACTGCAACTTTATGTCGTTGATTTTTATAGCAAATGTATAAAAATTTGACCCTAAGAAAAACTTTTGCGACAACTTTTTTTTCCAAACAACCATGAACCACATGGTACAACCGTACAAACACAAGAGCAGCAAGAATAGTTAATAAGGCAAGAGACACAAATGTATTCAACTCATGTACAAATAAAGGGTGTTATTTTTGCCATTTGTTTTGTCAGTGTAAATTTGGTGACACGTCACAAGTGATTCGTAATATATGGTAAAGTCAAAAATACTGGGTAAGGCTTAACATTTCACCATCAATAGATAAAAAAATGAACAGTAATTGCAATTCATTGAATTTTATTATCAAAAGCCACACACTTAACCTGCATGCCACGGTCACCGCGGAAACTGCGTACCTAGGAGAATATTGCTGCTGTATCGGACAGTTTCAATGAAGATCGCGATAGTTATGTCAATTCTTCGTCGTTCTCAACACTTGGACATGTGTTATTCGACCACCTGGAACATATCACATAAGTGCTTGAAACCATACAAAATACAGCTAGTGCAAGAACTGAAGCCTGGTGACTTGCCACAACATCGTTTGTTTGGTGAATGGGCCTAAGAAAAATTGGATGAAAATCCACTTTTTTATCGAAAAATGGGTACGTCAAAAACTTATCGAAATTGGTCAGAAGAGCAGCTAGAGGCATTTGAAGAGCCGCCCTGAAAAAAAACACTGTTTGGTGCGATCTGTGGGCCGGCAGCATCATAAGACCGTTCTATTTCAAAATTAATGAAATGATTACCGACGATATCTATTATTTGAATACAAATATTTTTATTTGTACCTAAGTCAATTGAACATTAAAGAACAGTACATTTAACACCATTAAGCATAAAAGACACTTGATCAATTTTTTTAAATTCCTTTTCCCGGTACTTTTCTCTATATTTTACTTCGCCTTTCTACCGATATTATCCCTTTGTGAAATACTTATGACCAAATCCTCGCATATCTGCATAGTAATGCAATTGTCACACCACTTTAAAGCAAGAAAAGAGCTCATGTTAATTTTTTGTGATTCCGGATTTTTTGGAAAAACGCACCCCTTTTTTTAAGGATCAGCTACAAATTCTTAATCGAGACTCAAATCCGAACTTGTGACTTACACATAGAAAACTTATATTTTCGTCTTTGATAGTTGCAAACATATTTTCTATTTACTGTCCAAATATCTTACAATTCTAGCAATACTAACGTGCTAGAACGGGTTAAATGCTTGCTTTTGTTACTACAAGCATTTAAATGTTTGTTTCTCATTCCAGGAAACATATTTTCATTGATGTGAAAAAAATATTTTATGCGGAAAACATGTCTACAAGCATTTAAATGTTTGTTTCTCATTCCAGCAAACATATTTTCATTGATGTGAAAAAAAATATTTTATGCGGAAAACATGTCCGCAATATGCACGTAAGATAATAGATCTGTTTTTATTTTTCTTCGTCAAAAAAGGCAATTTTTTCCAAAAAAAAAAAAAAAAAACAATCAAGGGTAAGTGCTAGTGAAATCATTTCGTGGAAGGTACTACAATAAGCCAAAAAATATTTTAAACCGAGTTTATCGAACACTTTTTTTTTGTATGTATTGGAAAGTACAGTGTTGGAAAGACACTTAAACTGAAATTTTGTTATATTAAAATTTTACCAAGAAGAAATAATGTTCTGATGTGGAACATCATGCTTCCCTTTGTGATATTTAGCTTCAGCGAGTATATCTTTCAACAATCATGTCACGATTGCGCTTTTTTTAAGTGACATATTGCGGCACTTTTAAGCGAAAACCTACAAGAACCTACATAAGCCCTCATAATATTCATACCTTCATGGTTGATTAAAAAACCTGTGGTTTTTTTTCGACATCCTGTTGCATCTGCCTGCCTTCTGTCACAACAGCCAACACGACAACAAAGCAAAACTTTGCAACAAAGGAGCTTTAAATAAGTAACAACAACAACAACAACAACAACGAAAAAGTAATCCTTGCCAGAGTCATTCACACACACACACACTAAATCAAACATAAGCACACATGTTGAATATTCACCGCAGCAACAGCAGCTCATAAAAAAATTATGCAGTTCCTTTTATGAAAAATGAGTCAAGGAAACGAAAAAAAGGCAACAAAAAATGTATAAAAAAAAAAATAAATATAAAAGAAAAAACAAAAAAATACTTGGCTTTTATGAAAAAATTGAGAAATATGTGTTGGAAAAAGTTATGAGCCAAGGGAAGTTGCAAAAGCTAAAGGGCGCGAAATACAAACACACAAGGCAGTCAGTCAGTCATGGGACGCGCATATCAAGCAAGCAACAACTCTAGAAACTTGAAAAAAGGATTTTCTTTTCATATGCGTTGTTTTTTTTTTTTTTTTTTGTTTTGTATTATTCTTATTTCAGTTACCTTCGTTTTTTATAAAAACGTCGCAGCAAGTTTCTTGCTTGCTAGACGACGACGACGACGACGACTGCAACTTCTTTCAGCTCCATGCTACGCTGCAGCCTTTGAGGGTTTCTTTTCATATGTTGATGCAATATGCCTTGGAGTGCACTTGAGCAGCGCGTGTGGGTGGCTTTGTTTGAAGTTGTAAGAGCAGAAAAAAGAACAGAATATTAAAAAAAAAAAAAACATAAAGTATTAAAAACTAGACAAAAACGAGGTAGAAAAAAAACAGAGAGTCAACATGTACTGACATTAATCATGGCGTGCGGATTTGAAACAGAATGCGACTTTAAAGCAGCTAAATGTTTGTTTTCTTTTTTTTTGTTTTTTGTTTTTTGTTTTTTTTATGCCATTAAAGTTCTTATACGCTATACGTTACCATAGGGTTGCCTTAGGTATCCTCTTAAAGAACTTATTATGTCGTTTTTAGCACTTTTGATTACATTTCCAGACGCGTTCGTTGTCGTTGTCGTCGTCGTCGTCGTCTCGTTACGTTTGTTTAGTCGTGTATAAATGATTCTTTGTATAGCGTTAACGTAAAAGTACGAGTGATGTTAAGAACTTCTTGTGTACGTCTTTTGTCAATTTATTTTTCTCTCCAGAAACTCCTTTGTTGCATTTTGTAATTAATTATACTTCAAGGGTCTTGAGATGCGTGGATTTTTTTTTGCAAGCTACACACTTAATACAGTAGATTGAGAATTCATATTTTTCCCTTTTCTAGTAATGCTTTGTAGTATGTGGTCTGCTATAAAACCACACCATTTGGTTATATTGTACCAATTTTTTTAGTTCATAATTGAAAAATGGAAAAATAACAAACTAAAAAGTGCTAGAAATCGGAATTATGGTTTCAAATACTATAAAAATCGAAAAAGAGTTAATATACTTTAAATTTTTTTAGTACAAGTACATGTACTTTACTCAAATTTTTATTGTACATCAAAAGTACTCATTTCAATACAGAATACTCGCAATTTTTCATATTCTTGTCATAGTAAACATTGAGTAAACATTTTTACATATCTTTTCAATTGTTAAAATGCACATCAAATTTGCCAACTGTTTTGGTACAAGCTATACAGTCATCTGCTCCCGTACTTAGCATAGAACTTTCATTGGAAACGCCAATAAGAAGGCGCGTTGAGAGAAGCATATATATTTGTTCTAAAAAGTAATGATCAAGTTCAAAAATGGTCCAAATCGTAAACTACGCCGACCTCCCATACATACGACTTCATCAAAATGGTATAATTTATAATAAAGACTTAAAATAAATTCTATAGATAAATTCTTCACTGAAATAAGCACTCGTAGTTTGCAATTTTCCAAAATTTAATGAAAATATCACCTACGTCCCATACAAAATGACTTATCAACACGGTAAAATCTCCTTAAATTCCACAGAAATTCATTTCAATACTCGAAATTTCATAAAAAAATTTTGTTTTTTTAATAATGCACATAATTTGAAATTTTGAAGTTTAAAATTTTCCAATCCTCACCTACATCCCATACAAAGTCACTTCATCAAAACGGAAAATCTCTTAAAAATCCATAGAAAATCTTCAAAGCTTTAATTTTTAATACGAACTCAGGGTTTGAAAGTTATCAAAATCGAATAAAATCTCTGCTTTCCTTCCATGTAAACACAGAAAAAATTTGTTCATAAATTTTATGAATTTTTTCCACAATATTATGAATTGTTCATAAAATTTCTCCAGAGAACAAATTCATGTTAGCAATGAACAGCATTTCTATAATTTCATGTTATATGTTAATTTCATGTGAATATTTGCCTTCATTTTAACAACTAATTCATAATATTTATGAACAATATCATAAAATCTGTAAAAACGTAGCATGATTCTTAATATTTATGAGTGAATTGGTCAATTTCAAGAATTTATTCATAATGTTATTGAACGAAATCACAATTTATGTGAATATAATTTATCTAAGCTTTTGAATAAAATCATAACAATTTGGAATAAGTTCAAAAACAGGGTTTAAATTGCTTTCAGCAAAATAGCAAAAGCAACGAAATTTTTACTGCGGTAGTGCTACCGACAGTTTTTAAAATCATTGTAATGCTGTTCATTTTGCTTTGCTGTGTGAATTTTGAAAAGCAAAGCAAAAGCAGCAGCATTAAAAAGAATTTGTTTTACTGCGAACTGCTACGAAAGCAAAATAAATTATTTTATTGCTTTGCTTTTCATTTTGCTTTTCTAATTTGTCACAGCACTACGACAGCAGCAGTTATTAAGCAGCTTAGTTTTGCTTTGCTTTCGGATGTTGTGCATTCGTTTGGCTTTCGTGATTTCTTCTTCGTCGTTTCTATGCTGCTTCGTTTCTGAGGCGCATGTCTATTTGCATGTTTTTTATATAATATGTACACTTGTGCGCAGACGTGTATGTATGTTGTTACTTTGAAAAACTGTCGATAGCACTACCGCAGCAAAATGTTGCTGTTCTGCTATTCTTTTGCTGTTTTGCTGAAACTATTTTCATTCTTCCAGCAAAACGAAGCAAAGCAAAAGAATTGCTGTTTTTTTAGTGCTGCGACAAATAAGAAAGGCAAAATGAAAAGCAAAGCAATAAAATAATTTATTTTGCTTTCGTAGCACTACGCAGTAAAACAAATTATTTTAAATGCTGCTGCTTTTGCTGTTGCTGTTCGATTTTCAATAAGCACAGCAAAGTAAAAGCAAAAGCAACGGAAGTTTTTTTAAGTTTTTTAAACGCTGTTCAAAAACTTTAAATATATTTTTGATAAAAACTGCCTTTTTTGTCTCTCCATTTCTCTTATAGATTTCATCTATTCGCTTTCTCTTCTTGACATAATAAGTAACACGCATCGGTTTTATTATTTAATTTTAAACTGTGTTAATAATTTTTAAACAGCAAGTTTAAGGTTAGGTAAAGTTAACAGTGGTTACCATGGTGACCATGGCATGCAGATTAAGTGTGTGGCTTAGCATGCTCGGACCCCGAGTTCGATCCCCAGTCGCGGCGAAAAGTTTTTTAAATAAAAAAAATTTTCTGATCAGTCACCACTTCTCTGCAGACAATCTCTGCAAACAAACCCCAGAGAGTAAATAATGCCATGTAAAGCTTCTTGAGAACATGAACTTTAGTCGTTCGGAGTCGGCATAAAACATGTAGGTCCAGTTCTCGTTCAATTGTGTGCAAACATTCAATAACACACACAACACAAATGATCATAAAAAGCTCGGTCAAAGTCCTTTCAAGGGCTGAAATGGCCAATTTGTATTGTTTTTTTTTTTTTTTGAGGTTAACAGTATTGATATTATATTATTATTCTTATTGAAAATACAAATTAATTTCGCACTATTTTGTACATTATTTTTTTTTTAAATTACCTCAAAACAATTTTTCCATAAATATTGTAGAATATTAGATATTAATACACACCTCCCATTAAACCCTAAAATTGAAAACTATATAAATAGGCTTCTGTTTAAGCTGCAAAAATAAAATTTGATATTTATTGATTTCATATCAAAATATAATTTATCATTATTAAAGCCTGTTAGAAATATGGGCGTCATTCACACACGAACACTCCCACCCAAAAATTGAAAACTATACAAAGAGGCTTCTGTTTAAGCTACAAAAATAAAATTAGATATTTATTCATTTTTGGAGCGAGCGAGCGAAGCTCCCATGGAATAAGTTTTTTGAAGATGTTTAGAGGCAAAAAACTCTCGAATGGATTGACCAATTTTAAAATTTATTTTTCTGAACTGTTCTACGCTTCCTAATTAAGGTTATCCATAGAAAGAATTTTCAAATTCTATTTAGTTCAAAAGTTAATTGAAAATAGTTTTTTAATAATTGTTGTTGTTAACATTCGCTGAAATAGTTTTCTTCTGACATAGTCAATGCAAAAACCTAACGACATCAAAAACTTGCGGTGAATTTTTTCAATAAATTTATCAATAAATAGTAAAAAACAAGATGTACCAATTTTATTAATGAAAGAAAATAGTTAGAAAATATTTAAATATTAGATATCTAAATATTTAGATATATAAATCTTAGACTAGTTGAAGAGCAATAGAATGTTTTTTTGTTGCCATCAGCAAGCCATTTAAGATATTTGGTAATACATTTTTTAAATAATATTTCTAAATGATTCTTAAAGATACCCAACCAGCAAGAAACGCTCTAAATTTGGCTTATACAGCGAATTCTCTAAGCTGCTTTGCAGTGTAAGCAGCCCAAAATTTAAGTAATTTTTCGTACTTTGAGGTATCAACAAGAACGTTGCATAGACTGCTAAGCAGCGTTATAATCGAACTTCGAAAACTTTTTTAAAAAAAAAATATTTTCCTTGTTTTATTTCTGATTTTAATTTTTTTATTTTTTTATTTTTTTATTTTTTATATTTTTTTATTTTCTTCTTTTTCTACCATTACCGCTTTTGTTCTCAACTTGTACCATCTGATTCTCAGTGAAAAAACTTTTTATTAAAATGTTGCCTTTGCCAGGGTTCGATCCCGTGTCTCACCGATTTGAAGTCCGACGCCTTAGCCATTCTGCCATGTAGCTTTATATCGAAACGAAGATTTTTCATTTATACAGCTAACTCTGTCGTAGGTACCCATAAGCAGCGTTAAGGTGCAAAATTAGGTTCAATCGAACCATTAAGCAGCTTTAAGTTCAAAATAAATGTAAAGAAGACGCACAAGCGGCACTTCAGAACTCCTTTCGAACTTAATTATCTTAAACCTGCACAGAAGTATAACTTGTAACTTTTGGAACTACAAGATCTATTGCCTGAAATTGACACCATAAAGCAGCTTTAGGTGTGGCAAGTTCCACAACGTACCTTTAAGCAGCTTTAGGTGTGTCGAGTTCTACAACGGACCATAGAGCAGCTTCGAAGTGACATGGAACTTATTTTGCCGCTTAAAACAGCTTTAAAGGGAACTCAAACGCAAATTTCTACTCATTTTGCTGGTTGGGTATTAAAAAGCTGTTTTTTTTTCGTTTACAATGGAAAGAAAAACGCATTTTTTTATCACTGAAAATTTGTTTGCTTTGTTTTTTCTCAAGAAATTTTGCACACAACTACAAAAATCAACGAACGTTCGTTTTAGCCGTTCATTAAAAATTAACGTTTGTAGATTATGTCCGTTCTGAAAAAACTTTTGTATGCAGCGCTGGACTATCAGCATTAGCATTGTCAAGTGATTTTTGTTTTTTGTTATGCATGCGTCATAGGTTCGGTTTGCGTTGTTGTTGTTCTACATGTTTTCGTTTTTGCTTTATCGTGAAGAAATGAAAACAATAAGAAATAAGAAAGAAAAGTAAGGAAATCAGTCTGGAAGAAACCTTTAGATAATTAAGTGTCGGTCGTGAACAAAGTTACTGAATTTTTAATTTAAACGCTCATTTTGAATAAGTGATTACAAACGAACGTTCGTTGTTTTTTTTTATTGTGTGAAAAAAATCGAAAAAATCCAATTGGATTTTTATTGCCTTGAAGTATTCAAACAACATCTTTGGATTTGAGTGTTAATTCACTTTTTCATTCAAAAGTAAAATAACTTAAAGGCTTATTTTTTTAGATTTAGTTAAAAAATTGACAAAGACAAAGTTAAAACGTGAATTGATGAAATTGTTTAATATAAGTGTTTTTGTTTTAAATTATCATATTCATTGCAGCAAAAAAATATACGGCCACTCCAAGCCTAATGCAAGTTTTTTAGAAAAATGTATCACATGCTCTTAGATTTACTTGAAATTTTATCTATATGTTCTTGTTCAACTTATAAGAATATAACTTAGAGTAACTGCGGGTATTGTGATATGGTTGGGTAATGTGATATACCTAAATATTTTGTTAAATATACAATTTTCGACAAGAATAAACATATGAACATAACTGCAACAGAAAAAGACACTTGCTGCAGCTTAATGCGCTCTCTCATTCGCTTTCTTCGTTCCAATTGTTGTGAAATTGTTTTATCGGTGTAATTGATAATTTTTTTGAGTACGCTTTGCGTGCTAATTTCAATAAATAGAGCCAAATTGTGAGCTGAAATAGATAAAATTTTTAGAGTTTGAATTAAGTTAACCACAAATAAGGTGAGATTTTGATTTTCTACAGCGTTTTCAGCATTTTTACATAAATAACCTTATTATTTTGAACCCCGAATTCGGTTATTGTGATATAGTCAAAGTTGGGTAATGTGATATACTATATTTTCATACCATAACTATTCATTCCATTCATTTTTTACTTTGTGTTATTTTTTTGTTAAGTTTTTGCATCTGTATTTGTATTCAGTTGATTTTGTTTGTATTTTTGTTTCCTTTTATGTAAATTCCACTGAAATAATAAAATTTTATCAATCAACAACAACATTAATAACACTAAAACAACAGTTCTTTCTTTGCAATAAAATGGTTTCTTTAATTTTGGTCGAAAAAACAAAAGATACTATTCGGATAATGTTATATTGATATATATGGTATATCACATTATCCGAACGTGGTATATTTTTCATTGTGTTGAAAAAGTTCCAAATTGGGTTACGCTATAGAGCTCCAAAGTTGTAAAACACTGCAAAATACATCAAAAAATAACCTTTGTAATGCGGTATAAACTAAGGTATGAAAGTTGCTACTAATTATAAATTTATAAATACCTTTATCACATTACCCGAAGTTACTCTATTTGTTGTTTTTTTATCAACATATTTTTAAAAATTATGTGATACCAATTGTTGATAAAATTAACAATCTTTAAAAGTAAGTCATTTAAAATGAATCATATCTCCGGCATCTGTTACTCTATTTTTGTAAATGAAGTATCATTAGAAAGCTATTGAAAAGCGTTTTTGAAAAAAATACTATACGTTTTTGACCCATAATACTAGAAAAAATTAAAAAAATTTGAATTTCTTCATTTAAAATAATCGAAGAGTTATCTTTTCTTCTAAAGTTTAAAAAAAAATGTTTACAGCTAGCGACCCAACTTATTTATATCCTCAACGTACCTTTTTATGTGGCCAGCTTATGCATTTGCTAAGCAATTGCTACGACCTAGCAATTTAATTATGTATACTTTTTCAATGACAAATCCATCTATTAATAAGTTGTTAATGATACCAGTTTTTTTCCATCACATCTCTGTAATGGTTGTCAATCAAAATTTTAAATTTGGCACCTCTGTAATGCTAAGCACTTAAATGTTTTAACGACACAGCATACTTAAAACACAACAACCACATCAAACATTTTGTTAATGTCGACAAAATACAAATGATATTGCATAAAGTACATAAGTATAACGAGTAAAACAGGCAAAGCATTAAAACTTAAATAATTCAAAATATAAAATGGCATAAAATTTAAAAATTATAACCACAAACAGAGGCGCGCAGGATCAAGAAGAGGCGACTGCTTGCATGCAGTCAGCTTACAAGGTGTTATTTATGGACTAATAAAATATGCAAGTAGGTACCACATGTAAGTTACACAACAATAACAACAAAAAACAACAATAATAACATGAAAAGCGCAACAACACTTTAAGATTTACAACAACAGGATAGCAACATGTAATTTCCTATTAAAGCAAATGATGGCGACACCACAGATGATGCAAAGATTTCTATGTTTAGTCGGCTGTGTGTGTTGGGGAGAGAGTTTGAGTTGACGCTGAAGCGCTGTGCTTAAGAGTTGGTGGATACATGCAAGGATATTTGCATATTTATGGCTAACATAATGATATTGATTAGATATTAAGTGCCAGGTTAAACAACATACAAGCAAACACACACACACACACACACATAGACACACCCATCAACAAAGCTTAACGAGACTTTTATTAAAAGGTCTTAAATGCGCCATAAATGACTTGGTTTTCTTTTTTCGAAACACTTTTTATTATTGTATAGAAAATCGCAAAATAAATGCTAAGCCTTCACATGAACCGGATGCTAAAGGGAGAATTTGTCAAAAGCATATGTTTTTGCTGCAAATATAAATTAATGCTAATGTTGATGTATTAAAAAAAAACACTGCAAGATACAAATAAATTTTGTACTTTATAGCAGGTTATTTTTATGTGCAACAAACAGACAATGTTTATTTATCTGTTGTTGTGTTTTTTGTTGTTGTTGTTACTATTTATTTGTCTTATTCCCTGCCAGTTAAGCCTTGCAACAATTAGTGTCAACTAATTGCTGTACAACATCAATGCTTTTTATAGTTTCGTTTCTCAACTTTATAGCAGCTACTTTTTAATGTGCACAATTTTATAGCAAAGCTGAGCTGTCGCTAGTTAAAACGTTGTAAAAACACCTGCATTTTGTTGTTTATGCTTTTATAAGAAAACTTGCTAGCTTCCAGAAAACTGTTTTTTTTTTTTAAGTAAGCAAATTTTGTTTGTTTTGACTTAAGTACAGTGCTTCACAAATGTTTTTAACCCTTGTATGTATGTATGTACGTATGTCTAACAATGAAAACTTCAATACAAAAACATAGGAAACGTACAGAAATGATATGTTAAGTTATGAAATATAAATAAAATTCACTTTGAGTTTTAATAAAAAAAAAATTAAATATTTTCAAATTCAAAATCAAAATATTCTCAAACATTTCAGACAAAAAAAAACATTATATTTAAAGTACCGCGTCCCGTTTTTCAATCTTATCCATTTTGTCATATAAACCTATTTAATTAGAGCCATTTTGGAGTTTTAGTAGCACATGTGGCCCATCTAGGATCCAGGATTTTAATCTGGCCAAGCTTTGGTCCTGAGCATTTATCTGGACTAGTATCGCCTGGAGTCGAAATAGGACCAATTTTCAGTTTTTCTATATAAAATCATGTGATGGAAAAGCGAGATGGTTAAAATAAGTTCGAGGCTTTACTTCTAATTGATTGGAGGTATAAATTTACTTTCTTCAAATATTTTTTTTTTTTTCAAATTAATTTATTTTAAAAAAATATTAAAACAATATTTTAGAAAAAAAATTAATGTTGTCAAACAAATCTTTTATAACCTCAATAACTTCGGTATAAGTCGGTGATTCCCGGAAGACTCTCAAGAGCCCCGGAGGACGCTACCGATTGTTTCATCTTCCAAGCGATTCGCTGCAGACTCTCAGGTGATTGAAAATGTTTGTAGGGTTATGAATTATTTATGTTGTCTATTTTTGTAAATATAAAAATAGCAATTTGCAGTGAATTTTTGGTGACAAAAAGGATAGACATTTGAAGATACACATGTTTTTTACCGCCAATAATTTGTGAAGAAGAGACACATAAGACTTAGATGATCTGGAAGTGTTCGGAAGGTGTAGATTTCTTATTGTGAAACATTGTAAAATAGATTTCCTATTTAATTCGCCGAACTTCGGTGGTCAGCTTGTATAAGTTTTTACCGAAGTCTTAAAGAAGCATTACCGAAACTTCGATTAAACCTCTATATAGCTATAAACCGAAAACATGCTACGCTTTGAAAAATAAAACTGAAAGATTCAGCATTTCTAGTATTAAAAAGAACACTTTCAGTCTGATATGGAAATGCATTGCTTATAGCATCTTCTAGCAAAGCTTCAAGTATCGCTTCGCTTGTAGCGCTCACTCTGTTACCAGCCTAACAGAATTAACTGAGTAGCAGCCAAATAAAGTTTTCTGCGCGCACACTACAGAACGGCCAATAGTGTCTTTAAGTTACTGTCAGCATTAGGGTTAATTCTTTTAAAAAGCGCTCCTAGAATATTATAATTTGACATCCTTTACTCAGTTATTGCTGCTGAAAATGAAACGCAGCAATCATGAGCGGCAAAATACAGTATCCAGTTCTTAAGATGCATACGTCTTTCTTGCTCTTTTATAGCTTGCACAAAAGTACTAATTGTTTTTCTTCTACTGTTTTATGCCTTATTTTATGTTGTTGTTTTTAATGTTGCTATTTTTATATTCCTGTTTTTATTTTGTTGTTTTCATTTGCTGTTCTTGTCGTGCAAACATATAAAAAAGAGATCCTCTGGTTTTTACAACTTGACTTAAGTGTTTTCCCAAAGCTTTTGGAATGGCGTGAATACCAAATTTTTAATTGCCAAAGTTGTTAACTAATTTTAAACTTAAACCAGACAGCCAGCCAGTCAGGCAGTCTGCATTAGCAGCAATCATTGTGTGAGGATTTTTGTACTCTTGGAAAAATGTTCAGTACATCTTTTCGTTTTGTTTTAGACATACTAGATTTTTACTGTCGAACTGGGATAAAAGCGCCAATTCTCACGCTACTGCTGTTGCTCGCAAAACGTGACAGTGTTTCTTTTTAATTTTTTTTTCTAACAGTTGTTGCTGTTGTTGTTGTTTTTGTGCTTATGGCCAAAATTGTGGCACTTTGTCAATGACATACAATATTTTGGCTTGCCTAACAGCTTAATTAATTGTTAGCTAGTTGAGGTTGTTTAATTCTCAGTTTGCCTCGATCTATGTCTGAGGTTAGGGATGGCAACGTAGAAAGTGGCACAGCAAACAGGCAAAGGTTTCATTTTTTTCTTGGTATATATATGTTATAAAGTCAGAGTAGCGTGTCTAGCGTAGCCTATAAAATTAATTTTACGTTGCAATTAATTGAGCCTTATGTTAAGAGTTGGCAGGACTTTAACTAGGTTACATTGTCTGATAGTATTGCGCGAGTTCAAGCAGAGGTCTTGGTTTTTATTTCTTAATAAAGAGCTGTAGAAAGAATTTTTAATAATATATACGTTGAAATCTTTTATAGGAGCTGTCGTTTCAAGCAAAAATTAGACTTGATTGATCCTTCAAAAAGCAAAATGAAATTAAAATTGATTTAAAAAGCATTTTTTTAACCTTAAAACCTTATTTTAACCATAAAACTTTAGATGAAGAAAAATTTTCTGGAGTGAGACAAGTTTTCATACCGAAATAAAGTATCTCATAAATCACTATGAAACAATTTTTGCACACTTTTTATAGTCGTAGAATTATAATTTATCGTTTTAATTTTTAAAAACACACTAATTCCCTATTTTTCTCTTTCAGATCTCATCGTAGAGTCTCTGTTTAACTCAGGCATCTACTGAAAAATACTCCAATTCTAATCCTTAGTAATATTGAGCGCTCTACAACTTTAACTAGAACTCCGAATGCAGTTTATTAGCTACGCTGTAGCAGCATCGTCTCGCTATTTGACCTCATCATCCTCCTCTACCACTAATACTGCCAGCACAGTCCCAACACCACCATACGAAGCAACAAGCATTGCTGATCTACTTAACGCCAACACAAACACTGAACTTCAACTATCGCCATTGCTTAGTGGAAGTGCCGTACGAGCTCAGTTAGAGCCCGCCGCCGCAATACCAGCGCCAAAAACGTCTGTTTCGCAATCCGAACCACAAAGTGGCTCACAAACTCCATGAAATCTACTCTCGATTAATGTTAGCTTCGCGCGAATCAAACTGTTATCGTTCTTCAATCGCGACATGGCCGCCACGGATGGCCAAATAATACTGGCTGCCTCCCGTTTCGGGGACTCACCGCCTGTCTATCTGCGTGACTTCTCGAAACAGAAGCTGCCCGCCGTAGCCAAGATAGTCAAGGGTCAACATCAGAATCTGGGCGTGCCGACACTCTCGGCACCATCGCTACAGAGTACTGCGCTCTTTCTGAGCGCCGGCAAAAAATATCAGATCTTAGCGCAGCCCATTAAAATCAAAGAGGGTCGCAAACCCACCAATGTTGGGGCCAAGGTGCTCATACCGGAAACCTATACCGGTTATTTTGAGTTACTCAGCGAAGATGGTCGATCAACGCGTTGCATCGATACCGTCTTTGAGCTGTCGAAATGGCGCAATTTGCGTGTGCTGGTGCGTGAAACATTTCGCTGCACCACAATGAATCGCACCATTCATGCGGGTGAGATGCTCACCACCATGAATGACAATGGCAAATACTTGCAGTGCAAGAATATCAAGGATGAGATTATCAATTTGCCACTCGATACCAAAGCGAAATTCTCACCGATTGCAAAGGAGGACAGCATCAGCGGAGTGCATTCGGTGAAGAATTTACTCATGAAACGGATGCCAGTTATTGTTAGGTAAGTGTGGTGGTATGATGTGGGCAAGATGAATGGTTAAAGGGAAACTTTTTTATTATAATAAAGTACCCAGTAGCTATTGGAAGAGAAGGTTGAAGCTTGAAGCTTGAAGAGACAGCTTTAAGAAACTTTCTTAGAAAAACACAGTTATATAAGGTCACATATAATTCCGCTTTTATTTTGCTGAATTATGCTATAAACGCTTGAAAGTTAAAGAACTATGGAAGCTATAGAATACTACTTTTTAACAGATGTTGCGACATTTAGAAAACTGTTGACTTGTTCTGTAAAAAACTTTTTTTACCAACCAGTACTTCACGAATATGTAATTGTACTTCAAATATGTTTTTGGAAACTTATAAAAAAAATGTTCTTATTCTGACTATTTTATGACTTAAAGTATTCAATAAATTCACAAACTTATTTTCCATAACACAATTCAGACGCAATATTCGTTAAAATAATGATGGTGTGACGAACTGGTAGAAAACCTATACAGTTGGGATACTTTATTCTGAATAAAGGGGAACCATAAGAAACGTTTGAAAAGACTTTCGTGATCTTCAAGAATCAAATACGAATACTATGTCATGGTTGGAATACTTTATTATGAATAAAGGAGAACCATAAAAGGTGTTTAGAAAAACCTTCGTGATTTTCAAGAATCAAATACGAAGGCTTTGTCGAGTATTAAGGAAACTTTTTTCTTTAAAAATGCTTAACTGGATTATCTTAAGATACGATTCTGTATATGCGAGTACTTTACTCATGACACTGTCATAACTCAGGTATATTTCTGCCAAAATTTAAAAAATGGGTTTAATTTTAGGAAATATTTTTCATTCCACGTGAATTCCACATTAATTGTTTAGTGGACACATTTTCTAATTTTAATAATATAAAAAAATACCAGTGAGTATCTAGATATTTTGCAAGTAATGCATAAACTTCTCAGGGACCTCGCTATCAGCAATGAGCGACTGCGCGACGTCGCTTAGCAATAGAACATGTTTTGATTTCCTGACCGATTATCAATTACATGAGAAAAATTTAAAATCACTTTCCGAGTCGCTCATCGCTCAGTGATTGGCCCTTAATCTCAAAAATTTCCAGATTAGACAGTTTCAGCTTCGATTATGCCTCTATATAGCTTCTCAGTTTGAATAATGAAACTTACCAACATCGCCATAGTCTATATTAAATCATCACAAATTCTTTCCATAAGTTATTTTCGGTATTTAATTCAGAAGCCTTAACGAAGTTATTGTTAATATAAAATCTGTTGAAAGTTCTTTGTAATATAACATACAGTAGGTTTATACAGATATGTGTTATATTTTCAGAAGCTAATTACTTACTATTTTTATTCCAAGATTAACTTCGGCAAGCAGCTTGTGTAAGTTTTTACCAAAGCTTTATGGAAGCATTACCGAATAATGCTATGCTATCTACATAGCTACCAACCGAAAACATAGTCGATATAAATTTGTTTATTTTTTCCCTAAGTCCTTTTTGATATTTAATTCAGAAACCTTAACGCATCTATTGTTGATACCAAATATATTCTTTTATAAAGATGTGTCTTTTAGGTAGTAATATGCTTCAGAAAACATGTTTATTCTGAGTTTGTTCGGTTTCGGATTGTAACCAGTTTACGTTTTTTACCGAAGCCTTATGGAAGTATTATCGAAGCCTTATGGAAGTACTACCAAAATTATTAGTACGAATGAAAGTTTCAACTAATTACGCATAGTTTGACAATTGCTATAAAAACCAGTGTTGCAATGTGGCTAAAAAGTATGAACTTCTTTAGTTTCAATATTTTTTTTATAATAGTACAGTGCCAAGTAGATAGCATTCTGATCAATTTTGGATGCATGATTGGTTCGAATTCTTTATAACTTATCAACAAAGCCATTGTCGATATAAAATCTGTAAGCTATTTTCGTAAGTTATTTTCGATATTATCGAAGCTTTATTAGTTGGTATAAAGTGTGTTGCAATTTCTGTGACACATTAAATGCAAAATTTTCATTCAAGTTTTATTTCCAGTTTGTAAAAAAGCCTAGGAAAACATGTTTACTTCAATATCGGTTTCACTTCGCAGCTTGTATAAATTTTGTATTGAAGCCTTATGAAAGTATTATCGAAAATTTTTGTGCGAATCGAATGTTTTCTGTATACTGTAGCACGTATACACATATTGTGACAATTTTTCGTTCTGAAACGAAAGCAGAGTTGCCATAAGCATAAACTGGTTGGCTCGATTAGATACATTCTGATCGAAAATGCGCAGTATGATTGGATCGAATTCTTAAAAACTTACCAAAAAAGCCATTGTCAATATAAAATCTGTAAGTTCTATCCGTCAGATATTTCGAAATTAAATTGAAAATCCTTAGCGAAGTTATTGTGGATATAAATATGCTGTAAGTCCTGTGATATATCAAATGCAGAATTTTCATACAGATTTTTTTTTTATAGTTGGTAATAAGCTTTGAAAAACATGTTTATTCCAAGATCGGCTTCGGTTCGCAGCTTGTATAAGTTTTTAAACAAAGCTTTATGGAAGTATTACCTTAACTTTTGGTGCAAATTAAAGCTGATATATATATAACACCTATTTTGATAATATTGCATGCAGAAACTTTATAGAGATTTGGTTTAAATTACGTAAGAAGCTTAGGAATAAATGTGTTTTTCAAGATCAGACTGATTATGTGATTAGCCTTTATAAGTTTGTTAACGAAGCCTTATGGAAGAATTATCGGAGCCTTATAGAAGAAGTACCGAAATTTTTTTGTGCATAAACACTTAAACATATATTGCTCATAGTTTGAAAATTGTGATAGAAACCAGTATTTCTATAAGAACAAACTGTTCACTGCGTAAATAATAAGTCACTTTCAAAACTTTGTTGTAAATATCACAGTTATGCTGAGTAGATAGTACTCTATTCTGATTCATAGATTTCTTAACAATTATTGACAAAATAAATCGGTTTTTATCCGAAATTTCGGTAAAGCTTCCATTAATAATTTCGGAGCTGTCTAACGCAAGTTACATATCCTCAAGTGGCTTTAAAACAGGCCATAAAACAGTAAAAACAGCTTTCAAACTCTTTAAGAAGTGATAACAAGCACTTATAGATGAAACGGAGTCAATATTAATTACTTGTGTAAAACTTGTCGCTAGCTTAAGAAGTTTATATGTTCAAGTTCTTGGTATAATAACGAGCGCTTAAAGAAGAAGCATTATTTCTATAACTAAGCTTTAGCTTTTGTAAAGCTTGCCGCTAGCTTGCAGACATTTTATAAAGCACATTTTATTTCATTAATTCACTTCAGCATAAACTGTAAGCTATGAACAAAAATTTTTTATTTGTGTTAAATATATTATTTTTTCTAATTAAAAAATGTTTTTTAAGAATTATAAACTAGCTTTTAACTTTATCAAATCTCAAATTAACAACAAGTTATTAAACTATATTATTTTTCTTTCTCTTTTTCACTCACAGATTAGTCCAGGGCAGCGCCCCCAAGGGTCTGAAACAACCCTTTGTTCCCGAGCTGCGTCTTCTTGGCTGTGTTGAAATCGATCGCATCTTTGCGTTGCCCCTGCAAAAAGACAACGATCTCGTGCCAGTGCCACTCAACGCCAAGCTTAAGCTACAGCGTGTCAAGAATATGGAACAACTTGAACATTTCATCGAGTACACGCGTTTTCTGGACAAGGCGCAACGCTTACTAGCGGATGCACGCGATCGACTGCAAATTGTCGATCTAAAACTATCCGAAAAGGAAAAAAAGGACTCGAAGTTTAACAGTCGCAATAAGTTGCCCGTGGTTATGTTGCCATCAGCCGCACTCGCTGGTCTCGGTGCAGTCAATAGCGCTGGAGGTAGTGGCGGTACAATGCTCGAGAGCGGCTATGTGCTGCGCAAAAGTGCCAGCTGTGATTCGTACAGCAAAAGTCAGGCAGCAACAGCAGCTGCTGGCGCAAACACGACGCCTATAGCCGACGAATATAATGAGATCGATGATATCTACGATTATGTGCGTGGTTTGACGCCACTGCCGAAGGGTTTAACGCGTTTTGAGCCGATATGCGAATCGCCTACGTTAAAGTCGCATAATACGGACAGTAGCGGCAATTATTGTAGTCTTATACGTGTTGGTGCCGCCACTGGTGTTGGCGGCGGTGGTGGTGGTGCAGCCTCACCGCACAATAATAACAACAGCAGCAATAATAACAATAATAACAACAGTAGCAGTAATAATAACACCAACAACAACAACAACAACAATAATAACTACAGTAGTCTAGAGTCGAACAGACACACGAATACAAACAGTAGCAGTCATAATAGTAGCCATCATAGTAACAACCATCATCATCACCATCATCCTCAGCAGCAGCAGCAACAACAACAACAACAACACCACCACCATCATCATCATCAGAGCCATCAACATCAGCATCATTCGGTGGTTAATCACTATCATCACAGCCATATACAGGAGGACATCAAGCCTGTGCCACCTCCGATTGAGACGATTCCGGGCAAAAAATTACCCGAAAAACGTCAACGTCCAACGCTGCCAAAGTTATATTTGAAGAATAGCACCAATGGTGGTTGTGGTGTTGGCGCTGGCAGCAATAGCGGCCAACATCAACATCATCACCATCAGGCAGCCGCTGCAGTGGTGACATCGTCTGCGGCTGCGGTAGCCGCACACAATCATCATCATCATCATTCGCATGGTTCGGCTTCGAAGGTTCTGACGCCTAGCAATCATCAGCCCACAAGCAATGCGCACAACGGCAATGTTTCGCTAGGCAACGGCGCAGGAGGAGGAGTTTTGGGAAAAGATTGTGGGCTCGAGCCGCAAAGTCCACTTTTTCATATTAGGTAAGTTGTGGAAGAAAGCAATTTTTTATGGCTAAAGACTTTTTGTGATAGCTTAAAAGCTGAAGTTTTCAAATGAAGACAATGTTTGAAAAAACTTGTAAAACGTAGCGTTTTGGAGTGCTGAAAATATTTCAGAACAGCATTGTTTGAGCTTTATGTTGCTTAAAACTTAATTCAATAAATTCATCAGGAATAGAAAGCAGATAAACAAAACTTTTAACGAGCTTTACAATATATTGAAAAAGCTTTTTTGAGCAATTTCCTTACAACAAGAGCTTTTCTAAATTTTTGAGTAATTTCCTTATGACAAGAGTTTTTCTTAAATTATTCTATAGTAAATAGATTTTTTAAGTTTTTCCACTTTAAATCAGGTTTTAATTAAAATAAAAATAGAGCTCTAAATGTATAGTTTTTTTAAAGCTATTTACGTGCTCCATATAAGTGAAAATAGCTTTTTATGAGTGAAAAGTGATGTTATCGAAACTTTTTGATAAACAGTTTTCATTCCTAAGTATTAAGATATAAACCAAAGTAAGCTTTTGAAGTACAGTCAAACCTGTTTTTGTGTGGTCCTTTTTTGTGCGATTTTATTTTTGTGCGATCTGTTTTATGCGAGTTTTATTTTTATGCGACCTTTTTGTGTGCGATATTTTTTTATGCGGTTTCAGTTAGGCTTGCATGCGATATTTTTTATGAAATTTTTTTCAAGCGACATATAAATGTCGTGAAGTTATTCGCTCTAGTAAGGTCGCAGCGATATTAGATGAATAGCATATTGTGCCATATTCTTAACCTGGAAATGGATTTGATATTTTCGACGGAAATTATCTTGTCGAAATTATTGAGGATGATTCCTTTAATGATAAAAACGTTATCGATATCTTAACTGATCATGAAGATGAACAAGGATAATTGACTTCTATGACAGCAGACAACATTTATGCAGGAGTGCAACTAAGTATCAAATTAGAAATACATTTTCTTAGAATTGATAGCAACTCCAAAAGAAGTTTAAAATTTCAAAAAGAGCTTCGGTCATTGTTGAAGCCGACATATAAACCTTACTTAACTTACTTGTTCGTAAATAAATTTAAAAATCAATAGTTTGCTTTGAATTAAATCAAAAAATATTTTTCTGAACAAGTTTCTCAATTTTGTTCAGTTCAAAAAAGATTTCAATTAAACAACACAAAAATTAAATATTGATTTTCCTTTCCTTCTTGGTATTTGGGGTAAGTGCTACATCCATAACGCATTCTTCAATTTACAGTCCATCAAAAGATCGAGAGGAAATAGTCATGTTTATCTGGCTATCGCAATATTTATAATAAGCTAACCAAACGACCGTCGTCACAAAGACTTATTACCGACTATATGGTAGCAGATTAAAATTCCACAACAATGGTGGTAATAGATAATAATTTCCTCTCAATATCTTCAAGTGATGAAAACGATTACGAACCAGATCAACATAAGAAAATGCGCGTTTTGGACTACGACGAGTATTGAAGTACGTTTGAATACAGATATACAATTTTTTAAACGTTTCCATGTGTTATTTATTTATTTATTTTGATTGGAGATAAATTTTTCACTTTTTCATAGAACTTGGACATATTTCCTAGGGTAAACTTTTTTCATGCGGTCCCTATCTGCCGCATAAAAAAATTTTTTTCGTAATGGATTGGTCAAAGTTCAATATAATAGCTATTTGTGAAGTTTCAGAAAATTTTTTTTGTGCCTTTTCTTTTCTGCGGTCCCTATCTACCGCACAAAAACAGGTTTGACTGTACTACTTATTTAAGTGAGCTTTATATAATATTAAAAGCATTTTCATTGCACTCATATGATTCAAATAAAGCTTTTGAAGAAGAGATTTAAGCTTCACAACAGCTATGAGAGATTTAAATAACAGCTTTTTATTTAAACATGAATTTAAAGATTATAGCTGATAAGTTTATGATATAAAAGTTTTCGGTTTAATTTTATTAAATGCTAAAATATTTTTTGCATTTTTTTTATTTAAAATTTTCATAATTTCATTAAATTGATTTTCACCATAATCTTCAAGTTCAAAAACCTAAATTTTAATTTTCATATTTATAAAAATTGCCTTCGTCTTCAGTACAAAAGCTTGAAACAGATTTAAAAACTAATTTAATTCGTACAGCTTTCTTACAGAAATGATCTCTAAATACAAATGAATAATACGTCGATATCACGAAATGTTAGTGATTATATGCACAAAAACAAAAAAATCAATTGAAAAACTGTAAATTAAATGTTGAAATGTAAAATGTTAATTTCAAGCTGTTATATTCGAAGTAACAAAAATCTGATAAATCTGAATATTGCATTTTTGTAACGTTTACGCCATGGTAGCCACTTGAATATTTAGAGCTAAGTTGATGATATCGTTAATCTCTTATTTGAACTTAAGTAGGCAAAAGTAATGATGCAAAATTTCTAGTTTTGGCAAGAACTTTCACGAGATATTTACAAATTTGAGTCCCAAAATAGTGAGTTGCACTGTGAAATTAAGCATTTGCATTTTAAACCTCAAAATAGTTACATTAAAGGATACATTAAAGGATAGTTAAGGCATTATCATCTATATTATTAGACCGTCAAAGAGGAAATACCTTTAGGCAGGTTGAAATTAGTCATGGCTTATGAATTTTTTCAAGTTGTTAACATAATTGGATCAGTTTTTGTTTTTCTATCTTTTTCCTACACCTTTGAATTGTAAAAACATCTTAATTTTTTAAAATGTCGCCTTTGCAGAGTATCTCCTCAAGTGTCTGCTGTGTGGCATCTAAAAGTGCTGCAGCTGTCAAAATTTGTCCAATTATTTAAAACAAAAGATGTTTTTCTTCAATTTCTGCTTTGTTAAAGGAAAGGATAAACCTGTAAAATAATAAAAAAGTTAAAATTTCACATTTAAATATATTGCCTGTTCAATCGAAGGTCCAGATTTTCAACTTTTTTTCAACTGTTTTGATCCAAAAAAAAATTTGTATTCACACAAAACACATTGGCGCAAAAATTCTGTTATATCAAACAAATCTTGGGTTGAAATAACAGATTTCACTGTTAAATACCATCCAACAGATGAAACTTTCAAATAAACAGTCGGTTGAGTGTTCGTCTATAAAACAGGAAAACCATATAAAAACGTATATTTTGAAATTTTATATTTTATCACTGTTTTGGAAGTTCATATTTAGACGAGCGTGTTGACGTGTGCGTTCAGTACTCGACTAGGTTCAAATACCAGTAAGACTTAAAAATAATTTTTTTTATTAAAAATATGTTTGTACAATTTCTCTTCAAGATTAAAAGAAAACTTATTTTGAAGTTTATTTTTGACAGACAGCTAATGAAACAGAATTTAATTTAAATTATTAAATTAAAATTTTTGATACTTACACAGCTAGGATATGAACCCACGTCCCTTGTATGCCAGTCTAGCATGCTTCCACTGAGATATTATAACAAAAAGATAAATATAGCAAAATACATTTAAAAAACTATTGCTTAGGAAAGACAGATATTTCAACAAAAACACAAAAATATTTTAACATATGATTTTAAGAGCAAACAAATTCTTTGGAACGTTCATTCGCTCTAACAGAGTTTTAAAATCATAGCGGCTGACTATTTTTTAGAGATAATCACGTTTAAAGAGAGGCTTTTTGGACCTGCTTTGCTGGGCTGTAAATCAGGTCTTTGAATTAGTTTGCTTTGAACGTTCATGAGGTTATCGTGTTCATCGATGATTTATTTATGAATGTGAACTTTTTTAGAAGAAGATGTCTTACAAAAAAAAAACTTATAAGACATTTATTTTGTTCAACTCAGCCCAACAAATTAATATAATACTTAGTTTTAGTCCCGCATGGGTTTAAAATTTAAACCACGTTATATACTAAAACTAAGTTCTAGTCCCGCATGGGTGTAAAATTTAAACATTAAACATTAAAAAAAAATTTCTAGTATTTGAAAAGTATTAATTCTAATAAAAAAAAAGATAAAAAATGCATAAGTGCAACGATTAGTTTAAAAATTATTTCATGATTTTTATTCGTGTTGATATTAACAAACATTAATACATTCTTCTCATCACTTTAATCTTTTTTGCTCTCTTCTATGTTAAAATATCGTTAAACATACAAATACAATAATAAAATCTTATATCGAAAATCCAACAGTCGACAATATTTCTTCACTAATTTGTACGGAAGCTTTTACCAGCTTCTTTTTTCAGTCTAAAGGTGTGCACTCGGAAAGCTCTCTTTGTTACAGTATAATTGTTGTATAATTATATAAAGCTTATTACTTAAGTGCTTGCATACATAACAAATTGAAAATTCAAATTGTAGAGTTAAAACTGCGGAATTCAATAACCTTGTAGCCTTGCAAAGGATTCGTGCGAATATCGTCACCACTGGCAGTTTTTAGTTTTTTTTCCACCTTGTGCTTTAACCGTCACTTGCACTCGGCCTGAAATTTTTCTCATCTTTATGCTATTGATTATCTTGATAATGTTTTCTTATAGAAATTTTTCGAACTATGTTACTTAGCGTTACTTTACCATAGTTTGGAATTTTTCTTAAGAAAATTCAATTACACACGAGAAATTTTGAAGCTTTACTGCTTTCGAAGCTACCTGCTATAACACACTATGCAAATATGCAAATACATATACATATTATAATAATTATAAGGCTTATTAAGAGACTTTAAAGAAGTATTGCTCAGCCCCAAGCGCTCCAACTATTTAAATAGAGACAGTTAAGGACTCGGACGTTTTTGACCACAATTCCGTAAATATTCATTATTTCGTCTTTTTCCTTTTGACAAGATATTTTTAACATATTTTCATTCGAATTATGAAAAACCAAATTTGTTTTTTTACCAACTGATAGAGGTATCTCCCTCTAAAATGGTAATTCAAAGCTTTAATCTTTCAAAGCTCTTCAAAAGCGATGGTATTAGTATCAGCTTAAAACTTTTGTGATTCAAAATCTGTTCCTTTGATAAACACTTCTAACCTTTTTTTTTTCATTTGTATAAAGCTTCTAGATTTGCAATGCTTATAATTTTTGCAAAGCTGTTTATAAAGATTTCATGAAAATTAAAAATAAAAGCTTTTTTATTTAAACCATTTTTTCAAAGCTAGCTTCAATTCAGAAGCTACGCAAAATTTTTTTTTTATTTAGTAATTTCAAAAGAATTCATGTCTATTTTAGTTTATTTCAAGTATCTTGATAATTTTTTATATAACCGACTTTTAATTCGCATTTAATTCGTTTTCTACTTATTTTTGTTTCTTTTTTTACAGATACAAAAGTCTCAGCAGTCTTCAATTAACTCCGGAGAGTCCTCACTCCATCTCGCCACCGATCTCAACAAATCCCAAAGGACACCAACAACAACAATTACAGCCTGATATTGTCAATAATAAATGCAGCAGCATCATAACGCCACATGCCCATCTACCGCTGCCACTAAGCAAAAGTTCCAGTACCACTGGTAATGGTGGTGGTGGTGGTGGTAGTGGCGGCAGTCATGGTCACGCTCCGCGCGAAGGTACACTTGATTCATCACGCAGCGGTGGGCGCACCTCTGGCGACTCAAATAAGTTGCCCGAAAAGAAGACACGACGTTTGTCGCGTCCACGTAGTCTATCGAATTTAGTCTGGGATCTGCGACCATCCAAAGAGAAATCGAAGAAGAAACTCTACATTCATCACTTCGATCATCGTCAGCAGGCCACATTATATTTGTAGTCAAATTCTTCTCTGGAATATGATGTGGTGGCACATACAATATTGGAAAAAGAAAAAAAAAACACGACTTGCTGAAGGTCGCCTTCGAGCATTTAGATTAGTTGAATTAAAAAACTTTAGAACTAAGGTAAGCAGATTTAGCGAAAAAATACTCTTTTATAACAAAATTATTTAAGAAATATTTTTAATAAGATTTTGAGTCAAGCTTTTAAAAAAATAAGGAAGGGGTTACAGAGAGGGAAGGAAACACGTAAGAACTTAGTTAAGCAGAATCGAGATCATTTAAAGAAATATTTTAAGTAAGATTTTGAGTCAAAATTTAAAACAATATTGAAATGGTTAAAGAAAAGGTACAGAGAAAAAAAAATTGTAAAACTTAAGTAAGCAGTCAAGGCGAAAAAAATGCTCATGACCATTAAAATAAATATCTAAAATAAGATTTTGAATCAAAATTTTAATAAAATAAAGAAGGGGTTGAAGAGAAGGTTTTAAAAAATTCTGAAAAATATATAAAAATATTCTTTAAATATAAACTGAAATAGTTCTGAGCTTAAAATTATATAAAAAAGCTCAAAAATAAGAGTTCACTTTTGAGTGAGGTGATCAGGTATGTATTATGACTTAAAATAACTGTTTCATAAAATGATTTTCATAAAAGAATATCACAGAAAAATGAAAAGAGCGTTCCGTTGGTGTACTTCATATTCTTCTACAAGGCCTCAGTCATAACAAAATAACCATGATCTAGTCTGCCATGGTCTAGTCTGCTCGGTTTGTTCTGCAAAGAACATTGCTGTTGTAGCAACCTGTTTGGCTTCATAAATTATTTGGCATCAAGCTCTAAAAATAATTCTTGAAAAATATGTTTTTTAAGAATTATAAACTAATATCACAAAATAACATTTATTTTTAATACTTGTTGCATAATTCGGATACTTCGAACAATTTTATTTTAACTCAAAACAATCTTGTTTTAATAATCCTCTAACGGAGCAACCTAAGTGAAGAGCATAAAATTTATTCAATAACTCACATTCAACTAATATAGTTGAGTTAAAATAATCACTCAATTTCTTAAATTTTAACAATAACTTCATCTTTTTGCCAATTTATTGCAGCCAATGCTAGATCGTCTATTTATTAAACTCTTTTCAATCAAGCTCGAAAGCGTGCTTTTCAATCTCAACTCAGCAACAATTTCAACCAAAGAATCTCTTCAATCTCTTTTGAGTTTTTTTTTTGTTTTGCCATCCACTCGTACTAGTTAATTTAATTTAAATTCAATTCAATAGCAATTTATTTTCAACTAATTAAATTCATGTTGTACAACTTGGTAGTTGTTTGTTTTGATTTAAAAAAAAAAAACAAATATTACTGCGTGTTTTTTGTTTTGTTTATGTTTTGTGATAAATATTCCGCTCAGAAATTGCAGAACAGCGCAGCTAAATTTTACCTCTATTAGGCTGCGACCGTTTGTAGAGAAGAAGACTAAGAAGAAGAAGAAGATGAAGACGAATTGTGCACAGAAATGCTAAGCATAATTATGCAAATCAGTGTAGCAGAGGCAATCAAATAAGAAATAAAACAACAACACCAACAGGAAGACATTATTTTTTCATTTCATTTTATGTGCTGTTGTTGCTGCTTGTTGCGGGATGCAGCTAGAATTTTTTTCCAACTGCAAATTGAATCGTGTTCGAGTGTCTCGACTGGCAATTTTTTTTTTTTTTTTTTTTGTTTTCGGCTCTTTTTTATGCTCTGTTCAAAGGAAGAAGCTGTGGAAATTGATTTGGCTCTTTTATTATAGGATTTTATTTGTACAGCAATTTAGGACACGAACTTTATGCAATGCGTTGTTGTCGTCGTGGTTGTTGTTATTGTTGTTATTGTTGTTGTTGTTGTTGTTGTTGTTGTTGTTGTTGTTGTTGTTGTTGCTTTCGTTCCACTTTTGTTTCAATTAAAAAGTAAATTATAACATTTTTGCTCTGAACTATGACGACGAGATGCGAACGAATTTATTTTGTATTTAAATGAATTTTGACAAATCGAGTTCGTTGCTTAAGTCTTTCGTTTTTGTGCAGCTAATAAAGCACAAAAGCATGCAGACTGATGTTAAGAGCATTTTGCGCATGCTTTTTCTTATTTTTTGTAGACTTTACATAGAATATAGCAATAAATTTCGTTATAAGCCAAAATGACTTATGCCTAGTTTTGCTGTTTTTGCGAGCTCTTTAGTTTTAATTACTTAATTAGGCTTATTTTTGCTTAAAATTTAAAACAATTCAAAAAAATTAATTTTTCTCTTTTTTCTCATTGCAGCTTTGAAATTATGCACATATCCAGCACCCCCGCCAATGCTAACTAGCTGCGTCTCTTGCACCTTTTACATTTGCAACGACATTTAAACGACTAAATCCAACTTTTTTGGAACATTTATAGAAATTTTTGTCATATTCGTTGTTTTTTTCTTTTTTATAAACCTAACAACAATTAAGCTTTAATTTAGAATGCAAAATAATTTTGAAAGTAATGACTTTTTCTTGTGCCTTTTGTAGTGTTTCTGCAAACCATGCTTAGAAATTTAAACAACAACCAGTAAAACAAATTCCAACAAAATATTTAAGCAATATTTTTTCTATGGATTTTTCAACAAGCAAACTTCACTATTTCCTAAAAACAACATTTTATATTAATTAACTGCAAAGCATTAAAACGAGCGACAAGCACACTTCAAGCATAGTCTAAACATCAAGCATAGACTTGTTTTTGAAGTGTTCACTATCAACAGCAAATAATCATGATTTAACCAAATTAATATAAACGACATTTGAAATGCATTTCAAGCTTTGGAGTGCACAAGGAACAAAAAAATATCTCTAAATTGAAGCAATAAAGCAAACATCAAAATTAACTAAGAAAAGCAATAAAATATTTATACTTAAATAAAAAAAATACGGCATTTTTAAAACATTTCAAGTCTATAAAATTGTGATTTTAATTTAAAGAAAACAAAAACAACACTAGCAGCGGATCAAAAAATGTGTGTGTATATTATAATGTCAAAAGATATTTAAAGCAATGCTGCATATATTTCTGTATTGCATTAAGAAACAAAAAAGCAAATCTGCTGCTGTTGTTTTGTTGATTTAGTATGTAAAAGAATTTGTATTTATAATTTTTTTTCAAATCATCATTTTATTTGAATATATTTTTTGTTATTTTTTTGTTTTTGTTAATTTTCTAAAAATTATCTACATTGTATTTGTATATGTAAACTTAAGTTTCGCCCAAAAGTCACATTTAATTAAGTTGTATGTCTCTAAGTAAATTTCTTTAGCATTTACTATTATTTAATAATATTTAGAAATAATAGCATGGAAACTCAAATCAAACACTACCTAATAAAATTGTACTCAACTCTAGCAAAAGCATATAAATATACGTTGATGTGTTAGTAGTTAATACATATATATGCAAACTTAAACTGCCGCAGGTTACATAGTTTATACATAACATACACTATAAATACATTATATAAAAAAAAAAACATACAAAAAACAAAAAACAAAATACAAAACTATCTAAGCAATATTGAATGCAAATGTCTTAATAATGCAACAACAGAAGCAATGAATTAAATTTGTCATCTCTTTTCCACATATCTTATACATATGTATGTATGTGTAAATTATTATTTTTATTATTATTATTATCATAATTATAATTATTGTATTAGTTTTTATTAGTAATGAGACGAATAATTGATGTACTAGTGTATATGTCCAATAAAATTCCGAAAATTTATGAAAAATTTAAAAGCTATGTTTCTTATATCTTATAACAGATAGGTTTTCTCCATGAACCACATGAGAATTTTTAGCAAAGCAAAAAAGTTTTGAGAACTTTTTCAGGTTGGTACTTTTATTTTTATTGCTTTTTGGTTTCTATATTTTTGATATTTGAATATTTTATTTTGAATCCAATGTAAGTTCGTCGTCAACATACGTAAAATTATTTATTTTTTAAAAAATCATAGCTCATAGAAATCATATATCTCAAATAAATATACAAGGGAAATAATGTATAGTACACTAAATACTAAACAGTCACAACTCAAAGTTTTACAAAATCAACTTTTTGTTGTAAATAAATTCAAAATACATCTCTCTATCTATTCTCTTTTTCATCAATAAATAAATAATTTAATATAATTATTGTTATTTATGTTTACAAATACATATCAAAAATACTTCTTATATTGTTCTTTCTATTAACCGAAGCCGAATGAGACTGCTACTTCTACTATTGGTTGCCACAATAGATAATTTTTTGTTCAGGGCTGAAATATATGTATATTGTTTCTTTCTTCAAAGCAGTTGCACAATAAAAGTACTTTAAGAGTTTAGTGACCGAAATTCATATAATCCATGTATAAAGTCTAGTTCAGCAAGAATTGCTCATAAGATGAGAGTGAAAACTTCATGAAGATCATGAGCTACAGGATGATGGTTCCTCATTGGTGGAATTTTATAAAACAAGTGATGCCATCTGAAAGGCATAGAAAAGGTCAAAAAAGTTCAGTTGGTCCTATTAAAAGGTCAGTGGTAAAAAATTGTTTATGAATTTTTTAAGAAATTTTCAAGGTCATGCACAATTTTCTCTATTGTGCAAGCCAGGAGTGGAATTTAAAAAACTAAAAACACCTCCTTAAAAATATTAAAATGGGCAGAATATTTTTGACAGAAGTGAAAGAATATTTTTTATGAATTTTTTTTAAAAAAAGGTCAAGGTCAAGGTTGAGGTCATGACTAAATAGTTTGCAAAATTGTACAGCTCACAAGTAGAATTTCAATAAACTAAATATATCACCAGAAAGATACGGAAAAACATAAAAAAGTCAATTATGTACATTAAATGGTCAATGATGGACAATTTTTTGAAAGCATTTTAAGTTTTTCATATTTTAGCATTTTTACCACATCTGCACGCTAAAGTAGAATTTGGAAAAAAACAGCCGGGCGAACATAACTAAATGCAAGCATTGATAACATGCGTTCTTGTGTGACACGTTCTTGTGGTAATGGTAATGATAATGATAATGGTAATGGTAATGGTAATGGTAATGGTAATGGTAATGGTAATGGTAATGGTAATGGTAATGGTAATGGTAATGGTAATGGTAATGGTAATGGTAATGGTAATGGTAATGGTAATGGTAATGGTAATGGTAATGGTAATGGTAATGGTAATGGTAATGGTAATGGTAATGGTAATGGTAATGGTAATGGTAATGGTAATGGTAATGGTAATGGTAATGGTAATGGTAATTGTAATGGTAATGGTAATGGTAATGGTAATGGTAATGGTAATGGTAATGGTAATGGTAATGGTAATGGTAATGGTAATGGTAATGGTAATGGTAATGGTAATGGTAATGGTAATGGTAATGGTAATGGTAATGGTAATGGTAATGGTAATGGTAATGGTAATGGTAATGGTGATGGTAATGGTAATGGTAATGGTAATTGTAATGGTAATGGTAATGGTAATGGTAATGGTATTGGTAATGGTAATGGTAATGGTAATGGTAATGGTAATGGTAATGGTAATGGTAATGGTAATGGTAATGGTAATGGTAATGGTAATGGTAATGGTAATGGTAATGGTAATGGTAATGGTAATGGTAATGGTAATGGTAATGGTAATGGTAATGGTAATGGTAATGGTAATGATAATGGTAATGGTAATGGTAATGGTAATGGTAATGGTAATGGTAATGGTAATGGTAATGGTAATGGTAATGATAATGGTAATGGTAATGGTAATGGTAATGGTAATGGTAATGGTAATGGTAATGGTAATGGTAATGGTAATGGTAATGGTAATGGTAATGGTAATGGTAATGGTAATGGTAATGGTAATGGTAATGGTAATGGTAATGGTAATGGTAATGGTAATGGTAATGGTAATGGTAATGGTAATGGTAATGGCAATGGAAATGGTATTGACAATGGTAAAGGTAATGGTAATGGTAATGGTAATGGTACTGGTAATGGTAATGGTAATGGTAATGGTAATTGTTCGATAATGGTAATTTATTTATTCATCGTTGACCAATTAGTGGATATAACTGCCCTTTTTTTACCTTTTTCATATATTTTAGGTGGTATCATTCGTTTTCTGAAATTATACTTGTGGATGCATAATGGGGTAAAATTGCTACAATATGAAAAACATATGGCATCATTTTCTATCCCTAACGAGCAACTCAACGTACGAGTGCTGTGATTCTCGATCTTTTAATAATAGAAATATTCATTTTTACGCATTTAAGTCTAAAAGTAAAACAAATTTGGTTTCAAAAACTTTAAAATTTTTATTTAAAAAATTTTTTTTGGAAAAAATTTTACGAGTGGCACAACTGCAGGACCGATGTTTTCCACTATTTGTAATATCGATAATTATTATTTGTGGTGACCGTGGCATGCTGGTTAAGTGTGTGGCTTAGCATGCTCGGAGCCCGGGTTCGATCCCCAGCCGTGGCGAAAAAGTTTTTAAGAAAAAAAAAATTTTTTCTGATCGGTCACCACCTTTCTGCAGACAATGGCAAACCTCAGAGAGTAAATAATGCCATGTAAAGCTTCTTGAGAACATGAACTTTAGCCGTTCGGAGTCGGCATAAAACATGTAGGTCCAGTTCTCGGTCAATTGTGTGCAAACATTTAATAACACACACAATACAATTGATCATAAGAAGCTCGGTCAAAGTCCTTTCATGGGCTAAAACAGTTTCTTCACTGAGAGAAATTTGAGCTAAAAAAAATTATCACGCTCATTTGTGCATAATGTATGTGATTTTTGGATTGTTCGTCAAAAAACTAATATGCTCACTTGGGCCCAATTTATGACATTTTGGTATTGATTTTAAAAAAAACATGCTCATTTGCAACATGCTCTCACATGTCGAATCTAAGAAATTTTGGGATGTGACGTTTTATGAATTTTAATAATACAAGGCAAAAGATTACAAAATGTAAAGGGCTCAAGGGGGGGAGGGGTTCCTTTGATGGAACCGAACAAAAAAAAAGTTAACAAGAGGCAAATTCAAAGTTATATTTGTATTGTCCAAATTAGATATTTGATCCAATTCGGACAGGAAAATATAATTCATTTAATTTATGTTCTTCACTTTTATACATTTTTATACTAACAGCAACAAAAACCAACTGAGAATTATGTACTCATTTTTTGATGAGCAAAAGCAACAACAACAAAAATTAATGTTTATGGTCAAGCCCATGATGACACTTAGCTAGTTTTGAGCTCTATTGAGCTAATTTCATTTTTTCTCTCCGTGTTTGATTGCAGAAATGTTCAATGAATAATTGACTGCTTCGATGATAACCAACTCCACATCTCAAAGGCCAATGCCTTTGTGATAAGAATAGGTATGCTATAGTTTCAACCAAAATTCAGCAAAAATTTTCATTTACATAGATGTCTGGGCTTTTCTGAATAATTTTTGAAGTCGACATAGTTTATTTTTTGTAGCAATAAAAAGCAAAATTTAGAAAAAATACTAAAATGTTATAGATAAGCCATTATATAGTAATGATTTTGACGCTAATATGATCATCAAAAAAAATGCTTTTGCACCAATGGGAAAAAAATCTATAACACTACCATCACTACCGCATTATTATCATCAGCGCATCACAAAAGAAAATTGTTCCCAAGAATTTAAAACCAGTGAAAAATTCATACAATTTAAAAATATTCGCTTAAAGCTAAGATTGAAACCGAATCTGATGTGAAGTTGAAGGCGATTAGCAGCTGATATATACGGGTATATGTAGTACACCACGGGCGTTCAATGAGGTTGGTTGCAATTTGGTACGCATTTTGTTTATGACAAAAACAAGAGAAAAAACAAAACAAAACACAAGAAATGAAAAAAAAAAACAAAAAGCAACATGCAAAAACATTAACAAAGAACAAGCAAAGCATTTAAGCAAAACGAGCGAAAAATGAAATTAAGCCTTGGGATAGATGATGATCCATCTCAATGGTACAACATGCAGCTGTTCTCAACTTCTGCTGGGTACTTGACGGCTCTTCCTGGTGCAATAACTGTAGCAAATGGCGCGTAGACATGAAATAAACACACACACACACACACACATACACACATAAATGCATAAAACTAAGCTTAGTGTAGGAGTTGTAGTGTGCTGCACAAAAACAGAAAAACAATCCGAGTGTATTCATAAACCGAGCTATGACGCTTGAACGCTTAACGCAGCTTACTCTAGTGTCACGATACAAAATAAAATAAAACAAAACAAAAAAAATTACCGGTTACTCACAAATATGGCTAGCCTAAGCTGCTGCACTCATATTTGAATTCTATGCTATGCCAAGATTAATGTTTTGCACCATAACTACACAAAAAAGCTTTATATTCACTTTAACTCTTTGGCAGGCTTAGAAGTAAAGCCTTTTAGTCAGGCAAAAACTTGATTAATTGTGTTAACGTCATAAACGTGATGATATCGTAATGTTCAAGTATTATTCTTTACCGCTGGTTGTAGCAGCGGCAGCGAACGTTATGAATTATTGCTGATAAATTATTTGCATAGAGAGTACGCATCGCCAGAAACACACACAGAACAGGTAGAAGGAAATGCTTTATAAGTAAAAAAAAGTTACGATTTGAGCAACAAACTAGTGCAGTTTTTTCGTATTTGTTAACGAAAAAAAAAAAAAAATCAATCAACTTGCTAGTAGTTTTTAAGTTTGCTATAGCTTAAAGAAGACTATTAAACTTGCTGGGTAACAAACAAAAGACTTAAGCAACGAACTTGATTTAAAGCAATTTCTTCGCAATGCAACTTGTTTTGGCTTAAACTGCAAACCAAATCACCTTCATTGCTTTAAATTGAGTTAATTTCCGCATTCGCATTTGGCGCGTATTCTATGTGAAATTACTACAAAAATGGCTTAAATGCTTTTGGCCAAATTTGCAAAGTTGCAATGTGAGCGCTTGTCATGCACTCGACGACGACACGAGTGTTTAAAAACGCACTTGTTTTTTTATTGTTTTTATTGGTGTTTTTGATCAGAGTAATCATAGTAGATTTGCCCCTCACCCCTTTGCGTGATTTGTTTAGCAGCTGGGTAAGCAATGATGCATTAACATGCCGATAGATTTTTTGCTAATAACAGCCTGTTAAAGCCTTGCAACTGTATTTCATGCAGTGTTGCACTTATCATAGTTTATAATAACATATTTTTGTATTTAAGTAAGTTTTCTGAAAAAAGTATTTCCTATTTATTTTCTCACTTGTTATTTAGCAATTACGTAAAATCTCAACTTTGGGCTAGAAACATCATGATTTCGTAAATCGTTGATATTCAATTATTTTTTAAAATGTTAAGCCTTGATTTTCATTCATCGCTAAATAAATACTTGAATATTTATTTTTGATTAACTTAAGCTACGACTGATTTTACTTCTATGCAGTCTTGCCAGATTTCGGTTAAGATCAATTATGTTTTGTCCATACTTTTGAAGTAGCTATTCCTTTGAAGTTTCCAATTTTTTACCCGTTTTGAATTTTCAAAAAATATTTTAAATCAAAACTTTTATGTATTTTTTTATGTTATTTTATTAATTTTATTCCATGGTGGGTATTTGTTGTTTTATTAATTTTATTCCATGGTATTTTATTCCATAGGACTGGTAAGCCCTATAACGTCGATTTAACCTCAACTGAAGTAGAATTCTTTACTTTACTTACTATACTAGTATCGTCTGAGGTCGAAATAAATTCGATCAATTTCATGTTTGCCTATTCATAATTACAAGAGATCGACAGTGGCCGAAATTTGACCGTTTTACATACCTCTTCAATTCTCTGTTGATGCGATACAAAATTAATGGGAAAAATTCATATAATGCAAGTTATGGGGGTCAACATTTATTTTTTTAAAGTTGTCTTGAGATCATCCATTAAATAAGGGGTGAATTTTTCACTTATTTTAAATTATCTTATGAATTATTCTTGCTGCCCTTGTATGTGTGCATGACTAAAATGCATTGAATTTTGGTTATTAAAATTATAAAGTAGTTTCCCTTGTTTATGTACATGAGATTCATGCATTTTTGTCACTTATCTCATGAACTGTTCATGTTCAGCATGTAATTGTACATGAATTTTATTCACAAAAACTAGGTATGATTCATGTTCCACTTGTATTATTTCATTGCATTTGTGAAATTTTGTATTGGTTTTGTACATATGCTGTATGAACTTAACCAAGGATTATTAAATTCATGTCCTCGTGTTTATTTCTTTAGTGTATTTTGTATATAGAATCATACATAGTACATAGCTCGTGTGACTCATGTTATGGGTTACTGGAACAAAAATCAAAAATGCGATTCATGGACATCATGTACAAGTTCATAATTATTGTGTACTTTTTTGGTTCAGTCGAATGAAAAGAATTTAATTAATATAAAAGGGTTTTTTCAAAAAACTGAGCTATCAAATATGTTTTTTTTTTTTTATGTAAGAGTAGGATTTTCCAGTAAGATCTTTGGATCCAGCTGAAGTAGCTGCAATATTGATAAAATGTAGGCAATGAAATAGTGTAGAACGAAAACACTGAGCTTGCTTAAGCACTTCCATTCCAAAATATGTTGAGAATTATAGGATACGTTTGATACGTTTCTTAGTCATCTATTGTTTTTGCTCACACCCAGAGATATAATCTGGTTAATTAATTTAAACATTAAAGTACACAATTCGCACGTACAAACATTTTATTCCATGGCTTCGTTAATTAAGCGGTTGTCAATTTGATTTGACCCTGGTTCGATCCACAGTCAGATAGTTTCTTATTTGTTTTTTTTTTTTTGTTATTTTTATTTTCTTATTATGTTAATTTAAAAATGAAAATGTGCAACATTTTCCTTTTTTGCCACATCTTAGGATCCAACCGCGGACTGCGACAACCATCGCATTAGAGTCGCGAATTCTAACCTCAGGCTAATCTGTTGCTAGAGCATACAAAAAATGTTAACAATATATAAAATACAACTTTTATTACCTTATAGTTATTTTTTATTAAATTTTAAACCTTAGGTGTCAAAAAGTGCAGCCCATATTAAAAAAATGTCTAGTATATTTCAATGGTAAAGCGCACTAAAGTGATAAGTAACCATTTGACGAAAACAGGCTTACTGCATTTTTCATTCCATCAATATAATATCTACCTTGTGTAAATTTATTGAAAATGCATAGCCAGTGAATGCATGTCAGAACACAGTTAAAATTAGTGTTTTGTATTGAAATGTATTAAAATTTATAAACAAAATCGACGTTCCTGAACATTTGAAATTTTTCACTTATCACTTTAGTGAGCTTAACCATCGATTTAAAAGTATCAAATCTTATAAGAAAAAGGATTAAAAAATGCATAAGTCCAACGATTGCTTCAAAAATTATTTCGAAATTTTTAATCATGTGCTTGCAACTATACTATCTGAACAATTCCAAGATATTTTTTCAGAAAAACTAGATATTTAATCAGCAACCGAAAGAAACCAATTATTTCCTAAGATTGTTCGAAATTTCGATGATTGTGTGTAAAAACATATTAAATAGAGGGTGGTGGGCGATAAAACGCAAAGAATTAGTGTTGGTAGATTAAAAGAAGATCAAAAGAGTAGAAAAAGACTTAGAAAATTGGTGCATCAGGCGGAAAAATAATGGAAGGTAGAAGCAGATTACACAGGCACATTGCAAATATTTTAGAAGCTTATCTTTTCAGATTTCCTTTCAATTTTCTTTATGAAGCTTCTTGTATAGCCTATTTTCTGATTTTGTTGTTCTCTGTGAGTGACCAACAGTAACCACCCATCATGTTGATTTTCCACCGTCCCTGGTATCATTTCTTCATCTCTCTTATGTCCTGATGAAACCGTTCTTCCTACTCTACACTCACATCACTCAAGTTTTCAGGAAAAAAGTCAAGATGGTTGTGCAAAAAGTGAACTTTAAGGCTCATCAGACAACCATTAGTTTTGAACTTGTCAATCATTTTAGCTACGATATGTTAATATGTTAAATAGTTAGGGCTGTGTCATCGCCCAAAAACTTAGTCACAACTTCTTCAAATGAAATCGAAGTCTCCTTTTTCTTTGTACTCATCGTTGCTTCAAAGCTGGAATCGAACATCATTTTACAAATATCAGGCCTGACGAAACCCCCTTCTTTCAATTAAGCTTCTGATAAATGAGAAAATGTTGTACATAAATATTTAAAACTAGCACCATCTTTTTTATGTCTTGTTCATTAAGCCCAACTTTATGTGCAGTGATAGTAGAAGCATTTTTGTTTGGGTCTTCTAAAGTTTTATGTAAAATTTTCTTCTCGCTAGGTGTCAAAATTTTTCTAACGGGCCATTTTTTTGGCTCACTCACATATAAAACATGCTTTGTTAATCCCTTTTGTTGACCAAGGAGCATGGAGACAATTTTTAAGTCTCCACATAGCATCTAATCGCGAGTTATAGTTAAGCATATATAACTGTATGTATATACTATACAATGTGAAAAATTGGTGGGTGATACGACTTTTTATACCCTAAACCTGAAAGGTCAGAGTATATTAACTTTGTGCAAACGTTTGTAACGCATAGAATTAAGCAAATCTGGTGTAGAAAAGTATATATATTCTTGATCAGCGTCACCTCGTGAGTCGAGCTATTCATGTCCATACGTCCGTCCGTCCGTCCGTCCGTCCGTCTGTCCGTCTGTGTGTTGTCCGTATACACAGAATAAGAAGAAGGAGTTGAGATAATTGGATGAAACTTGGTACACATGGTCACATGCACCCAAGGATCTGTACTATTGAATATTTTTGGAATCAGCTCACGGACACGCCTACCTCCCATACAACGCAAAAATTTAAAACTGCATAACTCAGCTCATAATAAGCCTACAACAATAAATTTTGACATGTATGTGTTTTATACAAACACAAAGATGTCTTCGAAAAATGGACGTCATCCGCTCATGGACACGCCCACCTCCCATACAACCCAAAAATTGAAAACGCAATAAATAAGCCTGTGTTTAACCTAAAGAGCTAAAATTTGGTACATATGTTTTTTGTAACAAAACAAAGATGGTTTTGAAAAGTGGACATCGTCCGCCCACGGACACGCCTACCTCCCATACAACGCGAAAATTCAAAACTCAATAAATAAGGTTATGTTTGTCATAGAGAAATTAAAATTTGGTACGCATGTATTTTATACCAAAACTAAGGTGTGTTCAAAAATTGAAAGTAATCCGTCCATGAACACGCCCACCTCCCATAGGGAAAGCACAATAAAGGCATTAACTGTGAGCTACAGGAATAAAACTTGGTATGTGTAAATTTTTCATCAACATTTAAATGCATATAAAATATAGGCTTCATCCACCCTTGGAGACGCCAATTTACAATAAAAAATTTTTTTTTGAAAAGTGGGCTTAGGGTATTTCATAGTCGGCCTAGACCGACTTTAGACTTTCTTTACTTGTTATACCCTAAACCTGAAAGGTCAGAGTATATTAACTTTGTTCAAACGTTTGTAACGCATAGAATTAAGCAAATCCGGTGTAGAAAAGTATATATATTCTTGATCAGCGTCACCTCGTGAGTCGAGCTATCTATGTTCGTCCGTCCGCCCGTCCGTCTGCCCGTCTATGTGTTGTCCGTATACACAGAATAAGAAGAAGGAGTTTATATAATTGAATGAAACTCGGTGCACATGGTTACATTGACCCACCCACGAAAAGAGGATATGCACTATTGAATATTTTTTGAATCCGCCCACGAACACGCCTACCTCCCATATAACTCAAAAATTGAAAACAGCATAAATGAGCTCATAATTATCTCATAACAATAAAATTTTATACGCATGTGTTGTACATCAACACAAAGATATCTTAAAAAAAAATGGGCGTAATTCGCTTACGGAACCCCCACCTCCCATACAGCCCAAAAATTGAAAACTGAATGAATAAGCTTACAAAAATAAACTCAACCAATAAGCTTATAAAATTTCGTATAGCCCGTTTCAAAAGAGAAGAACATTTTTTAGTTTCATTTTTCGATGCGCAGTGAGAAATTATTTTTAAAGCTAGAAAATTTTTTAGAGCGTAATTTCCTGCTCTTTTTGTACTGTTCGCTGAACTTTATGCTTTTTTTGAGTGTTTTTTACTATTTTTCTATATATTTAAAAGCGCAAATATTCAGAACAAATGATCGGACAAGTACGGTGTTGCACCGACGGCCTGCAGCAACCTGCATCTTAAGAGAGAAGTCAAATACAACTAACATAAAAAATAAATTATTTTCTTGAGGAAAAATTGAGAAGTGAAGTTTCGGCTACTAAATTATTTTTTAACGCCCCCTGTTTTTTTCAATTTTGATTGGTTGATTTCAAAAAATAAAATTCAGTACTTCCGCAGCGCAGTTGCGATGAACAACAAAATTCCGGAATATACATTATTTTTTTTTTATTTAGTTTTCTGCTCAGAGAATATTCAATTTTTTTTTTATTGTCGACCAATCAGAATGAGGAACGCTCTCAAATTATTTTCCTATTCTCAAACATGCGCGAAAATGTTCTTCTCTTTTGAAACGGGCTATACGTATGTTTTTAATAAAATTGGGTATGTATGTTTTTTATATCAGAACAAGGATGTGTTCAAAAATTTGTTTATTTCTTTATTTTAACTTAGTATGTGTAAATTTTGCATCAAAATTGCAATGTATATAAAATATGGGGTTCATACGCCCACGAACTCGCCTTTTTTCAATACTTTTATTGTATTTTGAAAAAGTAGGTTTAGTTTATTTCATAGTCGGGCTAGACCGACTTTAGACTTTCTTTACTTGTTTATTATTATTTTCTGAATCAACACACGAAACAACACAAGAATAAAGTACAATTATTGAAAAAATTGGTTAGAGATATTGGAAAAATTAATTAAAGTGTGTTATTTTTTAAGCTTGATTAAGTATAAAAAATATAAAAACACCATTTTTCAACAATATTTTTTAAAATAATTAAAAATAGTAATTGATTTGGGGATATAGATAACTAAGAACACGATGAAGACTTATAAAAGCATAAAATTGAATTGACAAGATTATTAATTAAGTAATCACGAATGATTGAAATGATAAAATTATACATCAATAAAAGAAATGACATAAGCAATATCACTTAAAATAGTTCACTCAATGCTACTGTGTTACTAATTAGCCGAATTAAGTGTGCAGCGTCGACGACAAGAAAACTCTCCACAAAAACAACAGTCCATTTTTGCTTTAAAGCCAAAACATGCAATTTAAATAAGCCTCTAGCCAAAAACTAGAAAATAAAAATTTGTAACAACAACAACAATAAATTAAACTGTTGCTTAAGCGTTGAAAAACAACAACGACAATAAAATGTTAATAACAGCAGCAACAAAAACAACTTGTAGCTGCATAAACAACATGTAATTCCCGCACATCATTGTTACGATATGCAAATTCAATTGAATGGAAACTCAGCTCAACTCAACTCAGCTCAGCTCAGGCAACATGCAACGTCGCGACACGCACTAATTGAGGCTTTGTTAATGTTGTGATGTTGTTGTTGTTGTTGTTGCTGGAAAACCTAGAAATTGAAGTCCCTCTAATTGCCCTCATATTGACAGGCAGGAAACCCTATCGTCGCCAAAACGTAGCACATTTCAATGCCAACATAAAAGACGAACGTACTGCGACAAAACAAAAGACAGACACACCAAATACTAGATGGATGGATACAAAGATGGACATTTGAATGACTGTAAAGGTACTAGATGGATGCTTCTTGAATGTATGTATGTATGTAGTATAAATGAAGGCTTGAAGAGCAGCTTGAAGCAAACTGAAGAACGTGTCATTTTTAGTCATGGCAGCAACAACGTTAAGACTCAACAACAACAATCATCAACATATATGCTATATATTCTAGATTGTATAAACAATATTTAACTACAATGTATGCGAATTTAAATTGATAGATGGATGGATGGATGGATGGATGGATGTATGAAAGTATAGACAGACGATATCACGTTGGCTGATAGTTAAGTTAAAACGCTGCCATCGACTGATGCGACTGATGGCTGTCGAAAGCGACGACGTGATGCAACTCAATTCCAAGCAATAGGAAAATCATCATCAAATCATAATAAGAACAAAACAAAAAAAAAAAATACAAAAACCCGCAACGCTGCAGAACTACGAGCTGAACATAGAATAGCAAGTAAGAACAAAGAAGCTTTTAAGTTTTGGCTGAGCGTACACGACGACGACGACGACAGACTGCCCGCAGCTGTTCTTCACCCTATGAGAAGTAGCAACGATTTAAGAAAAAAAAAAAAAATCCTGCAAAAAAATAACACATCAATCGAGCAAACGATCGAACGATGGCTACGATCGATCCATAGATCTCGAACTCGATTTAGTTCGTTGCTACGTACGCGATATCTACAAATTGTTAACATTAAAATGACGATCATGAGGATACCGCAACCCTGATACCCAGAGTCTGTCTGCTTGCCGCGCTTTGGCGCTCTCTTATTACTGCTTATTGGCAGTGTGACTGACGCCAGTGTTGCCAGCTAGCTGCAAGTTTTAATCTTTGATTCTTTTTGGTGTGGATATTTACAATAACTTAAGCATAGCAATTTTGTTGACCAAAAATAGCAAGAAGCACATAAAAAAGTATTGGGTGTTGTTGTTATTATTGTTGTTGTTGTGAGCAGCGTGACCAAGAGTGTCATTGCACTCGTTGTATAGCGGCTTAAAGGGTCTGCCTGCTGCTACTTCTACTACTATCAATACTCCCTCTTCTGCTTCCTCTTCTTAGTCTTCTTCTTTTACTTCAACAACATTTATTAACTTCAACAATTTTTTAATGTCAAGCCCATCGTTGTTGCATTAAAAAACCAGCTAGATAGATTTTCATCACGTTCATATGTTTTCATTATTGCAGCCATTATGCGTGGCACGTGATGCCCCAACACCAACAATACTCTTACCCCTATACCATCGAGTAGCGTATGGTTGGGAGGAGTACTCGATGTCTTAATGGCTGGCAATTTTAAATGTAATTAGAGAAAATTTGTAAGGTTTTGATTATTGGTTGATCGTAGGATCGAAGGTTCAATTTAATCAAGTATCATTTAATAATGTCAGCACAATATTGTGAGGATATTTAATGTTTTCAGCAAATAGAGCTAGTGAGAAGAATTTTGTAGAATTACAATTCAAGTGAACTAATACAAATTTGTTTTTGAAACTTTATTAGTATATTCTAGTAATATATTCTAGTAAACTTTAAAGATTTAAAAAAAAAAAAAAAAATAAACCCGTTTTTCAAATTGTATTCACCAATTAATTCCAGTTGAGGTCTTTATATTCGATTCCAAAAAAGTTACAAGATTATATATAAACACACTTTTTGTGAGCTCTATCTTGGCGACCAACAAAAAGCGGTATGTTGTTGTGTGTAATCAAAAATTGTTTGTGCATCATTTCTAAATAAAAAGCAAAGCGGCAATATGTTGAGCATTAATACCGTTATTGTCAGTACTGGAATTAAAAGAGTCGTTCAACAAGTCACAGAAATATAGCATCCAAACTTTAAAATTTAAAAAAACAAGTATTTTTTAGGACTTAAAATAGGTGCAACACCTTTGTTTTTGGAGCAACCCTAAAGATTCTAGTACCGACTAGATTCTATAATGATTGCTGTTAGAAGTATGTGGTGTAAAAATTATTCAAATCGAACAATTTTTTCGATAACTTTTTATTACAGCCAATCACGAAATAGTGGCTTCGAGATAATTGCATTTAAAGTAATGGTAACTGAATTACCTCCCATACAACAATAAAATTTGATATGTATGTGTTTTATACAAACACAAAGATGTCTTCGAAAAATGGACGTCATCCGCCCATGGACACGCCCACCTCCCATACAACCCAAAAAGTTTAAAACTCAATAAATAAGGTTATGTTTGTCATAGAGAAAATATATTTGGTATGTATGTATTTTATACCAAAACTAAGGTGTGTTCCAAAATTGGGAGTAATCCGTCCATGAACACGCCCACCTCTCATAGCGAAAGCACAATAAAGGCATTAACTGTGAGCTACAGGAATAAAACTTGGTATGAGTAAACTTTTCATCAACATTTAAATGCATAAAAAGTATAGGCCTCATCCGCCCACGGAGACTATCATTTACAATAAAAATTTTTGTTTTTGAAAAGTAGGTTTAGGGTATTTCATAGTCGGCCTAGACCGACTTTAGACTTTCTTTACTTGTTTTTTTTATTTGTGTTATTGCAAAGAAGAAAAAAGAGAAAAATTATAAAAAGAAGAAAGGAATTTTTTTTGAATATGAAACACGGTTGCTTAAACTTTTGTTTTGAAGAAACGCAAGTGCGTTAAATTTATTTTTTAAAATTTTTTGTTTAATTTTAAAGTACGTTTTTCTTCTCAGTGTACTTTTAATTTCATTTCAGCTCAGTTCATGAAACATATTTGTTGGTGAAATGTTTTTCGCGTATATTAAAAGCAGTGTTCAGTTTCACCAAAATCTCCGAAGAATGTTCTTAAGCAATTAAGAGAATTTGAAAACTCATATTTGTTACAATGATTCCATTCAAAAGTTTTATAAAAAAAATCATTAATTTTTGTTTTGAATACAAAAAAAATATAAAAACATATCTTAAATATTTTCTAAATTTTTTCTTATCATAAAATTCTTTCGAAAATTGCAAAATAACTTTTAACATAATAGAATCAATTGACAACAACTTTCATATTTGGCAAATGGCTCTGGGGGGAGGGGGGTCAGAACGCATGGACCACCCCCATATCTACGCCACTGGTAGTCGGCGATGTGCGTAAACAACAACAACAAAATTAATTTTTTTACAAACAAGTCCAAGAGTACTCCAAGAGTAAAACTGCGAACGTGAATGGCATGTTTTGAGATGGTTTTGAGCTCTATTGAGCTTATTTCAGTTACGAAAGCTTTGAGCTTGATTTTAGCCCATTTTTTTCTCTCCGTGTAAATAAAAGTAAATAATTCTACAATGAAAATAATAATTTTCCAGTCAAATAAGATAGATTCCTTGAACATTGGTAAGCATAAAGTTTATATTTTTTTTTTTTAATTTTCATCGAAATAAATTATGCAAGTATGATTCTGTTCATGCATTGATACTTTATCACTTATATCAAATGCAGTAGGTCAACTGATAAAACTTAGTTGAAGCTCTTGTATGAACTATCATAAGTTTTCTGTTAGTTTTACTTAAGGATTTTTTTTGCCTTTTAAATATGTTGGCAAGAAAAATGACATTAAAAATTATGTTATGAGAGTAAAGGATAACTCAAGGAAATTTTTAACGTCATCAACAAAGGGTGTTTTTGAAAGGAACATCCGATAAGGTCAACTACAAAATTAACTGTCATACTGGTTAAGTGTCTTTGATTTTTTCCGAACATATATTGGCAAATCACGATGCAAGGACTTACACTAGAACAACGTTTAGAAATTGGAGAAATGTATTTCCCGAATTCGCGCTTTTTTCGCCAAACTTAGTTGACGGTCAGAATGAATACAGATGCTGACAGGCAGGCAGACAAGCAATGCGAACAAACTAGTCGCAAATAGCTATTTACCTCGCACAGATTTCAGCCTGCCTGTCTGCATCTGCCCAGCAAACATTATGACTCTTGAAAGATTCCCTGCAAACATTTTAAGAGGCTCTCCAAAAAATTACTCTAAAAAGAGTATTTTTTATGCATGTTTTATAATGACTCATTAAAAGGACTCATGAAAGAGTCTTTAATATGATTGTTAAATAATTGTTTCAAAGTAAGACTCATAAAAGAGTCATTATTGTATATGCTTTATGAGTACTCATAAAATACTCTTTCAAGAGACATAATGAGTCATGACGCATATTAATGAAGTTTTATCGTTATAATGCGCTCAAAAAAGACTTTTTTATGAGTACATTTTCGTATGTTGGGCCCCAAAATATTATTCATAATAATGACTGTTTTATGAGCCTTTTTGAACTCATAATAATGAAGGTTTTAACACTCAAATTTAATACATTTTCAAGACTCATATAAATAACTCTTTTAAGACTCATATTAAGTACTCCTTTAATAATCATATTTATACACTTCAAGACTCATATAAGAAGTTTTTTTGCAACGAACATTTGTTGTAGTTCGATTCCAATGCATGTAAGTATAACGCCACAAACAAACAATTCTCCGAAAAGCGACGCCAGGATGGCATGTGGCCATCACGGATATTACATACTTTTATACAATAAAGTTATTATTAATTATTAGACATGGTGCTATTGCAATAATCCGATTATATTCTTTCGTAATACACTCGTATGTAAGACTCTTTTATAAGTCTTCTTTATGATTACGCATAAATCAATCAATATATGATCCTTTAATGAGTCTTTTTATTATGAACAATATTACCGTCATATTTAGGACTCTTTAATGAGTGTCTTTTATGAGTACTCATAAAGCAAATACAATAATGTTTCTTTTATGAGTCTCATTTTGGAATCATAATAAAGACTCATATTAAAGACTCTTTCATGAGTCCTTTTAATGAGTCATTATAAAACATGCATAAAAAATACTCTTTTTAGAGTAATTTTTTGTAGAACCTCATAAAATGTTTGCAGGGTGGTTTCACTCTGGCCGCAACCTTATATCGCACTTCGTCAAGTTTATGGTGCACATAATCGGCAATCTAAGTAGCTAGTACGCAACGATATGAATCGTTTCATGACCTCATTTACTCTGTGAGTAAATGTCCACGTGTGACAGAGGGTCCAAATTAATCGATCCGACACCGTTCCCAACAACTCGGTCTCTGCCCATCCACTAATTGGCAAATTTTGAGGAAGGATCTTGGCCTAACAATAACGTCGTGCAAGAACTAAAGCCAGTGACTACGTCGTGAGTTCGAAGAATGGACTTAGTATGAGCTGGAAGTTGAACCACATTTTTATCGTCAAATCATTTTCAGCGATGACAACGACATCTGGTATGTAAACAAGCAGAATTGTCGTTTTTGGAGTGAGTACTATCCTCATGAGACTTTTGAGACTGCATTATATCCCGAAAAAAACACTATGTGGTGGGGTTTACATGCCGATGGCATCATCGCCCCATTTGTTTTTAATGTGTGAAATCATAATTTTGTCAAACCAACCTTTGGTGTTCGAATCATCTCAATATGTGAACCTGTGAATAGGTCACCTCGTTCGTGTTCGATATGACACCTTTGCACTACTTTTTGTAGAGGCACCAGCATTTATTGCTCACTTAGAAGGCAACATTCGACGCACTTTTGACGAAATGAGGGTGCGCTCGAAAAAGTGGTAAAAAATTTTACTAACAGGATGGTATTCATAAAGCGTAGTTGCCAGAAATTATTTTAAAACATCAAATACCATGAATTTGTTGTGCTTTATTTTTAATGAAAGTTAAGTGTCTTAAACACACACGTATGAATTTTAGGCATTAACTGCATAAAATAGTTCACGCTTCCATTTTATAAGTGCATAATTTTCATGGATTTTTGACTCTTATCTTATGAACTATTCTTGCTGACCTTATAAGTAAGTGTATTATATAAATTTCTGTCACTAAATTCAAAAAGTAGTTCACGTTTCTCTTGAATATGTACATGAAATTCATGCATTTTTGTCCCAGATATCACGAACTGTTCTTGTTCTGTTTATATTTGTAAATGAATCTTATGCATTTTCTTTTTAAACATCAATGATGATTCATGTTCTCCTTGTTTTTTATACCCTAAACCTGAAAGGTCAGGGTATATTAACTTTGTGCAAACGTTTGTAACGCATAAAACGAAGCGAGTCCGGTACAGAAAAGTATATATATTCTTGATCAGCGACACCACGTGAGTCGAGCTATCCATGTCCGTCCGTCCGTTCGTCCGTCCGTCCGTCCGTCCGTCCGTCTGTGTGTTGTCCGTATACACAGGATAAGAAGAAGGAGTTGAGATAATTGGATGAAACTTGGTACACATGGTCACATGCACCCAAGGATCTGCACTATTGAATATTTTTGGAATCCGCCCACTGACACGCCTACGTCCCATACAACGCAAAAATGTAAAACTGCATAACTCAGCTCATAATAAGCCTACAACAATAAAATTTGGTATGTATGTGTTTTATGTCAACACAAAGATTTTTTCAAAAATGGACGTCATCCGATTACGGACACGCCCACCTCCCATACAACCCAAAAATTGAAAACGCAATAAATAAGCCTCTGTTTAACCTACAGAGCTAAAATTTGGCACATACGTTTTTTGTAATAAAACAAAGATGCACTCAGAAAAAAGCTGCCATGTAAAATTAACGTTTTTTAATGTTATTTCCAATGTAAATCAGAAAATGTGGATTTTACGTTAGAAAATGTTAAGTTAACATGTATTGTGTTGAATTGATAAGAAAAATATCAAATTGATAATGTAATGTTTTACGTTGCAATATCAATTCTTAATGTTAAAATAACATTTAAAATGTTTTTACTTCATCATTTTTTACTGTAAAATTGATAGTATTTCATATCCATTTAACATTATAAATGTAGATGTCAACAACAAGCAGATGTAATGTTTATTTAAGAGCTGAGCCGTTAAGACATACAGGTGACCGTGGCACACAGGTTAAGAGTGTGGCTTTGGATGCCCGGAGCCCTGGTTCGAATCCCACTCGTGGCAAATTATTTTTCAATACATTTTTTTTTATCTGCATTAATTTACTGATACTTTTTGATATTTTAAGTGTTAAAATAACATTATTATGTGACAGTTATACATTTTTAAATGTAGATTTCGTAATGTAAAGAGTACATTAGGATAATATCAATTTTAACATTTTTTAATGTCGGACGACTTTTGTCAACTAAAAATGTTAATTTTACGGTTGTTTAATGTACTTTTTTTTCTGAGTGTGGTTTTGAAAAGTATACAACGCGAAAATTGAAAACTGCATAACTCAGCTCATACTTAACCTACAACAATACAATTTGATATGTATGTGTTTTATACCTACACAAAGATGTCTTCGAAAAATGGATGTCATCCGCTCACGGACACGCCCACCTCCCTTACACCCCAAACATTGAAAACACAATAAATAAGCCTCAGTTTAACCTACAGATCTAAAACTTGGCACGTATGTTTTTTATGACTAGACAAAGATGGTTTTGAAAAATGGACGTCATTCGCCTACGGACACGCCTACCTCCCATACAACCCAAAAAGTTTAAAACTCAATAAATAAGGTTATGTTTGTCATAGAGAAATTCAATTTAGTATGCATGTATTTTATACCAAAACTAAGGTGTTTTCAAAAATTGGAAGTAATCCGTTCATGAACACGCCCTCCTCCCATAGGGAAAGCACAATAAAGGCATTAACTGTGAGCTACAGGAATAAAACTTGGTATGTGTAAGTTTTTCATCAACATTTAAATACATATAAAATATATGCTTCATCCGTCCTTGGAGACGCCCATTTACAATAAAAATTTTTTGTTTTTGAAAAGTGGGTTTAGGGTATTTCATAGTCGGCCTAGACCGACTTTAGACTTTCTTTACTTGTTTTCATTGCATCTGCGAAATTTTTTATTGGTTCGTGTAACATGTACACACAGTTTATAAACATTAAACACTAGACTTGTGAAATTTTAATGTTCTCGTGTTTTTTTCTTAGTGTATTTTATACATTGGAGAAGAACGGTAGCTCGTGAAGCAGAAGAAGAATAAATTGAGAATCGGTTGAGTACAAGTTATGTTAAAATAAAAAACTATTTAAATAGTGTTTTTCATTCCCCATCGTATTTCATTTTTAAAATTTTGTAATCAAAGAAAATCTTTCAATTTTCTTATATCAAGTTTTGGAGTATTCTTTCTTTGAATATGTACCTTCTTGAGGTCCGAAGATGCCAACGGAATTCGGTTAATATAAACCGGTGATTCGGTTAATATAAAAGCTATATAAACCTTTAAAGTTAAGCCATTGTCATCGCAATAGAACGTAAGCTTAAATATGATGTTTTTTTAGCATTGAACCAAGTTTAAGATTTGAACCTTATTCAGTCAAGTCGTTCTTGGCTCTCTAACAGGGTGATAGATTATTAGGAAAGAGATGGAAATTAACTTTTCACTCAGAAAAATATTAACTGTAATATTAACAGTCGGCCGCTGTTATTTCAAAACACAGTTAGGTTGAATGATTTGCGTTTAAGTTAACAGTTTTTTGTGTTGAATGAACGTTTCAAATTATTTTTGTACTGCTTAAATCATCTGTTGAAATATTTTTTGTTTTTGTTGAAATTTCTGTCTTCTCTACGCAATAGTTTTTAAATGTGTTTTGTTATATTAATTTTATCGTTATGAATATCTCAGTGGAAGTGTGCTAGACTGTCATGTGGAGGATATGGGTTCGTATCCTAGCTGTATAGGTGTCAAAAATTTTGGTTTAATAATTGAAATTCTAATTCTGTTTCATTAAATGTTCAAAATAAGTTTGCTTACAATCTAAAAAAAAATTGTACATATCATTTTTTATTTAAAAAAAAAAAATAAACAAATAACAACTTTTTGTTGGTCTTGCCGGTATTTGAACCCAAGACAGTCGATTACTAGACACTCGTCTAAACATGAACTTACAAAACAGTGATAAAATTTCAATAAGTACGTTTTTTTATTTGTTTCGTGTTCTATAGACAAACATTCAACCGACTGTTGATTTGAAAGCGTCTTTTGTTGGATGTTTGGAAACAGTGAAATCTGTTATTTCAAACCATGATTTGTTTGATATAACAGCATTTTTACCCAGAGTGTTATAACTTTAGAATGTTGTTAAGAAATAAGGAATAAATTGATGAAAGAGTTAAGCGGAAAATCATGATCTGACTGAGATTTGAACTCGGGAGCTCTGGGTTAGCACTCAAGCCTCCTGACCACTCGACTACTGAAACTGTAAAGTTTTTGAAGTTTTTTTAAAATAACCTGAGCTTCTACTGGTTGTCAACGACTTTACATAAATAGATATAAAACTTGATAGTATTTAAATTTTTTTATTAAATTAAATAACTTCAAAACGAGTAGCAGTAAAAAATAAACGCAAAAAAACTAAATTTATGCTGAAGTGAATATATCTTGTCTAACTGCAGTTCTCTTACCGAGTAAAGCAAGTGCAACGAACAAAATGATCTCAAATCAAACTGACAAACAGACAGCTGGTCAGACATTAGAAAAGCTAGACAAACGCTACTAAGGATGAACCTAGCGATAGAGTCACAGATGATGCAACATGAAAGACTTTGACTACGACTACTCCGAGTAGAGAGTAGCAACAACAACAACCACTGCTGACGAACTGCCTGCTAACATCAATTCGGCTGCAGACAAGCCGACAAACTCAACTCCTGCGCTTTTTTTGCTAACGTTGTTGTTGTTGGCCAACTATCTATCACAAAATGATTGCAATGGTATACGAAGTGCGATAGAAAAAAGATTCGCATTGCGGAAGGTCGGATTCACATGATGGTGGAAGGTGAAATAAAACATGCAAAAAGCAATACTCTGGACAATTTTAACTAAGCTGCACGTATTTTTATTTTATTTTATTTGCAGTAAATTTGTTTTCGATTTTTTTTTTATTTTTTATTTGACTTCTACTAACGTTCTATTGCATTCATGCTGCTGAACTGACATTTCAGATACGTGTATCTCGTCATGACCAATTTAATGCAAACATCTACCAGCAACTATGGTTGCAGTCGCCCAATCCGCCCCAACTTGTTGCTACCTCATCACTAATGGACGCTCCAGTTGCGATCAGCAAATAGATTCTACGGTAATTGCAACAATTTCGCAGCAAGATGGAAATTTGTTCAATTCGCTGTTTGTTTGTTTGTTGTTATCGTTTTTAATGTTCTTGTTGTAGGTTGTTTGTTTGATTTCAATTTGAATTTGAATTTGATTTTTTTCAGTTGTTGTTGTTGTTGTGATGTTACGTGAAATTCGCTGAGGTTGTGTGAAGTTTCTAGCATTTGTTTTTGTTTTTTTCTTAGTTTACTTCTTCTGCTCTACGACGACGTCATCGTGTACGCTGGCTTGTGAGCATTATTTGGTGCAATTGATGGAAGGTTATAAGAATTGCACGTGAACTTGAACGAACGGGCAAAACAGTTTTTTGACCTTAGGGAGCTCTTCGAGCATGGATTGATTTCGAAATTGGCAATGTAACTGTGCAGCAGCAGCAGCGCATGCAGATTGTTGAGCGTATCATGTTGCGCATGCGCATCGTACAGCGCTGCGCAATTCATTGCTGCGATCTGTTGAGCCGAAATTGAACGCGAAAAATGGGATTGATGGTAATTGGATGACGTTTTTCTGTCTGATTTGAAATTGTTTGTTTCAATTGTTGTTTGTTGTTCTATGACTCTTGAGGTTGTTAGAATTTGTTCTCATGATTGACTTGAATTGATTTGCAGAGCTTGATTGGAATTTCTTTTTTGGCTTGATGTAGGTAGATGGTTTTTTTTTCTACATAATAATTTATTTGAATTTAAGTAAAGGAAATTTTTCTTTATAACGATGCATAAAATTTTATTTCATAAATGCAATTATTGAAAATCAAATGAAAAATACATTATTTCAGACATTAACATCTAAACGTAAGTCTTTCAGACGTAAATCTGAAAATAAAGCAAAAAAACAATGAAGTTTGTTGTCTTAACGTCTCACTCAAAGTCATGCTTCTTGCCCTTGCTTTCATCTCCTTAAAAATATTTTTTCTAATCCTTGTTGAAATTTCTGTGTTGATGCTTTTACTTTTTCTTGTTTCCAATCAAGTTTCCAAAAAAATTTTATTGGCCTTTAAGTGTCCTAATCGTTGTGCAAAGCATTATTCTTATTCTTATCATAATCCTTATTCTTATTTTTATATTTTTATTTTTTTGTTGTTTTTTGCAAATGCTTGTCCTAAACCTTTTCCTAATCTATAAACAAATTCTTGCCTTAATTATTTTCCAAAACCTTTTTCCTATCCTTGCCCTAAGTTTTGTTCAAAACAATGTCTTAATTCTTTTTTTAATACTTTTTCTTATCTGTGTCTAAATGCTTAATGAAATCATTGTCCTAATCCTTATCAGAATACTTGTCAAAACATATGTTATAATCTTTATACTCATATCTTTCTTAGTCGTTGAAAAATCTTTGTCTGAAACATTTTCCAAATCCTTGTTCTTATTCTTATTCTAATATTTGTCTTAAATATTGCCTTGATTCGTTTCCAAATCCTGTTTTGACATAGAATTACGTCTTACAGCTTGGTTTGCATGGGGTCGTTTTAACAGATTTTTTTCAAGGCCGTGAAACTTTTTTGACGAATACTTTAGGGTATACCTACAGCCTTTAACACTCATCGTTCAAAGATAATATATATGTTAAAATGTCAGATATATCGTGCGCTGAATGAATATCTAATTTTGGATTTTGTCACTATTATATTAAAGTCACAAAATAGTAAAATATAACAAGAAAAATGCATGTGTTTATATAAGAAAATTAATCAACAGCTGCTTATGCTGTGCCTGCTGCTTTTTTTGTTTTTGTTTCGTTGCTTTTGCTTGTATTGTTTTTGTTTTATACGAACTTATTCGCAGGCTTCTTCATTGGGTTCTTGTATGTACTACTCTTTTATTGGGTTCTTGTGTGTACTGCTTAGAAATGAGTGCTCTATTTTAACACAAGATGATAATCACAAGCTCTATTCAACTCAGTCAATGAACTCAAACTGTCAAACTAAACGACATGGGTCTCTGATCCGGTTAGATTTAACGCATATGAAAAAACGAGTTGGATCATATTTCGTTTTATGCTTTTACTCAATAGATGGCGTCAAATTTTAGTTTTTGTTTTTAATGCAAATTAAATTTGATCCCATATCCCACTAGCACTAGCGAGTGTAGCTCACAAACTATACATCAGACAGAGATGAAAGTGTAGCTCGTAAACTATACATCGGGCAGAGACGAAAGTGGCACAAATGGAAAGAACATTTACTCAGCCTGAGATATAGCTACCATGCTATTTTTTTAAGCATTGGGGGTCTTTATTTTAGTTTGAAATAAGTAGTAAAACTGACTGTCGCTCCAAAATATATATCGGGCAGAAAGTGGCACCAATCGAGAGGGCGTTTGCTTCACCTTTTTTTCAACTAAGTTAATGAACTAAACCTGTCAAACTTAACGAAATGATCGAAAGAACATTGCTTGTTGATTTTTGCTTGCTCATTTTGTCATGCTTACTTTTAACTTTTTCTTTGTTTAAGTCTCAATAAGAAGTCTATAAATGAATGTTATTTATTTATTTGCTAACTTTCGGAAGATCTATAAAAAAACGTGCAAAATGGACAAAACAATCGGACCAAAGTGACAGAGTAGATGAGATTACAACTTAAATGGAATTCTACGTCTACACTTACGATACTATCGAAACTGTTTTTTTGTTCCTTTGTTTTAATACTTGTTTCAATCTAAGTCCTAATCTTTGTCCTAAGCCTTGATTAAATTTTTATTCCAATCCATGTCAAAAACCTATTTCTGATTTCCATTCTAGTCCCTATCATAATCCCTGTCGAACACCTTATTGCAAACTTTTTTTAAAGCTTTTCCTAATACTAATCTTTATTTCCGTCCACATTCTTGTTAAAAGCCATGTCCTAACCTTTTTCTAAATCTTTGTCTTCTACTACTTTGGCCTACTTGTATAAAGCCTTTTCCATATTCTTACCCTCATGCTTGTCCTTATCCTTACTCAAATTTTATTATTATTCTTGTCCTTCTCCTAATCCGAATTCTCATCGTTGTTCTCATTCTTTTCCAAATTCTTGTTTTAACCCTTGCGCTAGTCTTTTTCTCAATATTTTCTCATATCTTGTTATTAATGTTCCTTGTTCTTGTCCTGGTTTTTATCTTCTTCAAATTCTTATTCTAATTTTTGTCAAAACCTTGTTGTGATCTATGTCATATTCTTTGTTCGGTTTCTTATCCTTGTTAAATTTCTTGTATTATTGCTTATTCTTATACTCGTTCGAGTTCTTGCCCTTATCTTTGTTCGAATACTTCTACCAATCCACGTCTTAATTCTCGTCCTATGCTTGTTCTAATATATGTTCTAGACTCTCCATAGGTATGACGTCATTTTCTTTTTTACTTTTTTATTATAAAGCCACAGAAGTCACTTAAACTTTCTTTCCATATAATTTATCGGAGAAGCTACACTCATCGTGTAATGCACTGAGCCAAAAAAGTACACAATAATTATGAAGTTGTACATGATCTCCATGAATTGCATTCATCAGTTTTGGTCAGGTAGTTATAACATGAGTCATCATTAAAAATATTCATGATATCATTGTACTATGATATAATTTATCTTAAAGAAAAAACACGAGAACGTGAATTTTTCATAAGCCAAGTGTTTAAATTTCAAAAAATGTGTGTACAAAAACATGTACCAATAATAAATTTCGTAAATGCGATGAAAAAATACAAGGTGAACACGAACTATAATGTTTGTGAATAAAAATCATAAGATTCAAGTACAAATACGAGGAGAACAAAAACAACTAATTAGATAAGTTACAAAAAAGCATGAATCTCATGCACATATACAAGGGAAACATGAATTTCACATTTCACAAAAATCTGATTTCGAAAATGGATTCAGTGGCCAACGGTAAATTAGTCTAAGCACATCTTGATATTCCAGAATCTAGTTTTAGGCCTTGTTTAATACTCAAAAATTGTCAGCTTTTTATCATTGCTTGGTATACGAGGATAAATCAATTTCATAGAATTAACGTTGATGATGTTGTAATGATGGAACTGTTAAAACTTTCCATGGAATACTTTTCTGTAGCAATTTGACTTGCAAGTTTAAGAGTTCCAATATTTAGATTTCTGTAAATTTTTTAAGAAACAAAAGCTGACATCTGCGAGAAAAAACTTTTCTCTGCGAAAGGCGCGATTCGCTTGTTAAAGCTTTAGTTTTCTTCAAACCACATCATATCAACAAATCTCTGCCTATAAATCTGTCTATCGAAAATTTATAAAAATTTTGCTGCTGTGCCCGCGAGGTTCCTCGAATATAATAAAAACGTACATCCATCTCCCAATATCGCTATTTAAGTGCTTTTGTAATTTTATGCTGTCATAATAGAAAACTTTAATATAAATTGATTAATCGTGCAATTTAAGGCTTCTGTGAAATTATCACAACCACCAGAACTAATCCTTCTATCGTCTCCCCTACGCACATCATGGAAAAACTGCTTATTTTTCTGACACCCGCAATGATTTATCATCAGCCTTGCAAACAAGTGCAGCAGCAACTGCAGCATCAGCAGCCAGGCAGCCTAGGCCAGGCTGAGAGATCAGAAAGAATTAGCCTAAAATAATCGTTAAACTTGAACTTGAGTCTGACTCTGGTGTCTTAACAACGGTTCGTGTTGTAATTTATACTTAATTTGTTTTTGTTTTCATAGCTGTAAAATGTATAAATAAATGTACTCGCTGGTAACGTTCTTCCAACCAAGTTGTTTTGCCGTCTGTAGTTTGCACTCACTTTATAACTGTCAGTCAGCCCTGTGGCTAAAAAGCTGTGGTATGTGTGCTTTTAGGAAAACGTAAAACGGTGCAAGTGTTGTAAAGTGGTTCCAATGTGTGGCGGTATGTAATGCGGTTTGGGGTTCAAGTTTAATTTATAATGGGTGGTTTTTTGTTTTGGATTCTTTTTTTTTTTTTGTTTTTGTTTTGGGAGTTGATCGACGATCATTAGTTTAGTTGCAGTTCATTTCAAAGTTTTAAGACTAGCGCTCAGGTACATATATTAAATTGGTTGGTAGAATCCACTAAATTGTTAATGTCGACTTTATTTCTGTTCGGGATGGTGATTGCGTGTTGGTCAAATTATGGATTTTTAATTTTTAAATTTGTTTTTCTTTTTATGGAATACTGATTTTTTTATTTTTCTTTTAATTTTCAATGTTTTATTTTTAATTTTTTATATTTTTTATTTTTTAATTTAATTATTATTATTATTATTATTATTATTGTTATTATTATTATTATTATTATTATTATTATTATTATTATTATTATTATTATTATTATTATTTTTATTATTATTATTATTATTATTATTATTATTATTATAATTCTTATTATTATTATTATTATTTTTATTATTACTATTATTATTTTTATTATTACTATTATTATTTTTATTATTATTATTATAATAATTATTTTTATTATTATTATTATAATAATTATTTTTATTATTTTTATTATTTTTATAATTATTATTATTAATATAAGTATTATTATTATTATTATTATAACTATTATTATAATTATTATTTAAATTATTTTTATTATTATTATTATAATTTATGAATTCTGAGTTTTTAAATTTTTATTATAACTTTTATCTTTATTTATTTTTATATATATTTTTATTTTTATTTTTATTTTTATTTTTATGTTTACTTGTTTTTTTATTTGTATTTTTATTTGTATATGTAGTTTTATTTTTATTTTTATTTTTATTTTTATTTTTATTTTTATTTTTATTTTTATTTTTATTTATATTTTTATTTTTATTTTTATTTTTATTTTTATTTTTATTTTTATTTTTAAACACTAAAAAGTTCCTTAAAGTGGTATTAAAAATGATCTCTTTATTTATTATTTTAAAGTTTAACTTTAATATTCAAAGAATATTTATCGTATGTATACGTTATTATTATCTGTTTGAATTGTTTTGTTTTTGAAAGTTTTTTATAAAATTTAAGAAAAAAAAAATTTTTTAAAAACAAATTTGTATGTAGACTTTCAGTTTCGGTTTCGGTTTCGACCGAATATTACAAAAATGGCCGAAATTCGGTTTCGGTTTCGGCCAAAATTTTGATTTCGGTCGGACACTATTTATTTGTATTTTTATTTTTATTTGTATTTTTATTTTATTTTATTTTGTTAAGTTTTAATTTGAATTTTGAATTTTGAATTTTGAATTTTGAATTTTGAATTTTGAATTTTGAATTTTGAATTTTGAATTTTGAATTTTGAATTTTTAATTTTGAATTTTGAATTTTGAATTTTGAATTTTGAATTTTGAATTTTGAATTTTGAATTTTGAATTTTGAATTTTGAATTTTGAATTTTGAATTTTGAATTTTGAATTTTGAATTTTGAATTTTGAATTTTGAATTTTGAATTTTGAATTTTGAATTTTGAATTTTGAATTTTGAATTTTGAATTTTGAATTTTGAATTTTGAATTTTGAATTTTGAATTTTGAATTTTGAATTTTGAATTTTGAATTTTGAATTTTGAATTTTGAATTTTGAATTTTGAATTTTGAATTTTGAATTTTGAATTTTGAATTTTGAATTTTGAATTTTGAATTTTGAATTTTGAATTTTGAATTTTGAATTTTGAATTTTGAATTTTGAATTTTGAATTTTTAGTTTAAAAGCATTTTACTTTTTAAATTTAAAAATTTGAAATTAAAGCACAGTTCTTCTTAATTTGGGAGGTGATTGTGAGTAAAATTTGCTGGTATAAAATTTTTACAGTTGTAATATTTGCCGTTAAATGGACTGTAGAAAATTTTTTGACAAAAAATATATCAAATATTTATGATACTTATTATGGTCATAACAACATTATTCTTGAGGTGCTGTAGGTGATGATGATTTGGCTTGCCAGCTAAAGCAATTCGCGCATCATACAACATCATACTATACAACAATAATAACAACAACAACATCGACCACAAGAATAAAGACAGACACAGTCACTCAAGTTTTGACCTTAGGCGGGTGTAAAATTACAATAACACAAAAAAAGAAGAACAACAACAGCAATACAAAAACAAGAAGATCAGCAACAGTCAGAAAAAAACCACAACAACGAAAAAAACGCGATCGATGGACTTTTCCGATTCCCAAACATCATCAACATATGCTGGGAAAGCTAAGACTAACACCGAAAAAAAAACCCCAGACCGAGACCAAAGCTTTATGCCAGCGATTATTACTCTTGATCTTGCGCTCTTAAGGGTCAATTGATGTTTGTGCTGATGACGACGACGAGGACGCTGATGATGATGATGATGATGATGATGGTGATGATGATGAAAATGCTGTTGTTGGTGAAGATGCTGATGATGACGTTGGTGTTGCTGATGATGTTGATGTGTTGTGCTGGTCATTGTTGTTGTCTAGTGTTTCATCTGCTGCAGCATGACCAAAGCAATTTCTGCTGGAATTTTAAGTAGTTTAGTTTTTTTTCCTCAAGTTCAAGTTTTTCTAATGCTGTTATTTTAAATTTGTTATTTTTTTATTAACTGTTGAAAGTTTTTCTTTATTGTTCTTCCAAAGTATACCTTAAGGGACAATTTTGCATTTTTGAAGGTTTTCATTTTCACAGCATATTAACGTTACGTTGTGCTTGTTGCTCTTTGATATATCATTGCCTGATAGTTCTGGTTCAACATGCATAATCATTCTATCCTTCGTTCAAGCCTAAGGCTGCAGTTTTCTTTTTCGGAAATTTGCTGTAATGCACTATATTGCCATTTTTCTTTTTTGGTTCCCATGAAAAGTTGACGAAGCCGACTGGCATCTAAATAAAATTAAGAAATTATTAAGAATTTATAGTTTCAGGAGAAATTTCGGCACTGTGAAAAAATTTATCTGTTACTCTGAGAAAATGGATAGTTTGTAAAAATTGTGAATTAATAAATGACTGATCTTAGTTTGTTTTAGGATGAATATTGTGGTTTTTATTGTCAAGTGATAGATGATATGATGTTGCCTGGGCATCGCATGATGTGTGAAATATAGACATGGATTAATAAAAAACAATATCTCTGATAAATTATACATCAATCTGATCATATATTAGTTTTTGGATAACATATTTTTAATTTATGAAGAGTGATTAAAAATTGGTCATTTTTTAATGGCTAAAAAAAATTTGAGATATCATTTGAGATGCTATTTGGGCAAAACAATGTGAACGAAAAAAAAATCATTTTTATCTAATTGGAACAGTGAACCTATTCTGCTGACGCGGAGTGTATTTATGGCTAAAAATTAATCTTCTATGAACATTAATTATCTAAACATAATTTTAACAAACCAAGCCAAGAAGTTGTATTTAGTTTAATACAGTACATTCAAAACGTCATGAAAAACTAAAAGCCCTCTTAAGTCAAATTTAAACTTAGCACATATTAATACTGACCTACGACGAGGCTTTTTAAGCTCGTTAGGTCATAAACGCTCTTAAGTAAAAAATGTAATAATTCAATTTAATATATTTTATTTTATTTCACTGATTTTTTTATTCTTTCAGAACAATAAAAAGAAAACAGCATGCTTTGTTGAACTCTGCATTCAACTGGCACCCACATCCTGTATGTTGCGCTGCGTTTTCTTAGTAGATCCTCTGCAGCATGTGCATTTTGATATTTTGTTTTTTTATGCTTTTATAATTTAAATGGATTTTATAATTCTTCCCAAAAGGCTTTTTAAGCTAGCTTGTCGGCGGTTTGAAGTGTCTTGTGTACTCTTGCAATCACAACAACGAGAGGAGTTCTTTTTTTTATTGGCTACGAAGTTATGACCGTGTTATGGTCGTGGTAACATTGCAGCTCAACGAAACCGCATGCTACTCCGCAAAGACGATGACGACGACGACGACGACCACGTCGTTGGAGTAAAAAATGATTAATGGATTTCGTATGTTAAAAATACATAATAAAATATTGTGTGCGTGTACATTTGACCGAGTGTGTGTCTGACAGTGGTGCATAGGTGGTATCGGTAAAAATGCATTGGCAACAACAACAACCACAATTTGTGAAATTTTATTTATAAGTTTTGCAACAAAATATTTTATTTTTGTTATTTTTATATTATTTATTTTATTATTATTTTTTATATTAAAATATTTGTTTTTAAAAATTACACTACTTTACAAACTGGAACATAATTTTTGCTCTAAGAAGTTTGAAAACATTTTCCGACGTATTTTGATAAACATATAAGAAGCATTTTCCTTAAAGCATAGATCTCTACAGTTGTCTTTTAGTGTTTATAGTAGATGCCTACCTGTTCGGTTTAACTCTACTTGCCCTATGGCGAGGAGTCATAGACTTTCGAAATCAACTCTTAGCAGAAGCTTTCTCAGGACTCACATCAATCGAACTTGTCGGTGTGCAGGATCATAGGGCCGACATGTCTATTAGGAGTTCCTTTCTCAAGTCCAATGGTTTTGGAATATAATTAAATTTATCGTCCAGTTTCCAGGCACTCAGCACCCCATATTTCTACTGAGTAACCCTTCTTTTCAATCATATCATGCAGAATTCGATCGCCATTAACGCCATATAAAAATTAATTATTTTCCGGGCATGACAAGTGCCCAAGGGATTCGCGTTTTCAAGTATTAATAGCTTACTATGACAAGACGCCGTTTGCCAATTCTGCTATAAACACATTACTTATCACCGATTCCACAGTACCAATTTGTGGACATTTAATTTGAGGTTAAATTCCATCCACCTCCATTGGTGAGCAGCGAGACATATCTTAAATCTCTTGCATATAGGATATGTCAGCCTGGTTGTACTGAGACGCAACGCCACGCCGACTCGTTGTCTAGCTTGCGACATTAAGCTTAAGTCCCCCGGCAAAAGGGTTTCCACCTTGGTATGAGCTTCCAACAAAAACCAGACATGAATTGATAGTTTAAGCACACATGACTTGATAAGCAAGCTTATCTTAGTACCCCGGTATACTATACCGATAGATACTAGTTGGGTATTTGCTATGTCGTGATTCGGAACTTAATCAACAAATTCAGAGACATAAAGTGCTATAGTAAAGCCAATCCTGTTGAATTACTCTGACACTATCAGTAAAGACTGTAACACTTGTTTATTCCAAAACTGATCGCCTTATCTAAATTAAATTAGAAAACTTTATCAGCCAGCATACAACATTACCACAATGAAGCATGCTCGAACACAGGATCTATTATGCTCCTTGATCATACTCCTTGTCAATACTCCATTTTTTTCTGCCATTATAATACTCCTCTACCTCCATGACAATACTTTTAAAACCACTTTTTCTGACATAAAGACCCTATCGTTGGAAATTTATTTATCATCATTTATTCTCATAAGCCCATAAAAAATATCAGATTTTTATTCATGCCAGTAATTATCAGTTGCTAAACCAGGTTTATTGACTATCTCCGTGCTAACAGTATGTTTCATATCATCTGCTATGGATACGCAGGTACAATGACCAGATTTAATGTCCCACTGCCATGATTTTGCATCTCAAAGCGAGGGCTCATGGTAACCTATCTTTTACGTGACATACATAATTGAACCGTTCTCCAAATACGCATGACACAACCCTCCTCCTTTTCACTGGCTTGGGACAGGCTAGTGGCTTACCATCATCACCACCAGGCGGAGTTATAGAACTCTTCGATTGCATTTCGTGACATTTGAGGAGGAGGGTCGAAAACGACTCTTATGTATTCAAAAATTTGATAAAATGCTAGCTGGGACAAAGCTGTACGAAATAAGCATGCAGATGTTTTAAAGAGTGTCTTAGACTGGCTTTGTGTTTCTGTTCATAAGCTGAGTGTACTCATATATGAGTGTTTGTATAAAGCACTGCCGTTTTCATGCAACTGTGTATGATCTCAGCTCGCTCATACATAAGATCATGAATGAACACAATATTTATCTGTAATTATTTACAAATATTTCAACTGTAAGTTTTTAAATCATCTCGTTGCTAACGAGAAAACTAAGTTTGTCTTCGCATTGACTCTAGTGTGGACATGCAGCGGAAAGTTAAGCCACAGGAAGCATAAGGATCACATAAATCCTTAAGTAATAATGTTTAGATTATTAAAATGAGCCAAGGAATATTTTATCCCAGTTTATCAGCTTTGCTTTTTTTTATGAAGACTGACCCGTCCTTGCATGCACAGGATGTTTACATTATAGTCAATTAATACAAAGAAATCTTATCGTATAAACTATTCTTGCTGCTTTTGAATTTCTATAGATAGATTATATGAATTTCGTTCACTACACTTATAAAGTACTTCACGTTTCCCTTGTATATGTACACAAGAATTTATTTCAGAGGTTGATAAACAGAGTGTCTTGACGTGGGTGTCTCGTTAGCTGGAGTGTCCCTTAAAATGGGTGTCCATTGTTGTAGGCGTCTCTTTATTATGAGTTTGCCGTGAAGATAGTCGTCCCTTTTCGTAGGTGTCTCTTCAGCGTGAGTGTCTCTTAAGTGCGAATGTCCCTGATGTGGGTGTTCCTCGGTAGACGTAGGCTTATGTGAGGGTGTCTTTTTGACCTGAGTTTAACTCTAGTATGGAAATCCCTGAATAGCGTGTTCCTTCTTGTTAATGTTGCCTTGTCTGGTTGCAACTCGCAGTAACCTTTTAACGTGGGTGTACTTTTCGTATTCGCACTTCTTCTTGATAGCGCACGACTTTGTCGTTGATTGTGCAGTATATTTTAGTACGTCGCGAGTCTTTTGTATCAATGGGATCTCGTAGAGACCGTTAGTGAGTATAACACAGAACAGAAGTAACACTCCCGTGTCTCTGTGTTGGCCCAAAGAAGGAGAGGTAGAAAGGAGAAGAGAGCTGTTTACTTCTGGTCCGTCACTTTATCGGCAAATGTAGGGTGATCGATTTATAACTTGGAGCTGGCCAGTCAGCCGAGACAGGTATCCTCCTGGTGGTCGTGGTCGTCGTGAATGGGTGGATGTGATGCGGTATTGATTTTGGACTTTGGTTGAGTCGATGGTTCCGACTTCCTGGTTCTTGCCATGTTAGAGCAACTAAACAGTAGCTATCCTTGATCTGGTTCTGTCAGATTGATGAGCCATCCGAGGCAGATCGTCAATGTCGCCTTGCTGTTTATGCCATCGCTACTGGTGTTGATATAATTGTCGCTGGCTCGAATTTGGTCAATTCTGTATGCCGCCTGTTGAGCATGATGCACGACACATATTGACAACGACAACGACATTACGCCATTCGTCAAATTTTTTTACATGTATTTCTTTTGGAGTTGAATTTGGTGAATATGACTTAACGACATTGCTACTCAGGTTGCTGTCATCGATATACTATTATTTCTATTTTGACTGGCGACAATTATTACTCTTTTCATCGCTAAAGAGAGCATGTCGAACGCATTGCTTAGTTCAAATTTTCCTTTGCTTATGGGACATGTTCCTTTGCTTATGGCTTTTTGTTGCGCCGCTTTCAAAATAATCAAGTAGTCGTCGGCATGACCACATTCCTCTCTGTTGTTGTGTCGTAAAGTCGTTATCGTCTTCAATGTGTTCCGTGCATCAGGGATTTCGTCAACGCGACTGTTGACGTCGATGATGGTTGTTGTCGCTTGTTGGACAGGTGATGCCGCTGGGTGCGAATGTGAATAGCAACATGAACTGAGCACAAACTTCGTGCCACACAGAGAAGGGTAGATAGCAACATGAAATTGAAACTCTCGTAAAACAAATGCGTGAAAAGCAAACGACTAAGCTATGCATGGCATCGGTGGTAATTTCGTAAAAATATTAACACTTTAATTAAAGATATTTATTTGTAAATTTTCTTAAAGAAACTACGCTTATATCCTTCTGTGAACCTCATTTGACATGGAAAAAATTATTTCTTAAAAATCGGGTCAGTAGTTTTTAAGTTTGCTTCTTTCCAATGTTTAGCACTTCAATTTTATATAATAGTATAGATGAAATTAATGCATTTTTGTCACTCATCTCTAATTTTGTAGGATATACGTTTAAGATTAACGTAGCCAAATAAAATTTCTTGGTTGTTAACAATTTTTTTTTTACTAATAAGGTTGATATAAAATTTATAAGCTTCTTTTGACTTAATAGAGAATACATTAGCCAACTCCTAATAACACATCTTCACTTATTTTTTTTTTTTTATTTCATCATTTTATATAATTTATTTCTTTGATTTTTAAGATTTTGATCTAACCATGGTTCGGAGAGTTTATTTTCTTCCTTTATTTTTGGTACATGTCTATCAATAATTGTTCATGATTCATATGAATTTCGTTCACTACTCATAAAGTATTTCACGTTCCTTTGTATGAGTTCATAAAATTCTGTCATTTTATCACTTTCTCATGAACTGTTCTTATTCTCCCCGTATTTGTACATGAATGATTCATGTTACTGTTGTATTTTTCATGACACCAACGATGTAACTAATAGGCATGTCCGTGATCGAATGAAGCTCTCAGTTTAATAAACAAATAATATGAGAATTTTTCTCAAATTGATAATTTTTTTATTGCTTAATATTTGGTTGAAATAATAATAAGTTATTGAAAAAAAATATCTATTTAAAAAATATAGACCTCCTTTATGTGTTTTTTATTTGTTTTTTTTTTATTATTTCGACCAACTTAGAGATGAACTTTTATTTCTTAACAAACTAAGTCTAAATCTGCTGCAATGAATGTATTGCGTTTACAATTTAAACTTCAGTGAAATTATTTATAGGCAGAAACAAAAGTTATTGTTATTTTAAACTACACATATAAAACTTTAACATTACACGTACATATGTTAAAACTTAAATGTTTTAATAATTAAAAATATGTTATAAAAAACGCACTCAATTGCGTTAAGACTTTTTCAAAAAAATATTACGATATGGCTTGCAAATAATTTGTATGAATAAAGCATAAAAAGAATAGCTTAATCGTCGATGTGACAATAAATGAATTTGAAAATCGCAACAAAACCAAAAGCTTAAGTATAATTATTTTTGTTTTTAAATGTTTTCAATAAACTTTATATCTAAACTTCTTACTGAAAAATTGTAGTTGTTCTGCATATAAAATAGCCTAGAGAAATGGTACTAAATGTGATGAGGATTGAAGACAAAACCAGGATTGTTAAATTTGAAGCGCGCTACTTCGAATTTCAGTTTTTCCGCTTTGATATCGGCTATGCGCTTCAACTGACGTGCAATATCACGTCCATCGATAGAGGAGCCCATGAGACTGCTGGTGGTTATGCTGGTTGTGGGATGATGTGGTTCCGTGTATTGCTGTTGTGCGTCGCTGTTGTGGAGTGTTTTTATAATGCGTTGCGGCTGCTGCAGCTGCTGCTGATGTATTTGCTGGGGCGGGTGTGGTTGCGAGAGGGGCGGCGCTTTTTTCACAGATGAAACTGCAAGATATAACAATTTTAAAATACTATTAAAACAAAATAAATGAACACGCACCTTCATATATTATGTGCTCGGGCGCATGTGTGCGCAAACGTTTTAACGGTATATCACCATTGATCAATTTTGTTACATTTGTGCTGGATGCAGTGGTAATACCAGCTTTGCTGGATATAACATTTGAGGCAACAGACGAAGTCGAAGGTTGGCGTCGATGTGAAATGAACTCAATTTCGTCATTGTCATCATCTTCGGTATATTGCGCATTTTCTACCACTATGGTACGATAGGTGGTTGTGGTGTTGCCACTAGCACTGCTTCCACCGACTGCACCACTGCCACTACCACTGTTAACAGTAACACTTTTCGTTTCTACTGGCAATGACTCCATCAGCTCTTCCTCTTGTTCTTCTGGTTCATCCATAACCTCCTCATCGTCATCACCACCTATGTTTAATTTTTATATTATTTAAAACAGTCTTAATAAGGAATTTATTTTAAATAACCACCTATAGCTTCTTCGACGGCAGCCTGCAGTTCTTTCTGGAATATTTCGGAGGTGCGCTGATGATCCATATCCTCTTCATCCATGTCTTCCTCCTTTTCGGACTTAAGATGTATCGATAACTCTTCGGTGGTGTTGTTTATATTTGGTGATTTTCCAAACAACTGTAGCGCCTTCATTTCCAATGTGGTCAGCGTTACTTCGTCACATGACATGCTGCGTCGATATTTACAACGTGTTGTGTTCTTCCAGTCATTAAGACGCTAGGCATAAAATAACATATGCAAGTCAACCTCCCGTTAAGTTTGCTTCACCACGTAAACACTTACCTTACGCCATTCGCCCGCGGTCAGCTTTGGTCCGCTGCTGCATGTGTTCAATTTGTCCGATAGTTCTTTCCAGCGTTCGTGCAAGTAATTCATGTCTACATCGCGCGGTACTCGACCCGTTGCAAAGATTGGATCTTTTTCCATCATATCAATGTACATCATATACTGATTGGTCGACGTCCGCTTTTTACGCCTATCCATTTTCTGCGCATCAGACTGTGCAGCTTCACTTCCGTTCCCCGCAATTTTGACTGAATTTGTTATTATTCTGTTTTAAGTTTAAAATATATATTTTTGTTTTAATTATTTTTGGAATTTTGTGTAAACATAAACTTTTGCTGCTGCAGCTGCTGAAACTGTCAGAATTTCCATCGCATCGCTTGGTCAAACTTGTTAATGTGTCAAATATCGACGCTTGGCAAGCGTACATGTCAGGGTTGCATGAAATTTCAACTAATTCAGTTTAGGAGTCAACTATACATACAAAAGCAAGTAATTCTTGAAATGGTTCGTTTTCATGATTGGTGTTAAGCCGGGGTTTACTCAACATGACAACTAAAAATCAGTTGATTTTCATAAAACATTATAAGGGTATTCATGCAACTGGGCAAAACCCTTATAAACGGTATAAACCATATAAGTTTATTGTCCTTATAAATGAACTGTCAAAGTTTGTATGAAGAAGCTTTTGCACAAACCAGATATCTTTGCTCAACGATTTAGCTGAGCAAACGAACAGGCAAACTTATAACATCAATCAGCTGGTTTATTTTATTAAAGCAAAAGAAAAAATTAGAAGCAGGAGAAGATAAAGTCAAAATTTTAAAACAAAACTAATTAAATAACATGGTAGAGGTAAGAATGGAAATTTTGTGAATTGAAGGAATTAAAAAATATTTATATACTTCATTTGCAGAAAGCAAACCCTGAACTTGCAAACAGCTGATATATGATGCAAATACTCAATCGACTTTAAAGGGATGCTCATGCAACCTGCCTGATAAAAATAACTAATTGCCCAAATTATATTCTTGCCTCTTTGCATGAATACCCTTAATAATAAGTTCACTTCCAAACTTATTTGCTCATTTTAGCCAAAAACTTGGTAACGAGATAATTAATTAGCGTTATAACGTAATTCTCATTCCCATTCCTATTCCCAATGCAATTCCAGCTTATTTTTCAGAAATAAGCAGAAAATTAGATAATATGTCACAATTCATGCTGAGCTCTTAAAAAATTAACTGTTTCATGAACCAATAAAAACAAAATCAATAACAACCGTCATACTATTGAGATCAAATAAGTGTGAACACATTTTGATAAGGTATTTAAATATACTCATTTGGCTTAGGTGTGAACATATAATAATTGAACTTTACGAATATTGTTGGTTAATATGAAATGACTTGGAATGTATTGCTCATATACATAACATTTCGTAGAAATAACAAATTGTCATCTCTTCAGGATATGACATATTTTTAATAGTTGCAGAGTGGCTGATCAAAAATATATACGCGAAATTTTTCATAATGGTAATTTGTATATTAATAAATGGAGCTTTTCTTCAATAGAAATATCTCGAATAAATTTTTCACATTAATTGAAATAATGTATATGTATTCTTGTAGCTTGGAATAATACGGTGTTTCGATGTAATTTTGCAGTATCTTATCCTATCCCATATAAATAAAATACCTGCTATAAAGAGCGAGATGCATATATGTATCTATTGCTATAAATTTTTAACATATGGGAAATTTGTAAGCATTAATTTATTTTTTCAAGTGTTGAAATGTGGTGTTTTATAAATAAAACTGCTGTTCTTTTCACTCCAGAACAATAATAATGTTCGCAAAAAGGAGGAACTCCAGTGGCAAAAAAAGCCGACTTTAAAATCGACAAAAGCAGAATGATGTTACTAGAAGTAGCAGTCCGTCATTATGCAGCTAGGAATTCAGTTCGATTCAAACATAAATAAATTTTCAATTATTTATTTGTTTGTTTATTGTTGTTTGTTTTTATCAATCGTCTTAATTATAAAAAAAAATTCTCACACTTATCATCGTTGTTAATGATTTGCAGCAATTTTTTAAGCGTTAACATCACCAGCTTTGCTTGAGCCGCCACCAACATTGTCATCTTTTGGTGTCCAGACCGTGACATTGGGATTTTAATTCCAAGATCAAGAGTTCAACGAACATGTAGAAATAAGCACTGATGTTGCCACCGAAAGTCGTACGATGCCAGCACGTTGCTATTGCTGTTGCTGTCGTTTTAGTTGCTACTTTTGCTGATGTTAAAGTGCTTCAGAAACAACCAAGTTTTCTGTTGGCGCATTGCCTCAAGCATTAAATTGATGACAACCTTGTGCACATTTGCTGTTGAGTGACTACTGCTGCGGCCACATTTATATTGCTTAATATAGGCGAGGAAGGTCCTGTATAACCACCAGCTCCTTGCAGTGGCGGATTATCGTTCATACATAGCGATGTATCGTTGATCTGGCACCCGTAGAACAGCATTGTGGCAAATAGAGTGAATCAGTTGGCTTGACGGTAAGAAGTTTAATATTTTTTTGCTTGAGATCCAGCACTTACTTTTTCATAGAGTGACGACAATATAGCGGGAAAAAGAATACTTTAGCTTTTTACGTGGAAAGGAACAGTCACAAACTTACTCTCTGCAATTTCAATCTATCGTATATCTGGCGATAATATTGACATTTTTAGAAATATCATATAAAATTAAAAATGCCTTGCAACTAGTGTCCGACCGAAACCAAAATTTTGGCCGAAACCGAAACCGAAACCGAATTTCGGCCATTTTTGTAATATTCGGCCGAAACCGAAACTGAAACTGAAAGTCTGCATACAAATTTGTTTTTAAAAACATTTTATTTTTTTTTTAAATTTAATTAAAAGCTTTCAAAAACAAAACAATTCAAACAGATAATAATAACGTATACATACGATAAATATTCTTTGAATATTAAAGTTCAACTTTAAAATAATAAATAAAGAGATAATTTTTAAACCACTTTTAGGAACTTTTTAGTGTTTAGAGTTATTCGGTTTCGGTTTCGGTTTCGGCCATATTGATGCCGAATAGCCGAAACTGACTAAAAGGGCCGAAACTGGCCGAAACCAAATATTCGGTCGGACACTACTTGCAACTATAAAAACAATTGTAAAATATATAGCATGTGATACACTTTTATAGGAAAAGTTCAAGAAGTTGAACGTAAAATTGAAAAGTAAAATCCCTTTAAATTGAAACACAATTTGAAAATGACCAAAAACTGCAACGCAATTACAACGAAAAGATACTTTGGGTGCAGGCAACAGCTCAGTTGTTCCCAAATTTGTGCGAAAGCAAGAACCCAATAATATTACAAGTTCTTTATTTGTTTTGATTTTGATATGGTTTTTGGTACTTTTTATCAATTTTGGAAAGTTTCATTAGAGCCAGCAGCAAGCACTAAACACAAAAGAATCACATGATGGCGAAGAGCTGTGGATTCAACAGCTCAACGCGAAGAAATTCACGAAGAAACACTATGTCGACGTCGTTGTAAAGTAAACAGAATTATTTGATAAATATTAAAACAGATTTATTTTGTCCGTTTGTATTTTTAATTATGTTCACTTTTTATCAGATAACACAGGACTTTCGAAGGAAAAAGAAAAAGGTTTTTTGGAAAAAGGTGATTTAATTTTTTCTAAGGGTTACGACATCGTGATGAATACAGTGCAATTAGCAGAATAAAAGCGCATTAAAATTTACAACGACTTCACTTGATCGGAACAAAGTCCTTATGTTAATTTAACCTAATGTACAACAGTTTTTTCCAATATCGCCCAGTATCGCCCTTAAATAGAGCATAGGGTGGAAAAATCATCCCTTACGTATTCATAAAGTGAGATCACTAAAATATTGAAACCATCACAAATTCTACAAAAATTAAAGTTTATACTTCGAGTTTGAAATTTTTTAAAAATTGGGCGAATACAAACTCAAGTCATTTTAACCCCTTCAACCCTGCGCATGAACCAGCTGGTATGAAAAACGAACCCAACCCAATTGAAGATAAACCGAATACTAACGAACAAAACCGAAGTTGAACGAAGTCATTTCGAAGGGATACGAAGCCAAACGAAGATAAACCGAAGGCTAAAGTCCAAGAGCGAAGACGAACTTCACTAAAATTTTGATTCGCTCTAACTTTTTTTTCCTACGAATGAAATTAAATAGTTTCTTAACAAAAGTTTAATGAACTTTTGTTATATAAAAATTTGGGGGTGCTGAGAAAATACTACGAAAAATTTAAATATTTGAATAAGTATGGATTCTAAGAAAAAAATGTTATTAAAACGGGCTATTGTACTAATTGAGACCTATCCAACGATTTACTTCTTTTCACTGGTGAAACTGGAAGCTAAAACTGGTGAAGTTATACAAAAACAACCATTTGCGGCAGATTTTGGGTTCACAAAAAAAAATTTATTGTCCTGAAATCCTCTCAACATTAGCTTTCATATTAGAGGCCGCAAACCCAAACTTTTTTTCCCCATATGGGTTGACCCACCTTTATACTCATACCTCATGTAATAAGATGCATGAATTTAAAAATGCTATATCTTTTTAATGAACCATTAAAACCACTTTCATTCTTAAATCATCAGAATCCTCTTAATACGTATTTTATTAAGAATTAATTTCAAATTTTTTTCACCCGTTCACGCCCATTGGAGATACTTGACCCCAAAGTTGGGACAAATTTGATATTTCTTATTGTTAAACTCCAAAAGTTTATGATCTAGTCACTTTAAAAACTTTATATTTTAAGTTCTTACTAAGAGGTATCTAATACCAAAAAAATAGGTCTGCCACTAGCTTCTTTTTATTAAAGTTTTTTTAAATAAGTTACCAAAAATGACGATTTTTTTTATAACTTTGACGTTTTTTTTAAAGTTAAGTAAAATCCCAATTAATTTTTCTGATATGCAAGATAATAGCCAAGGTATAATTAAAATTTAGTTTTTTCATTTATTACTGTATCTTTAATAGGAGCTGAGATATGATCATTACCGCAAACTCTATAAGATACGAAAATCGCTCGTGGTTGCATGACAAACATGTCCGCGATTTTGTAAATACAACAACAAATTTTTTTAAGCAGTTCTAAGGTGCTGAAACATAACGAAATTTATGGTAAAAAAGTTTTTTATAACATTAAAAGTGTAATAAGTTTCCCAGATTTTCATAGTGAAAACGGGTGAATTTTAAGAAAAAAACTATCAATTACGAATCTTACGATACGGAAACTATCAGAGCTGTAACAGGATTTACAGGTTAACCTATTTTAACTACAGTTCCTTTAAAGAAAAAGTGGAGATTTTTACAAGGAGACATAAATATATGCTACATTTGTGCAATGAATCACTTTTAAAAGTTTTTATTTTTTCTTTTCTCTTATAGGGTTAAATTTTATAAAAATGCTTTTTCTGAAATTACCAAATAGATCTCAATATTTTTCAAATTATTCTAGTTTTTTTTAAGGCATGTGATCTATTCTAGAAAATTCTCTATTCTATTCAAAGGTTGACTTGATGATATGTATTTATTTGGTGTGTGATAAAGTGATTGTTTTGTGTGAATTTAAGTTTGCATCTGAGCAAGGAAAAAAATTCTAGCAATTTAATCTTCTAATTGAATGCAATACATCCTATTGTGCGGAAGAGATTGTGTTCAAAAACAAACTTTTTATCACTCTTGCTTTACCTTTGATTTCTCAATTATTGCTTTTTGCAAATTAATGCCATGTTTCCATCTGCACAAAATCTTGCGATTTCACGAGTTTTCGTTAAATCTCCATTGAAATCTTTAACTCACATTAAAACAATAAATAATATTAAAATCAATTACATTAAGTGCTTATAAGAATTGACCAAAAGGATCGAGTGTCGGCTGAAGAAGAATTCTTCGTTCGTTGGTGTTAAAAAAGTATTTCAATTACACCAATGTCGTTCGCAAAAATCTTATAGCGAACCAATGTTCCAAACCTTGATTGGTGGCAAATCATTTCCACTGTCTGAACGAACGAAGAAATCGTCGAAAATTTTATACATTTATATTTTAGCAGTAAAATCTTTAAAAATCTCATAAAAAAGGGCTACAATTTAAAATTTTGTGTCGTTAGGAATCGGCCGTGAATTGAAGGTATACCTTACTATACGAAAGTATTAATTCACGTGTTATTGATACTCGTCTTATTTATCAAAGCTTCAAGCTCTTCTTCATTTTGTTATCGGTTCTCTTGTTAAATTTATCTGATTCTATTAACAAAATATATAAAGAATAACGTTTTTCAAGGAACAATTGAAGAATAGTGGAAATGGTCTTTTTTCTTTTTTTTTTTTTTTAAAATGCGTGTTTTGAGGTAACAAATTGAAGGGTGAAAAAATTAAACGTCGCTCTCAAGTGGTGTAGAAGTTATAGGGGTCAACGTTTATGAAAATGGGCTTAAAAACCTGTGTTTTTTGTTGTTGTTTTCGAACATAAGTAAACGTAATGGATATCAAAAGAAAGGTTATGCTAAAACCTTTTTAATGAGCTATCAATCATAAAAATCTATGCATTATTTTGGATGATAAAACTGTTTTTGTACTCAAAGAATTTAAGGTGTGCTAATTTTGGTTGTCCTTTTGAAGGGTTTGTCTTTGAGACAAGAAAAATAAATTTTTCCATAGAAGTGTGTTATTTATTGTTATTTCGTAAAAGGGTGAACAGTCAAGTGTGCACAATATATAAAGTTTTATATTTTAACAATTAATGCTAGTACTTTTCAAGTTTGTTGTACACTTACATATAGTATATTGAGACGAAAAAAAGCGCCGCTGGCGAAAAATTGTTATAAAAAATCGCGCGATTTTTTATAACAATTTTAATTTTTGGATAGTTAGCATTAAATGGATTTTTTATAATTAATACCTAACTGAATAGATCATGGTATGACCTCTTGCTACCCATATTGCTTAAAAATCGCGCGATTTTTTATAACAATTTTTCATTTTTGGATAGTTAGCAATAAATGGATTTTTTATAATTAATACCTAACTGAATAGGTCATGGTATGACCTCTTGCTACCCACATTGTTTAAATTTTATTAAAAAACATCGAAAAACAGGCAAATGTGTAGTAATTTTTCAACTTTTGATCCTTATAACTTGTAAACCAATTGAGAGCGACTCTTAATTTTTTCAGAATCGAACTTAGGAGCCCCAAATCCATATAATTACATGTAAAAAAACACAAATTTTGCATTTCCATTATTCTTCAATTATGCCTTTTTCAATTTTTCGTTTTCATACGGTTATAATGGAAATTATTAATTACAGTCTCAACCTACCACTTTAAACAGCATTATCAAACGAACAAAACTTACTGAAACTTAACGAACATTCTCACAACGAACAGAGCTACAGTATTCAATATCCGTCAACCAGCTGAAGGAAAAAAGCAACAAAAAAGAAAAGGGCTGCGAGTGAAAAACACGGTTAGTGTAGTGCAAAATTTAAAGACTATTTAATCAATTAATTACAAACTTTAAACGTGAAAAAAATAGTGAAAATTAATAATTCAAACTTTAAATTTCGAACTGTGATTAAATAGATAACAAAATTTACTGAATTAAAGCATTAAAACGGTTTTTAAAATTCGCTAAAATTGCAATTGTCAGATGGTTTTCTTCGTATTTTTATTTCGTTTTTTTCTTTTAACAATGTATGAAGGATAAATGACGAATGATAGGGCTAGCGAATAAAGAGTGAGAAAGGAGCGAGCTTAAGAACGAACAGTCGGAAGAGACAACAGAAAAAAACAAACAACAACAACTACTACAACAGTGTAATGTAAAAATGGATGCAACTCAACCGACGAATAACGAGCATAGACAACAGCAAAAGACAGACCTAAAGTAGACATTTTGTGTGAACTTATTGGAAAAGCGAAAAAGTATAAAATTGATGAAATAAAGTGGCGAAACTTCGCGAATATAAATAGCATTAATAGACGACGATCGAGTAGTGTGAATAACCAACAAGGGTGGTGTTAGCAAAGTAGGTGCAAAGTAGTGCACAACACACGCAACATGGCCGATTCTCCACTCTCTCCGGTCAGTGTTGGAACTGGTGGTGGTGGTGGAGTCAGTGAAGTTGGCATGAATGTGGTTGTGGACTTACATTCCAGCGCTAGTGCGGTACTCAATGAAAATTCGACAGCCTCTACCGGTTCCACGGCCGGCATATTTGTGCCCGTCGATCTGCAGTGTCCAGCGACACCACAACTCAATCTTAAGTTGCCCGATCTAAGCACTAGCAGCAGCGAATCGGATGACGAAACAGCCTTGGCAATGGCTCTAGAAGCAGGGGATGGTTTAGGTGTACGCAATACCTCTTCCCCACCGCCCAACTGCGCCATATGTTTGGGACGCTGCAAAAACAAATGCTTCACCGATTCGTGCATGCATCAGTTTTGCTTCAAATGCTTGTGCGAATGGAGCAAGGTATGTAGTACAAAGCTTGGAGTATAGAGCTCAGCAGGTTTTTCTGTATATTTTTGATGTCTTTGTTTTTCAGGTGAAACCAGAGTGTCCGCTGTGCAAGCAAACCTTCAAATCCATCATACATAATGTCAAATCCATTGATCAGTTTGAAGAGTATCACGTTGTTACACCGCCTACTTTGCAATTTCGACAGACTGTGGAACTCAACATGTTACGTCACATTGAGACTAACCTACGGCTGCCCTATCAAGCAGACAAGTAAGCATCTTTGTGGATGAAAATATATAAAAAATACATCATATCGTAATGTTTTACTTAGCAATCGTCGCTGGGAAGACTTTGAAGTGGCACTCAACAATGTGCCGCGTGCTCATCGTCTTATGCGCACTGCCCGCACCACCTTCTATCCCTCCTCGTCCTCTTCTACCACCTCAGCAGCCGCTTCTGGCGCAGGCAATGCTGCAGCTGGTGCTGGCGGCACCGTGGCTACCACTGTTCCAAATAATGGAAATGTACAAAATCAATTTGTGCATCGCGGTGAGTTGCTGGACATGTACCGGCAGGAGTATCCCGATGCCATCACCAGCGGCGGCTCGCTAAGCGGTACCTTGAGCCAGCTTTGGCGTCGTTATGTTTACGATCGCAAATTGTATGCTTTGCCTGTTTGCGATATAACTGGACGTTTTCGTGAAAGTAGCGCCAGATTTTATAGGTAAGTAACTGCACAACAGGTGCATTAAGTTAGCCTCGCCACATCTTATATTTATTACAACAAAGTTTAGCCGGCTTGTCTCAGATATGCGCTGTTATATATCGCTTTGAAAAGTTAACTCAATCGATTGGTTTTACTTTGTATGTGAAGTTAGCTCTGCTATTAAATTTTTCTAGCAGTTCGAAAGTTGTGTTTGTAAATTATATTGTAGACTTTGGCAAGAGTTAAACGAAAGTAAAATGCAACTTTTCTGCGGGGAATTTCCCATACTTTAAGCATAACAGAACCGGATGTTTCGCAGTTTCAAAGAACACATGAAAATAGAGATAATCTAGAGTGAATCTAGTGCTTCGTCGACTCTGATTTTGTCTTCAGATTTTGCGGAAGCAACTTACATAATAGTTCCTAAACCTTTTAAACTTACTTAAACTAAGTGCTACCTAAAAGCCTCTTGACTTCTTTTTAATTCCGCTATGGCACTAAATTGGAATTTTTTTCAAATATTATGGAATGTGACGTCAGAGAAAAACCACTTGTATCAATTAAGAAAAAAATAAAACTAAATATTTTCAAGAGTTCATATAGAAAAACTATTAATAGCGAAGAGTGTAAATATAATAGGTTAGGATCTGATAAAAAAAGATGCCTCAGGAGTAAGATCCTAGTACAATACATACAACAAAAACTGTTTTCTATAGCTTTTAGAACTTGGATTTCAGATCATGCTCACCTCAATTTGTTCATTTTGCAATAACATTAACACTTTGTTTTTTATTTCCTTAGAGATAATCCTGCACAAATACATCGTCTGATGCCCTGGATCAATCGTGACATTGTGTGTTTGTTACGCAATACCGAACATGACGTCTCCTTTGTCTTGGAGCGCATTAACGAATGGCTGACCATGACCAACATACTATCACCACTTTTCCGTCGTCGTCTGCAACCTATACTCGGCACAAAGACCGCACATTTTATACACGAGTTGAATAATTTTGCACGCTCACCCTACGATATGATTGGTTACGATCGAGCTGTCCAGTATTCACCACAAAATACTGAAGAAATCGTTATTGAATTCTCCACGTCGTCATCATCATCAGCTGGCGGTCACACTTCCGATGATGAGCAAGTAAATGTTGTCGATGGTGGTGGAGTTGGTAGTTCTGTTGGCGCTGTTGATGGCACTAATGATGCTGGCAGCACTGTTGCTGCAACAAGTCGCATGCATCGCAGCCGCAGTCGCAATACCCATGCACAAACATCAGCCAGTCGTGCGCGTGAATATCGCGTTCAGTCACGCGCTACTGCCAACACTGCTTCCAATACGCCGCCCATGATCAATCTGCTATCGTTTACCATAAGCACCACCTCTGAGGGTGTTGAAGTTCCAGGTGTCTCAGTTGCAACTGTGTCTAGCGGCGGACGTGGCTCCCAATCGGCTGCCATTAATCTATCAACGCACAACCGCACCAGCGATGTTATCATCGACTTGGATGACACTGACATAGATAACAGCACCACCACAACCACTTCTACGACTGGAGTGCTGCAGTATGCGCCACCAGCAGCCGGAGCAGGTGGCTCAGCTGCATTAACCACGCCTACAGTCACTGAAAACATCGAACTTTCTTCAACCAGCAGCAGCGATGAATGCGAATTTGTGTTGGAGCGAAAACCACCCCATCTACGTACACCCGAAATGGTTAGCCTGAACTCGGAAAGCGACTCTGATGTTGTGTTCGTGGAAGAAGATGAAGATCGCAAGCCAGTGCTTCATTTAGCAGAGGCTGTAGCGTCCACGGAAGATCAAGTAAAGTGCGTCACACGAACTATGCTAAAAAAACTGGAAGCTACGGAGCATGAGCAGCGTTCAAATGAGCAAAGAGCAAAATTGGAAGATCCAGAGGAGTATAATGTTGGTGCCAGCACCTCCGCTGGTTTGCGCAGCAGTGGCAGACGGCGACGACAAAAATCCATTGATATGGAAAAAAACAAATTAAAAAAGCAAGAGCGACGCAGACGCACGCTACGCAGCACTAAAGACAATAGCCAACCCGGACCAGCGGAGTCCACGTCAAGTGACAGTGATGGCGGCAACCTGGCAGCGGAAGTGGCGGCCTATAGAGAGAAGCAGCGCTTAAAACGTATGAAAAAGAAATCCAGCGAGACAAGAAGAACCACACGAAGGACAACTTGTACGACGACAACAACGGCCAAAAGTGCAAATAAAACAGAGGGGCCCAGAATGATAAGAACTACAAGAATGAGAAAACGTAAACACAGTGTGGGAGATGAACAAAAAGGAAGAGCATCAAAAGAACGTCGTTATGCAGACTCGCATACAGAACGTAGCGGTGACAGCGATAGCAGCAATTCATCACCAGATGAAATGGACACGGCTTTGAGAGAGCTCTCAAAGGAATTCAGTATAACTATAGCAGGACTCAAAAAGCGACTGGCCGATAATGAAAGTAGTAGTGATTTTACGCCATCCAATACTAACAACCACAACAGAGACGAAGAAGCGAGAGAGGAGATGGTGCAACAGCCAGTCGAATGTGTAGTGAAATATGAGCAAGATGAGGCCGGCAGCATGATGCAACACAGCAGTGAGGACAACAACAATGAGCGCGATGATAACGACGATGAACACGAAGAAGATGGAAGCAATTTCACTGCCAATAGCTTGAACAATATGGAAACTATTGTATCAACAGCTGCCACTGCAGCAGCCGCGGAGCCTTCATCAACATCAACATCAGCAGTAACAACAACAATAACAACATCCGCACAGCAACAACAAACACAGCAGTTACAGCAACAGGCAGCCGATGATACCATATCACTAAACATTCACGTAACATCACCAAAAACGCGCTCTAGCTCACGCAGCTCGCGCTCTTCCATTTATACAAGCAGCACAACAACGAGCTCTGAGTCATCAACAACAACTTCTTCAAGCAGCAGCAGCTCTACGAGCGATGATTCGGATTACGGTGATGCTGACGTAAACGTTGGACGCAGCACAACTAAAACATTCAAAGAAGAAAGCGTAGAAGAAGCACAAGAACAGCAACAAGTTTCTAATGATTGCTACAACATGATGGATCTGGAGACACTTGATGCGGCGACCACCGAAGCGGCTGCCGCTTTAGCTTCATTGCGAAACAGCAGCCAGCAACAGTTGGCGGCAACGTGTCGACATCCCTATCTTGAAATGAACGATAACCATGATGCTAATCACCACAATGAAGATGATGATGATCATGATGCTCACGATGATTATGATGACGATGATGATGGTGATGATGATGATTATAATGAAAATGATGACATGTAATTTAATAGTTTAATAATATTTTACTTGTTTAGTTTTAAGTGTTTATTTTTTGCTTTCTTTTTTAAGTTCAATTTATATATATATATATTTTACTTTATTATTTGTCGTCAAATTATACATTTAATTAATTAATTAAATTTCTGGTTAAATATCGCATAACAACACAAAAAACAAAATAATGCAAAAATCTAAATGAACTCTTAGTCGTTCTTGCGGCTAACAGTTGTTAGCTTAGTCTCTTTCTTGTAGCGGCGAGATTCACAACAAATACCAGCTATTAAAAAAATACATGAAAATTATTGTAATATTGAAACAAAACAAACTAAAACAAAACAAAAACAAAACAAAAACAAAACATTAAAATATAAAACACTTCAAAAAATATACTCCTAAATATATATATATAAAATGAAAAATACGTTTATATAGTACTTATAAGTTAGATTCTATTTTAGTTATTTAAGTTAGCAGCCACGTTCTTCTAAACTATAAAAAAAAAAAATTGTTGTCTGAACTTCTTCTGAACTGTCTCGTCGTGGAGTTAGTTTTGACACCATTATGTTGCGCATAACTATTAAACTTTTTTAAATAATTTTTTCGCAATACATAAATTGTACTTGATTATGTTTTGATAGAAGTATATAAAATATGTATATATATGTACTTGAAATATATATATATATGCATATGTATTTAATGATTTTTATGCTGCAGTGTCATTCAACATTTCAAACATTAAAAAGCAGAACTTCAAAAGTTGTAGTTTTATTTTCTACGTCATGGACCAAATGACAAATTATGTTATAGCAATTAAAGTACTCTTCCGTGCTTTCTTGAGGAGTGTGCAGTGGGCACACATATTCCACTCTACGTACGGCTGCCGAAGAGGACCAGTGGAATGATAAGGAGTGTCGCAACGTCACTGCAGGGAAAGACGCCGTCTAATAGAGACGCCTTTTCAGTCGAAGAAACGAGTGGCAGAAATGTGTGATTGCGAGCAAATTGAGATGAATGACGACAGGAATGAGACTCGAAAATTTTTCGAAAAGATAAGATGCTTGACCGATGATTTTAAGAGCGGAGCCCCTTACTACAAGGATGAAAATGGAAATCTAGTGACAGATATCCAGAGATACCCGCCAATAGATAATCTCAAGAAAACTCCAATTATGGATGATAGCGCTTAACTACTGCTGCCCAACTATAACGATGTCTTAACAGCTATAGCTCGGCTTAAAAACAGGAGCTGATGGCTTACCGGCTGAGCTGTTTAAAAGTGAGGGCGAAGATATGTTTAAATGCATTCACAAGCTCCTATGTAGAATATGGTCGAAGGAATGCATTCCAGACGATTGGACCTATGTGTGCTCTGCCCAATCCACAAGAAATCGATCTCACCATTCGTGCTAACTACCGTAAGATAATAGTATTCTTAATATCGCATATAAGGTCCTGTCGAGTATATTATGTGAAAGACTAAAGCCCATCTTCAACGAACCGATTGGACCTTATCAGTCCAGACACCAAACCTGGAAAGTTCACCATCGGCCAGATATTTACGCTACGAAAAATGTTGGAAAAGCCTTAGAGAAACAAATCGATACACGCCATCTTTTTGTCGATTTCAAAGCCGCCTTCGATAGTCCCATAAGGAGTCGCCTTTACACCAACATGTCTGAATTTGATATTCCTGCAGAACTTATACGTCTTTGCAGGATGACACTGAGCAACACCACTAGCAGAAAATTGGGAAGATCTTTCACCTCCGTTTGATACCAAGCGAGGTTTCAGACAAGATGAATCCTAACCGTGCGGCTTTATTCAACTTGTAATGGAGAAGATCATTCGAGCTGCTGATCTGAGAGACAGTGGCACAATGTTTTATAAGAGTGTTATGCTGGTGGCGATATAAGATGATATTCACATCATTGGCCATAATAAGCGTGAAGCCAGTGCAGCATTCTCCAGGCTAGGAAAAGAGTCGAGTCGAATGGGTTTTGCAGTGAACGTAGATAAAACAAAAAATCTTGTGTCAACAAACAAACAGTCCCAGCGTCTTGGAAACCAAGTCACTGTTGACAACACCTCCTCACAGGTTGTTAAGGACTTCGTTTACCTGAGATCCAGCATTAACCCCTCCAATGATATCAGAATTGAGATTAAAGGAAGAATAAATTTTGTCAACAGGTGATACTTTGGACTCAGTAGACAACTGAGAAGCAGAGTTCTTTTTTCGACGAACAAAATTCACGCTCTATAAGTCAATAATCATGCCCATCCTACTATACGCATCACAAACCTGGACGCTAAGCAGCTTTGATGAAAGGACTTTTGGGAGCGTGGGAGAAGAAATTCTTTATTAAGATCTTTGGTTCAATCTGCGCCAGTGTCGAGTATGGAATACGATGGAATCACGAGCTGTGCGAGCTATATGCCGACATTGATATAGTAGAGCGTATTAAAATAGCGCGGCTTCGCTGGCTAGGTTATGTCGAGAGAATGAAAGATGACGTTTAGCGAAATAATTATTCGATTCTGTACACAGCGGCAGTGAATGCAGACGAGGAAGATTTGCAGCATTATGCATTTAAGGGTTAAGTCAAATTACTTAACTCGAGCCGAGTTACTCAATAATGTAACTACTAACACAGGGCTAACTAGTTTACAGCTACGTGCAGCTAATCATGGACCTTACTTTTTGAAACAAAAATTCAGTAATAAAATTCCGAGAGTGTAGCATGAGTATGGATACTTTGTTAAAATGCAACCATGATTCTTTCAAAACACAACATTGGCAGCACTTTTCTACTGTTATTTTTGCAAGGTGATGTATATTGATGATGTGTTGAAAAGTTGATCGTGTATTTAATTAAGGACAGTTACAAAATTTTAACTAATATGTTAAGCAACGTTAAGGAAAAAGTTTCTTTATACATTTTTGTAGTAACGACTATTATTTATAACTGTTTTGTGGTTATTTAGAAGGGGTTAAAATAAATACTGTGATGACAGTACACGAAAATTAATTATTCAAATGTATCAAAAATGAAGCTCATGTAGACAAATCGCCGCAGCCTTAAAGATTTTGAAAGCCATGGCGAGTAATGCTCCACAGTGTTGAAAAAATGCGACTCTTGAGAAGGTTCCAGGGAATTACGCGGCCTGACGCCACCAGCACGTGTGCTTCCTAGATCCACTATGGCAGGTTTCAAAGCCCAGCCCCGGACTATTGCCGCTGTGCCGAATAGAACGTCGCATTTCAGAGATAATAACTTCTTTGGTCGCAATGTAAGATTATGGCATTATCTCCCTGCGTCTGTGTTTCCCGATGGATTTGCTCTGTGTAAATTTAAAACAAATTTTCACAGTCATTAATCCATCTTTCCACCCTCCTACTAAACTATCACCTCTCTTCGAAACCACCTCAATTCTTGCGCATTTATAGGGGGTATCCCGTGAGCGTTGGATTAGTCTAAAAAAAAGGAAAGTCCGGGTGGAATTTCTGATAAAAACAAAGCTAACCCTTCAGTAGATACAATACAAAGACGATTGCGTGAAGCCGGTCTCTTTGGAAGGATTTTTTGGAGGAAACCGCTACTATCCGAGCGTAACCGAAAGAAGAGACTTGAGCTTGCAATAAAGTATAATGCTTGGACTGTGAGAGATTGGAAAACAGTTTTGTTTTCCGAGGAAATTAAATTGAATAGAGTTTCTCCTCATGGGAAAAATTATGTACGCGGCTGAGGTAACAAGAATTTGAACCTAAGTGCACTCGAGCTATTCTGGAGCATGGTGGAGGAAGCATCATGCTTTAGGGTGCTATGTCGTGAGTGGTGTCGGCCCTCTGCATAAAATTCAAGACCGTACAGGTAGGTTCCAGTAAATTGACATTCTTAATAATGTTAAGCTGCCTTATTCGGATAAGAATACGCCTGTTTCATGGTTATTACAACAGGACAATGATCCGAAACAAACAGCAAGACTTGTCAGGCATTGGTTTGCAGATAACCAAGTAACTGTTATGAACTGGTCATCTTGAACTCCGGATCTCAGTCTTAATAAACTTTGTTGTATGTGTACAACTCTATTTTCCGACCTGTATTAAGCCCGATAAATAAGTAAGTTTCTTATATAACCATAATTCTGTTAAATTAAAAGATTTTTACAGATTTTTTCGCAACATTGTTACACATAAATTAATTACAATTTTAATGTTATTGTTTTCATTGAGACGATTTCATCATTACAACAACTTTATAATTAAAAACTAAGACAATTCATTTTTATGCCAAATACTACCAATAAAAGTTGATAAACAGCCATCATAGTATTACATAGCCTGCCGGCAATAGAGATGTTAAAAATGACAATCGCCCACACGACTACTTTTCAAACAATTAAACTAATATTCAGAGAGAAGAGCGATGATCAGAACTCAACAGCTGTTTTCCGAACAAGAAACACAATCAAACCAAAAGAAAAACACAAATAGATGCAATAAAAGCGCTTCTGGCTGCTCTCGAAATGATCACGAGTGCTCGGAAAATTCAGACGAAAATTAAACGCCAACGTGAGCGCCTCGCGCGGACGTAAAAATATTTTTAAAAGCAAAAACAAACATTTTTGCGGCTAAATAATAATCAAGTACTAGAGGAAAAAAAAAATAATATTAACCAAAAACACAAAGAAAGAAGAAAAAAAAAAAAGTAGAAGGTGGAACGAACGGTTTTGAAAGTAAAGGAAATTTATTTATAAATTAAATTTACGTGTCCACCGGCTGACGTCGAATTATCGTATTGTTGTCGGGTGATCGTGATCGAGTGCGTGCGCGTAGAACAAGGAGTTTGAGCGTTTCAGTTTTTTTGAGTGTGGTTGCGTGTATGTGTGTGTGTGTACATGTTCTGAATGTATGCAGGCTGAAAATAATGCAGAATTATTAAAAGTTAGTGCTTGAAATTAACTTAAGTAACTGGCAGAGGAGGTTCTAGCCGTACAACTAATTATATCACTTAAGCAAATATAACTTAAACAAAAGAGAGAGGGAGAGCGAAGGAGAGAGAGTGAGCGGTAGCAACATGTCTGGAGATGTGCAACCACGTAGGCGTAAGGACAAGAAAAGGAAGCGCGGTAAGTTCAATACAAAATTTAAAATAAAATTTTAACGGCAGCTCGTAATTTTAAAATTCGCAAAGCATTTCTGTTTTAATGTTCGCAACAATTTTCATAACATACTAAAACTTATATAAAGGCAAAAATAGCAGCAGCAGCTTCCTTCATATGTCTAGCTGACCGTCACCCGCGTTTAAAATATGTCATTTTATTTCCCTTTCTTCTCTGTTAATTTTCATTGTATTTGCTTATCTTTATTTTTTTATTTTTTTTTTATTTCCTTGTGGTCTTTTCTGGCTTATGTTCGGTTTTTAATAATTTTTATTACTTTTCTGTCAACCTCGAACTCAGTTGTAGCTTTCTTTGTTGTTCTCCCCCCGGCAACATTGTTGTTTTTGTTGCTTTTGTTTTCCTTATTTTTATCGTTTATTTATAAATTTTTGCTCAAATTTATTTAAAGAATTTTAATTCTTTCTTTATTTTCTCAATTCTTTGGCGCTCACATTCAATACACACATCATTATCATCATCATCATCATCATCATCTGTGCGGAGATTTTCATAATCTTATCTATATATTTTCCCTTCTTTGTTTATCTACTCGCAATACAGTGGAATGCATAAGATAATGTTTCCGACTTCTTTTCAAGGGTCCCAAAATAACTGTTATTTTTTAAAATTAAAATTATACAAATTGTTTTTTCTTAGAAAAAAATTGTTTAAAATTTGTATGTACCTACATAAATGTTTTTTAAAATCACATCTTAATTGTATTTTTAACTTTTACTATAGCTGTGTTTTTTACTAAGCGAGTAGTCAAAAAACGACTGCTTACTCGCTTAAGAATTTTTTTAAAACTTGGAATTTTCTGAAAAGTCAAAAACGTTGTTTATGTTCTGATCAAATTTTTGTAAACAATTTTTGAAAAATTTATTTTATATATCAAAGTTCTGACAATTAGTAATGCATAAATTTTCTGATTTTAAGCATTGGAGACTCGGTTCTGAAAACAAACCCGATACTCAAAAGATTTTCAGTGCTAAGAGCTTAAGCAAACAACATAGTTTTACATAATGAGTATATTTGATAAATTTTGTTTATCTTACCTGTTAAATTATTATGTATTTTTATTGAAATATTGATCTTAAGCAAATTATGAGTATTTCGTGAAAAGTATTTGGTACAAAAAATGTTCATTTCATACATCACTATTGACTATCAATCAGATATAGTTGCCACCTTTGTAGGAAATTTATACAATTATTGAAACATAACTTGGAAGCATTTTTTTTCGTTTGGTCGGCAAACTTTTAAGCGAGTAACAGTTTCCTGTGTTATTTAAGCGAGTATACATATGATAAGCGGTCGTTTTTTAACTACTCGCTTGATAAAAAACACAGCTTATATCGCTCAATAACAACGAGTATTTTTCATTTTAACTCAAAATATAACTCCCTTAAATTTGATTTAAGTTATTTCACTCATAAATTTCAGTTTTTTAGTTTCATTGTATACCGACAGAATGACGCTAAGTATAAACAAAATTTATAAATCGAAAAGATTTTGAATTTGACTAAAACTAGCTAGAAAAAAACCACGACTTCAAAAAGACCCACACAATTTTAAAAATGAAACTGTTACTCCTGAGCAATCTTATTAAACTCATAATAAGAGTAGTTTTTTGAGTATAACAATGTAAGTTAAAAAATTTCTTCGTGAGCAAACAACAAACCTTAAAATAAATCGGTTATGATATCGATTGATCGAATTATATTAACGTAAATATAAGCGAAATTTTAGAAGGATGGAGAAAAAAATTCAAAAATAAGTGTTATATGTGAGAGATATAATCAAACCCAAACGTCAGAATAATGTTGTGAGTAAAAAATAAAAATTCATACAAGTGAGTGATATAATTACACTCAAAATTAAGAGAAATTCTGTGAGAACAAAAGATTAAACTTAAAAAAAATAGATGCTATATGTGCTTTATTGATGCAATACAATAAAACTTGAAAATAAGCTTTATTTTTTGAGTGAAAACTAAACTCAAAAATAAGTGATATTTGTGAGTGATATAATGAAACTCAATTTCAGCAGGAAAGAAGATAAAACTCAAAATAATATTACTATAACATAGTTCCGTAAAACGTGAGTGTGAACGCTTGATTTCTTTAAAAAAATTTCGTAGCATATTTTTAGGTATTTTTGTTTTGTGAATTCTTGAAATTTCAAAAACTTTTTATATATTTTGCATTTTGAATTTTTCAGTTTTATAAACATTTTTCAAACATATTTCGTCTCACCTACTATGGTTTCCGTTTTTACTTTAAGGTATTTTATAAATATTTAGAACTAAAAATTGGTATTTGCAGAATTTAAATTCGAATATGTGATCATCGCTGATTGAGTTTAAAGAAAATCAATATTTCATGTTTTTTCTTCCGGAAAACCGGGCCCGTCATTTTTGACGGGAAAGAACTAGTAATAATAATAATGATATAATAGAACTCCAAAAAAAGTTTTATTTTTTGAGTACAAAATAAATATTATAATAATACTCAAAATAAGAGTAATTTTATGAGGAAAATATATAAAAGTCAAAAAATAGGTTTTATTTGTATGCGATATTATAAAACTCAAATAATAAGAGTAATTTTTTGGGTTAAACAGAAAACTCAAAAATAACTGGATATATATGAGTGATTTAAAAAATTAAAAATAAGAGTGATTCTGTGAGTAAAAAATTAACCAAAAAAATAACTCATGTAAGTGAGTGCTACAATAATGTTCAAAATAAGAGTAATTTTGTGAGAAAGAGGGTTAAACTTAAAAAAGAACTGATATTTTTGAGTGAAATCGTAACACAAAAATAATATTAACTTTGAGAGGAATGAAGATATAACTCAAAAAGTAATATTTGTGAGTTTTTTATATTTGTTAGAATAATATTGGGAGAAAAAAATAAAGTCAAAATAAAAGTAATTGAAAAATTTCGTAGGAAAGAATATAAAACTCATAAATAAAGTTATAAAATGAATGAAATGTGAATGAGATAAAAAACATCCAAAAGAATTTTAAAAACTCAAAAATAAATGATATTTGTGTGCGAGAAAATATAATTCCAAAACCCAGCGGTCAGAATATGCCTGAATCAATACATTCTCTCAGGCCTGAGGGGTAATGGTAAGGCCTGAGAATTCAACACACCTCTTGATTTCCTTTTCCCATGGAAAAGTAAGTAATGTAAGTAATGAAAGTAATGTCATACTTACGGAATATCTGCTATAGTATAGCGTATACTCAGGCCTGAATATCCCTAAGAATATTCCTCCGAAAATTCAGGCCTGAGTGAAGGCTTAAATATCAAGCCTTCTATCAGGTCGTCCCAAGCCTGAAAATTCAAATTAGAAAGCAAATAGCAGATATATCATTCACCGAAGCCGAGCTGCAGTTCGTCTTGGTGTCATGAGCATTGTTTGAATTATTTTAATGAATTTAAGTTTTTAGAACTTTTTCACAAAATAATTCAAATTTTTGTTTTGTTTTGAGAATGAAAAATGTCGCGTCGTTTACTTTTCATTTTTGTATTTTTATTTTGAAAAAATTTCCCAAACTTGTTTGATGGCATTACGACTTCGCTTCTAATCTAAGCCGTTGCTCAGGTGTCAACACGAAACAAAATCAAAAATACTTTTGAGGGATATTTGGGTTAACTGAAAATGCTCATAAACGTTTGATAGCATTACGCCTTCGCTTCTAAACTCAGGGATATCTTCAGGTCTGAGATCGACACAAAACAAATTATTCAGAGGTTAGACAATTTTAGGGAAGTTTTCAGAAAGCTTAAATGCAAATGCTTATTCTGAAATCAGCTATGATCTCATGCCCGAATTTTCGAAGCAAAATAGAACTGATTTCATGCCAGATTTTATCAGGTATGACAATAGCTGACCGCTGGGAATGAGTCTTATTTTGTGAGTGAAAAAAATAACTGAAATTTGTGAGTGATGTAATAAAACTACAAAAATTATTTTACGATTAAAAAGAAAAAATTAAAATTGTGATATGAGTTTTATTGTTGATGTATACAATAAAGCTCTAAAACTTAATAAAACAAATATACAAAAGTAAATAAATTATCAAAAATTAAAAAAAAACAAATTGGCCATTTCAGCCCTTGAACGGACTTTGATCACCTTGCTTCTTGTGATCAATTGTGTTGTGTGTGTTATTAAATGTTTGCAAATAATTGAACGAGAACTGGAACTATAGTACATGCTTTATGACGACTCCGAACGGCTAAAGCTCAAGTTCTCAAGATGCTTAACATGGCATTATTTACTCTCTGAAGTTTACCATTGTTTGCAGAGAGGTGGAGACCGATCAGAAAATTTTTTATTGAAAAAAAAACTTTGCCAAGAGTGGGAATCGATCTTGGTCTACCGACATGCAAAGACACACACTTAACCTGCATGCCACGGTCACCACCGTGAAAACCATATAAAAAATTAAGAACATAAAAATTTGTGTTTTTAATTCTGTGTCGAAAAAGGAAGAAACTCTAAATGTTAACTTTATTTTTTGAGTTAAATATAAAACTAAAAAAACAACTGATATTTGTCAGTGTGATGAAACTCAAAAATAAGAGTAATTTTGTGTTCTTCGTGAGCGATAAAATAAAACTCAAAATAAGCTTAACTCAGTGTATAAGTTAGGTTAAGCTAAAACTTCGTGCACCGTTGTGGTGCTTCCGTGGGGCCTTTTGATCAAGTGGAGTTTTAAGATTTGAGAGAACCTATCGACCATTATGCAGCTAGCCTTGTGAAAGTACTGTGAGTTCCTGTAAAGTGTATTTCTAAGTTGCTGGTAGTTCTCTTTTGATCCCGCTCTTTGCAACCCGGAAAATGAGTTTCCATGAGTAGTGATAGCGTTTCTTGGCTGGACTCTGTCCATGATCCGTCATGGCTTCTAAGGGACATATGGGTCGTTCGATAGCGACGGGTCTTTGAATGAACTCACAGAAGTTTATCAAAAATATTCGCTTTGCTATTCTTACTATTCTTATCAAGGCATTTAGTATGTATCTGTAATTTATCCTGCTCTAGCTTGCTTAAAATGGCTTTCTGGTGAAGTCTACTGACCTTCGTTCGTGTCTTCTTAAGGTCGCTGATCCACCACTCTGCACTGGTAGGTTTGAGTCATTGAGACTTGGATAATTTCTTGAAAGCCTTGTGCATTTCTTTCTGTTTAATAGACTGCGTTGTCAATAGATGCATTGTGGGAAAAATATTCTGTGTTGCTTCATTGTTGCTGATCCAGACTGAATAACTTTCCCAGTTAGTTTTCACAGGGTTTCTTAATTGTTTCCTTTTACGAAGATCACATTTGATAGTAAAGAGAATTTTAAAGTGGTCGAAAAATGACTCCTTTCATGACACCTCTTAGCTATCAACTATGACATGTTCCCTATTGCTCACTTAAGCTAAATAGTTCCACAAACTAGTTTACAAAAAATTGAATGTTGCTAGCGAAATTGTTATTATTTTATCGCCCTGTTGTCAATAACGGCCTGGCAATCTCAAAGCGTCGCCGCCGTCGCTTTGTTGCAGAAAATACAAGTGACAACAACAAATTAAGGAAGCAAACGAAATGTGAATTTTACAAATTATTATCTGACAAAAAATACAATTCAAACCAAAACAAGCGTAAATAAAGTAAATAAAATGCAATGTAGAAAGAGAGAACCAGACAAGAGAGAGGTATAAAAAAAAACATTAAAGTAAAAAAAAGTGCAAAATCATGAGAAACTAATGGAAGTTTGCCAAAAAATTAATGATGTTTAGCATTAAATAAACACTTTTTAAAAATTTTAAGCAATGACCTGAGCCAAATAGACTCATAATAAAAACAAAATTACATTAAATTTAATGATTTTCTATTGCTTCTATTTTATTATATTTTTAAAATGCATTTATTAAAATGATAATTTTTGGTCTATACAAGGCCAAGGACGAATCAAGTTTAAAAACCAACAGAAGTAACAATATGAACAAAGTCACTCTCTCTGAATTTTGTGACATTGGCGTAATGATCATCTTGATCATCAACATTGAATAAAATTCCGTTTTTTGTTTTTTTTTTTCAATTTATAAAATGAAGAAAAACTTAAAACATCACCCACGAATTACTGTGAATGACCTCAGAGACCCCCATCCGCGTTCGTTTATCTCAGAAAATGTTTATCGTCTTGGCTGCGTTTGTTGATCACGTTTCTTTTGTTGTTTTTGTTTTTAAGATTTTTTTCTGTATGCATCTTTTGTTTTCCACCAAATTGTTACACTATAAATAATTACGCATGAATTAAAAATAAGATAAGTCAAAATAAAATAGAGAAGTTTTGCTAAAATGCACAGTGGCCAAAGAAAGTATTCGAACTCGTAATGATTTTTGGAATAATTCTTCCACAATTCGGTGCCCCAATTATTTATTTCATGTTATAAAACAAATTTTTTGAATCGGAAAATTCGGTTATGAAGTGTACTGTTGTTTATTTTAAAAATAAGCAATTTTACAATAAAATTGGCATTTCCTATATATTTTATTATATTCAAATATTAGCGGATGTAACCCGGCGTAACAGAAAAAGGACGATTTTTAAAACTGCTCTCATTTTAACATTTTTTAAATTACCAGTTAAATTTTTAAAATTATCGTTTTTTGGGGTTCTGCGCTCTCCCTCCGTCGAAAGTGTTTAGTCAAATTTCCGTATAACTGTACCTACCGGACATGATTACAAAAAAATGACATCTTCAACGTCTCGATCTGGCGTCTGGTTTCTGATGAAAAGGGTGACCCAGTTTGAAAAAAGTCATTTCGAGAAAAATTCGTTTAAAGTTTCTCTTAGCACGCGTTTAATATGCATTTTTATCTCAAAAAAAAATTCCAATTTTAAAAAATCCTTTTGGGCTCGATTCGATTTTTGAAAACAAATTTATTTTTATTTAAATAAAAGCCAGTGAGAGAATCAAGCCTGAGATCGGTCTGGCCGATTTTGAAATCCTTCAGTATTAAAAATCTTCTTGTATACAGAACTCTCAATAAAAGTGTCGAAAATTTGTTTCCGCCTGAATGGAACGAACCGCCAAAGTGCACATTCCCAATATATTGAAATAAATGATACCCTGACATAACCATAAATGACGTATTTCCAATTTTGAGACTATGTCGATCATTAAACAGTAGAAAATAGCCCTTTTTACTTGATCTTATATCATTTCTTATAAAGTGACGTAAGCTTTCATACGGACGACATAATTCCAAAATAATTTGCAACGAATTTTGACTTATTTTTATTTGGGAATAAAGAAATATTCAGTCAGTCCGTCCAAAGAGATTTTACCCCAAGTCAGAATACTGGGCAAGACATAAGCCAAAATAAGGAGTGACATAATCCGAAAATTTTAAATTGGTATTATGCCAATTGTTGCTTTCTTACAGTTTCAAATAAAATATTAAATTTGAAAACACATTTTTTGATTTTTTTAAACAAAGATCTTCTCGTCTTTTGTAAATTTTTCACGGTAATTAAAATGGAAATCAGGGCCACAGCCCGAGTTCTATTGAAGGTTTTGAGCAGAAAAATATTAAGGTATTAATATAAAAAAAAAAACCAACAATATAGGACATTTTGAGCGATCTAAACAATTCGGGGTTATTTTATAATTTTGGATATTAAAAACAATCGAATAATTTTTTAGTCTTATACTCGTTCAAAAGTTTTTATGTTTTTACATTTTGAAATGCATACTTGTGTCCCAAAAAAAAAATAATTTATTTTTAAGTAAAGTATTTTGAGATTTTTAGAGGTCGCGCTATGCGAATTTTCACTAAAGATCTGGTTTTTTGGAGATTTTTCGAATTTCGATTCAAAAACCGACATTTTCTAATTCTTTGAGTAATCTTTTCGATAACCAAATGTTAATTTTTTACTTTAATGTACATAAATCAGAAGTTTTGGCAACTTTTTGGACATTTGTGTGACACACATATATATAATTTTGTCGTGTTTCCGCACAGTATTTAAAAAACGCTTCATAACTTAAAAAATTCTATCGAAGAAATGAAAATGATGAAAAATGTTATGATACAGTTAGAAATATGCTAAAATTTTATGTAATTTGAAAACAAAAAACCTTGATTTTACTCTTGCCGTTCCAAAGTTAATGCCTTTAACGCTTAGCAACCATTGGTTGAATCCTTAAATCGTTGGTTTTCCTTTTTACGGAAATTTAATGAACAAATTAAATATATGTCACCCAAATTACCAACAAAATTTTTAAAACTTCTGATATATGTACATGAAAGTCATGTTTGTATATTTATTTATTGAAAGGATGACTCAAAGTCTTAGAAAATGTTTGTAATTGATCTCTGAGCTTTTGCCTGAAATTCGAAAAAACATCTGAATAACCTGATTTTAAGAAAAATATCTTCCAAAAAAATTGAGAAAAAACCTTAACACATTAGCTTTCTATGAAAATGGATCGATTTTCGATTGCCCATCCGCGATCCAAGAAAAATTTTCAAAATCTTCCTTCGCTCATTGTGGCGATCGTTTGAAAATCACCTACTATCATTGGAATCAGACTATTAAAATCGTTAAAATTTATGAAAAAATTAAACTTGTGAAAAAATATGTCAAATATTTTCATATAGGTCAGAAACAATGTTGTGTTAAATCGAAGTGAAATAAAAATGTTAAAAGTGAAAATTTAAGGCAAATTGCTGTGATACCAGGGGCTGTTTTTTACATACTCTATCTGAACCAGTTGATGCTGTTAACAAAGCTTAGCAGTTTGTAGATCGCAGATTCTGAGAGACCGTCTAGGTAACTGTAAAACCAGTACCTAATAAAAGATGGCGGTTTGTGACAATTTATTTGATACCTTCTAAGGAAAATCAGTTCTTTTGATCGCTTTAAGTTCAGGATTGACTAAACCTGACGCACCGTGTGGCATGTGCTTTCCGAAACCACCTAATGTTGGTTTTTTAAAGGGATAGCTCATTTGTAAGTTATTTGTCATGTGGTGAGAGCTTTACCAATTATTTCTTTTTCTGTTGATAAAATTTTGGAAGTACCATTTCCAGTGATTTCATCTGCTTTGCAGTTTCCTGGAAAGTTTCCATGTCCGGGGATCCAACATAGAAAGATGGTGATCTGCCATCTTATTTGCGGCAGCTTAGGTCAGTTTTGAATGTTATATTGGCCCGAACTGTTATTCTAGGGCTTTCAAGGCGACTTGACTATCAGATGAATGCAAATAACTTTAGCTGATATAGAATTTATCTGGAAGGAAGTAACGGCTTCATGTATAGCTGTAACTTGGGCTTGGAAGATAATACAGTGTTCCAGAAGTCTAAGGGAAAGGCTGATGATTAGTGACTCAGAGTAGACTAACCCCTTTCTCTCGCTTTGCCATCTAATTTTGATCCATCAGTATAGATTTCAATGGCATTGCTAGGTGGAGGGCTTCCATTCATTTCTGGAGGGAATGGATATATCAAACTTTTCCTAGTAGAAAAGCTATTGCGTGATATAGTCTACGTTCTTGGATATTGGAGTAAAAAGTTTCCTAATGCTAGAGTGTTCTATTCTGCCTGCTCTCCATTGAGAAATGGCTCCCAGACGTATCGCTGTTATATTTGTAGCCATCTGTTTTGTTAGGATATCAAGTGGTATAACGTGCAGCATAGAGTCGAGTGCGTCTGTAAGAATGTTTCTAAGGTAATGGTTTTGCTAACATGCAAATGTAAGAAATGCCGTTATCGGTATCTACCATAAAATTATTTAGATTTTGAAAACAGATGAAAATTTCAACAAATTTCAAACGGAAATCCTGAATTTGAATTGATGATTTTTTAATTATTAAGTTAAAATTTATTATATCTAATTTATAATTGATAGTGGTTATATCGAGGTATTTTGAAGATTAGAACTACGACTAGTTCTCATATTTGAGCTAATTGAATACTCATGGTCGTGTCATTACTTCATATAAGTTAATGTAGAATAAATAATGAAGGTACACAGTTGCTTATACTTTGATAGTGGCTTTTATGCATTTCTTTCCACACATTTTCAATTTCAAATACATGAAGTTATACTAAAGAATTCACTGTGGCAATGTCATACTCCACTTCTATTCTCTTTAACTACGTATCATTAATTAAACATGCTCTTATCTGTAACTTACTTACTTACTTAGCTGTAACTTAACTTACTCTTGTCACTAACTTTTTTCTAATAACTTTTAGATGATCGCAAATCTGAAGGCGAAGTAATCTTCTCGCGTAAGCAAAGCTTGCAAGGTAGCTTCAAAATATGTATTTATGCTCTTTAACCCTTACTATACCTACTTTAGCAACAAGCAAGAAAAAAATAAAATTATTAAACAAATCTAATCCTACTCTCCCAGCATAACCCAGCATACCTCTTTGATCTTAATTGACTATCTTCGACTTGTTTTATATTTTCACAGAGGATGATGAATCATCGCATGGCGTTCATAGTGCCAACATGGGCGTCGACGATCAACACATACATGTGCATGAGGATCATGGCACGGGCGGTAATTGGTACCAGAAATGCGCCTTTATTGTATTGATGGCGATATTGTTGGGTTTAGTTGGTCTCATTATAGTGGAAAATCGTGGTTTAGCGGACTGTAAGTTTTGTTTGTTTTATAGTAGATATTTTTGAGTAATTATATTTCTTGGTGGTTGATATCCTTTAAAGTGGACACACCGCTTTCAGAGTCACGTTATTCAGATTATTTGCATGGTTGGGTTGAAGAGCATCGTGAGGAGCACGATGATCATGATGAGGTGCAGGCTTCTTTAGAAGAACATGATGAGCATGATGAGCCATTCGAGGAGGAAGAAGATCACTCGGAAGCGGATGATGAAGATGAAGAAGAGGATGAAGAGGAACATGATGATGATGAACATGATGAAGACGAAGACGAAGATGATGAGCATGATAAAGATGCGGATGTAGAAGACGCCAGTGAAGAGGCTACAGCAGAACAAACGGAAGAAGTTGACGACGATGAAGATGAAGATGATGAAGACAATGATGACGATGATGATGAGCAAGTTGCAGCTAGTCAAGCGGCTGATGACGATGATGATGACAATGAAGAGGAAGTGGTCAGCAACGAAGCTGACGATGACGATGATAATGCCACCAATGAAAATGATGATGATGATGATGGTGACGATGAAAATGGCCCACAGACTGCAGAAGACGATGATGATGATAATGACGATGACGATGATGTTGCAGCAAATGATGATAATGATGATGACGATGATGAGAACAATACCGAAGAAGAAGCAACAGCAGAAGCAAGTCCCGAGAATGATGATAATCAAGATGATGACAACAACAATGATGATGATAACGACGACAATGAAGACGACGATGATAATAATGAGGCTGACGATAATGACGAGTCGGCTGAGCCAAGTCAGCAAGCATCAGCAAATCGGCATTCTAAGGATAATGATTTTGACGATCCTTTTGATGAGGTTGTTAAGCGTTCATATCAGTTTTCATTAAAAGTTTAAAATACTTATATTTATCTTATTTAAAGGAGGACGACGATGGCACAGCTGAATCGTTTGAAAACATTGTCATCGATAATGATGCTGAAGAAAAACTCTTGCTGCAAGAGAAACAACGTCGTTGGGCCGAACAAAATCAGCCACCAAAGGATGAAAATGACGATGACGAGCCAGAAGAGGCTACTTCATTCTTTGCTAATCGTAAGTGTACTTTTGAAAATATTTTAAAAAAGCACAGTATTTAAAAAAAAATTACAAAGGTATGCGAAAAATACGAAATGATGCGAGTTACGTATAAAAGTCAAACTTCAATTAATAAACATCCTCGCGAGACATCCTCGGCGTAATTATGTTAATTCATATTAAAAATTAAACAATTTCACAATGAAAATTGTTTATTTTTAACTCATTTTCCCGTCGCTGTAGCGCTCCGGCAGTCAAGGGGGGGTTTTCAGTGTTCAACCTCCCACCATAGATATCGAAGAGTAAACAAAAAACGATTAAATTAAAACAAAGAAAATAAATAATACATTATCATGAAGTACATTATTTGGGTACTTAAAACCATATGTTGTATGTATGAGAGCTGGAAGCAACAAAAGGGTTAAAAGGGGTCACTGATACTATAGAATTTTACTCGAAAAATGAAAAATTTTGGTATTTTTGAGATATATTTCACTAACTGGATCGTGGAATTTACTACCCAATTAAAAAATTTAAAGCGTTTTCAATAATAATGAATTCAAGTATTTAATTTTCGAATACATTTGAGCACTCTCTCTTATTCACATCTGTCCCAAGCAATAATTCTTAAGAGTTCAGCTCTGGACAAAAAGATTTTATTTTTTAATTAGATCCTATTTAATTAAGATTATTTTTAGCAAGACAAGTTGTCTATAAGTGTTCTGTTCTATTTCACATTATCTCATTGCAGTTTAAGAGAGTTGTGTTATAAGAGCATTTCTACGAGGACTCTATATATTACAATCCATTTCTTAAAGACACCTTCAAGACATCAGCTATCAGAGTCAAACTCTGAAGAGTTTTAGCTTTATAGATTAAGTCTTATAGACATCTCCAACGCTTATATTGAAAGAGTTCCCATATACTGCAAAATCAAGGGCTCTGTAAGTGTCAATCAAGAGAATAGTATATACTAAAATGACATTTTTCAGAGAAGAAAACTTTGCATAAGAACAACGGTCTGACTAGAAGAGTATCATTCTGATTTTAAGAGGTCTGACTAGAAGAGTATCACTCTGATTATAAGAGCAACGGTCTAACTAGAATAAAAAAAATTACTAGAATAGTATCATTCTGATTAAAAGAGCAACTGTCTGACTAGAATAGTATCATTCTGGTTATAAGAGCAACGGTCTGACTAGTGAATCCTTTTTCAAAATGGTGGACGTACAAAATTTGGCTTTAAGCCATCTCGTAGAGTAAGCAACTCTTATATGTGACTTAAGTATATTATTTTTGTAGTAAGAGCTGTACTCTTGTATGGAGACATCAACTCTTAAAACTGCCTTATAGTGCATTTATTGAGAGTATAGTATAATTTGATAATTGAATAAAACTTTTAATACTGCTTTTTGCGAAAGGGAGCAGCTTCTAACCGGAATGCAATATTAGATTCCTACGGTAAAGTTTTCATCGCAATCAAATTTATGCGCTTATATGAAAAAAAATATTACACCACGTATATACAATAAGGGTATTCATGCAAAGAGGCAAGAATATAATTTGGGCAATTAGTTATTTTTATTAAGCAGGTTGCATGAGCATCCCTTAAAAGTCGATTGAGCATTTGCATCATATATCAGCTGTTTGCAAGTTCAGGGTTTGCTTTCTGCAAATGAAGTATATAAATATTTTTTAATTCCTTCAATTCACAAAATTTCCATTCTTACGTCTACCATTTTATTTAATTAGTTTTACAATTTTGACTATATTTTCTCCTGCTTCTAATTTTTTCTTTTGCTTTAATAAAATAAATCAGCTGATTGATGTTATAAGTTTGCCTGTTCGTTTGCCCAGCTAAAGGTCTCTGCCCACTTACGGCACGTAACGCAACGACTGTCGAACGGCGACGGTAAGGCAAAGAACTGTTTCATGCACACTTAGCGTAACGGCGCTTATAACAAATCAATCTAAAATATGAGCAAAACACTCTACATTTGATTTTTTAAAACTTTGTTGCTATAATGTTAGCAACTCATGTCATATAAAGCAACATTTTCGCTCAAAAATTAAATTTTTTTTCAGAATACATGTTTTGCAGCTAAGTTTTTGTCAACAAAGCGAACGACAAGTCGGTCAGAATTCTTTGCAACGATTCCCACCGGCTTTTTCGTCGGCGTCAACAGTCGTCGCCGTTTCGTTTACGGTTAGTGGGCATGTATACATAAGAACACAGGCTAGTTATATTTTGAAGTTTCGTGTCGTTTCGTTACGTGCCGTAAGTGGGCATAGACCTTAAATCGTTGAGCAAAGATATCTGGTTTGTGCAAAAGCTTCTTCATACAAACTTTGACAGTTCATTTATAAGGAGTATAAACTTATACGGTTTATACCGCTTATAAGGGTTTTGCCCAGTTGCATGAATACCCTTAATATTATGGACATTTTTTTTTTTGTTTTTTTAATTCTCTTAAGAGTATATATCTGCAAGAAATCTGCAAGAAATCTGTCTAAGGCAGAAACATTGCCTTGTGATCTTGTTTTATAGATCGATATAAGGGCGTTCTAAAAAGAACAACTCGTACTTATATAGTACCAAAATGAGCTTAAAAGAGTTTTACAAGAATCTTACAGACATCGTTTGGAGTTAATCGTAAGTGTGACATTCTTAATAATTTATTTTCAAGAAGTCTTTAGGATAAAATAAAGAGAGCAATTGTTGCTTGGGGTTTTCTATCTCGGGAGTTGTACATCTAAAACTCTGAATTATTGCAAAGATCTTTTTAGAATATGGTGACAATACGATTTACACATGTCTTTCGTAGCAACTCCTTCATGATGTGAAGAGAAAAATGGGTCACCTTTCGTCTGAAACCTCGTTAAGTATATAAGGTTTCGGAGAGGTAATTTCCTTATTTAACGGAGCAATATGTTTCATCAACTTTTCATGTAAACCAAACAGGTAGAGATTGCGGCGTGCACTCAATCCTGAATTGGGCTATCGAACGCAGTTTGAGAGTCAACGTAGAAATGGTGAATATCGATTTAATTTTCATGGGTTTTAACAGGATTTGGCGTAGTGTAAAAATCTGGTCTATGGAAGACTTGTCAGGACGAAAGCAGCACTATTAAGGTCAGTGCTTTTGTATGCGGCTTACATCTGTCACACAGTACGCTTCGAAAAAACCTTTTATGCGATCAAAATAAGACATATACTTCGATGTAATTTTTTATAAATGAAAATATTAGTAATTTCTGCTACAACAAAAAAAAAACAAACAAAAGTTTTAAGAACACTTTCTACTCGAGAAGAAATGCATTGATAAAGTTTATTTTAAAATCTGTAGAAACATCGTTCTTCCAAATGGAAACAATAACCTTCTTCAGCTTTGACTTAGTCAAATGACTTATTTTGTCGAAGTTTTCGTTTAATAATGCCCCAAACGTTCTTAATGGCATTCAAGTCACAACTATTTTCGGGCCACGGTGATGACTGTTTACCCTTGTATTATATTCCGTTACTTACGAAGAGTTAGTGAAGTAAGAAGCCTTTCAAAGAAGGGTATTACAAGATGTCATCTGGGATAATAAACATTTTTGAGCAGTAACATGGTTCAGTATCGTCTTGAAAAATAACATTGTGAATGCATTCAGATAATGTAGCCATAGACAGCAATATGAATTATATATAAAAATGTCGATTTAAGTTGAAGAGTTCTTACTACTAGAAGAAGAATTTCTCCAATACCGAAGCTTGTGAATTCATCCCAGATCATAATATAAGTAGAATGTTTAACAGTTTTTGCACCATGACTCCTGAATCTAGACCAACAAAATTTATTTTACTAAAGCCAGAGAAATCTATTCCCTGTATATCGGTGTCTTCGATTCTGTATATTTAGGCATTCACACAGAAGTTGGATCCCAGTTTGAGTTGGCTTTATCTCTGGCTTTGAAGGCGATGATTTTTTTGACGAAACCTATTGAAGTGTACACGTCTGTTATGGTTTTATATGTGTCTATTTTTACTCCAATCGTTGCCGACTTGTCAGCTTTGTCATTCACTTCTACATTGCTGTGTTCGGGGACCCAACAGAGAATGACATTGTGGGTATTACAGATACTGTTCAGAATTTGTTGCCAGTTTAGTACCGTTTGGGCTTTGGTCGATTTGCATTCCAGCGCTTTGATGGCTGCTTGGCTGTCTACCCTTGTGGGGCTTAAATTTTTGCTGTGAATAGCGTGTGTGGCTTTTTCAATCGCATAAACGTTGTATATGTACAAAAGATTCAGCCATTTTTTCACTTATCTCATGTACTGTTCTTGTTCTCTTCTTATTTGTACATGAATTTAATGAATTTTATTCACAAAAATAAAGAATAATTCATGTTCTCCTTTTATATTTTCCTTGTATTTTTCATTTACGAAATTTTTGGTTGGTTCATGTATCTTGAACGCACATTTTATGAACTTAAAATGCAAGTCTTGTGAAATAGTCATGTTGCCGTGTTTTTTTGTGTAGTGTGTAACATGTAAGTTCGTGTGACTCATGTTATTGGTTACTCGACCAAAATTCATGAATGCGATTAATGGAGTTCATGTAAAAATGCATAATTATTGTGTCCTGTTTTGAGTGAGTTCAGATTATTTCAACTAAATGCATCTGTGTTAATCCTGTAATGTTTTTTGGTTTAGGTGTTTATGAATTCTAACTCATTTATCCTTCTTGGGCGACCACTACCGATAGGCGAGTCAGACTTTTCTTTTTCAAATACTTTCTTCAGAATCTTCTAACTGAAGAGTCGTGACAGCCTTTACTCACTTATTAAAATTTTTTTGCTTTTGTGTTAAAATCGTTTGTTTTTTTATTAACTAATTTAAACTTCAACTGAATAAAAATTTAACCGCGCTGATCGACATAAAATTCACGACATATAAGAATATTTATACATTTAGAAATGTAAGTAAAATTCCTGAAATATAAAGGATAATTTGAAAAAAAAAAAACCGATAGATGAATATTCTTTGAAGCTCCGCGATTTTGCTTGCCAAAATTTGAAAACAAAATTTTGGTCGAAAATAATTAAAATTTTGGTTTGAAAAAAATTTTGTTTTTTACAAATCTTCTGACCAGTACAGTTCTTCACCTTCGATCTAGCTAAAAAGCATATTATATTAAATACTCTTAGAAAAAGTTCCTGAAAACACGTTGTTAAAAAGAAAGTGCAAATATTTCCTAGAACCTCTTTGACATTATTTTGAAATTATTTTTTATATATATTCATTGTACTTCAATTCAATGTGAAACTAAGAGAAACTCCGATTTTACAGTTGCTGTTAAATTTGGCGTAGGCGTGGCACTAGCGTTAGTAGCACGCTTTGTTTTGATGCGGAAAAATCCGAATACAAGTGAGTTTTTCCAGCAACAAAATTTCAATAATGTTTTATGTATTCAAAATTAAAATTTTAAATCGTTTTTTGATAAAAATTTAGCTTTTTAGCGTGCTCTTTTCTAATGCGTTTGTATTTCTAATAAAATATTTGTTGCTTTTTTCGCATTAATTTTACAATTTTTTTTTCTGTCGTAAATCATAAAAGTAAAGCACTTTAATTTAAATGCCACCAACGCATGCTTTGCTAATGTTGTTGTTGTTATTGTTGTTATTAATGCTCTAATAATTTCAGTGTATTTTCTAGTTTAACTCAAATTAACTGATATCCTTAAAATTTGCACTTTCTTTCTGTAGGTGTTTTTTTTTTGTTCTTTTTAAATAAATGTAAAAAAAACTATATCTTAAAGTTATTGAAATATAATTAATATGTTCTGTATATGTTGAAATTTTTTTTTTCTTTTAGTTATTGATTTATTCCGAATTTTAGTCGCTGTTTTTATTTTGCGCCATTGTATGTATGCTGCCATAATTTTTTTGTTTTTGTAATATTTTGATCTATGTAATGATGAATATTTTTCTTGAAATTTAAGTTTTTTTGTATGATTTTTTTTTTTCTTCGTTTACCCTCTAATTTAAATGCGCTCATAAACATGGATCTCACTATCTCTACAACAGACGCTGAACCATCTGCCGAAGATTTAATGAAACGCAGACTAACGATATCCTCGGCAGAAGTTACATATGCCGAAGACGAGGATGCTCCACCACTATCCGAAGATGGTTAACATAAAAACATACATATTTTTGCATAAGCTAGCTTTAATTATGATCAATCGCAAAAAGCTTTAATACAAAGAAAAAATTTCGAAAGAGGATGTAAAGTTCATAAAAGTATATTTAATATTTTTTTTTTTTTGAAGACATATCTTTTTGTGCTCGAAATAATTTTAGAAAAGCTTTAACGGCAATAGACAATAAAAAAAAATATTCTTAAGAGCTTTACACCCTCTTTTAGGTTTTTTTTTTCTGTCAATATCTCAAAACTCCCAAAAACAACTTTCAAAAAATACCTATTTTTTTCTCTCTCAAACAACAAAAGAAGAACAACAAGTTTCGGGTGAAGAGCTTGAAATGGAGGAAGAAATCGAATATGTTGAGGAGGAAGAAGAAATCGAAATAGAGTTAGATGAGCATGATCAGGAAATACCGCCACCCAAAAAATATGTACCAGAAACTTTTGAGGATTTTAATGCCATGTACCGCCCAAAGACTGCCGTAGCTTCCCAATCATCTTCAAGAGTGGAGGATATCAAAACAGTTACAGCTGCAAGAGAACAAGAGGCACCATTTGCCACAAAGAAAACTCCAGCTGTTTTCACAGCACCACCACCACCACCATTAGTCGAGGCTAAAATACAGCCCAAGCAGGATACAGCACCGGTCAAAGTAAGCTTTGGCAACATTGAACCTGTTGCAAAGCCTTCAACTTCATCAACAGAAGTTACAACCCGCGAGGTAACACATGACTTGGACTTTCAACCCGATGAAGACGATATTGATTATACCGATGAAGATGAATATGATGAGGATGAGGAAATTGTCGAAGAAGAGGAAGAAGAAATTGAGGATTTATTGGATGATGATGGTTCCGATGTTGATGATACTGAATTGATGAATAGACTTGAAGCCAAATATGGTCGACTACCTACCACGAATGAATACGAAAGTGATGAGGATCCTGATGATCCGACATGGACACGTAATTACTAAATGTGTTTCCTAATCAGCCAACAAAGCATCACGATCATTGAACAAATTCAAGTAAAACTATTCGCTCATCTAAAAAAACCAAAAAAATTGCTTCATGTGGACATTTCATTTCAATATAAATGCATTTCTAACATTATATTTAAAATTATAGTAAGTTTAGACTTATGTTTATAGAAAAATTTTAGTTCTTACAGAAGGTGAAGAACTGGTTCTGTTTATGAGTGAAAACAGAAATATTTCGTTTAAAACTAACTTTCCCCAAAATGCCAGAACTTTAAAATACAAAATTTTATTTTCATATTTAATAAATTTATTTTTAATGTTTGGGGCTGCTTTAAGATCTAATTAAAATAGTAGAATTGAGAAATTATAAGAGATAATTTTATATATCTTAAAATTTTGTCCAATCAAAGAACTAATACTTACTTGCTTCCCCTAGAAATAAAACCGAAACAAACTCCGGGTGGTGGTCCTCAGAATCAGGAAGATGACTATTCTTCAATTCACCATAGTAAGTTTTGAGAAAGTCAAAATTAAATTGTAGTCATTCTTAAAACTTTGTACTTCCTAGAAATTCGACATGATCCCAACCATAATATATATGAAGATGATGAGTATGAGCGTGAAATGGCATTTGCTAATGATGAATTGTTGAGAGGAGTAAGTTAAATATTTCAAAATATCCCTACGGACAAAGCAGGGTCAATTGCCCTAAAGTAACCGGTCCTGTGACAGTTCTTACTTAACCTATCACAGGACAGGTTCGATATTACTCAGAACGGGACCAATAGTTTTTAAATGTGTTTTGCTCTATTAATCTTATCGTTACCAATAGCTCAGTGGAAGTGCGCTAGACTGTCACGCGGTGGACGTGGGTTCGAATCCTGGCTGTGTTTAATAATAAAATTTAATAATTTAAATTCTAATTCTATTTCATTAACTGCTTAATCAAAAATAACCTTCAAAATAAATTTGCTTAACATCTTGAAAATTTAATTTTTTATTTAAAAACCAAAAAAAAAATAAAAAAAAATTTATTGATTTTGCCGGGGATTGAACCCAGGTCAGTCGAGTACTAAGCAGGATCGCTAACAAGCTCGACTAAACATGAATTTCCAAAACGTTGATTCAATTTCATTAACAACTTGCGTATAAGTGTACCGTGTTCTATAAATAGACCGGCTACTGATTAGGTCCGAAGGTATCTATGAGGTGTCAATTGACACCTGCCGATATATTTTTGAACCGGTTCTAGGATTGGTCCAAAGGTATCTAGCCGGTGTCAATTTACCCCTGTCAATGACAACGCCATGTAAAAGGGACCGGTTGGTTTCATATGTTGGTGGTAGAATTGGGACCGGTCACTATCACTTTGGAACCTATCACGTGATAGGTTTTGAACCGGTTCTTTTGTCCGTAGGGATCACTTAATGTAGTTAATAAGTGATGAGTTTAAATGAATTCAATATCAATATCTGATAAAATCATGACAAAGACCTGTAAATTAGATAACACATCTTAGTTTCTTAGACGGGAGGAATCATTTAAGATTCTGAATAGGTCTGCTCATTTTTGGATCAGCATCGTTTCTTTAATCAACCCAAAGATTTCAGATCGGGATCAGTTCTAGGTATTGAGACCGCTCTAAAATGCCGTTTTTAAGATAACGATTTTTTTAATACTTTTTACAACAGCATCGGGGGGATTTTTTTTTTAATAATTTTCCAGTGATGCACAGTTCAGGACTTCTCTGGACCTTGTTAAGTTTGTTTTTAGAAGAGACCGGCCACCAGACTATTAATTTTTTTTGTGTTTGACATTTTTAAGCAATCGTCCATATTTTAATATCAGAGAATTTTTTATCCAAAATAACTCTTAGATATTTTGCGATTTTACTGAATTTAAGCTGAATTAGTGAATTAGTCTTGAGAGCTTAAAGATGATACTTTTTAGTTCCTAGTGAAGAGGACAAGGTTAACACTGTGCCCACGTGTGCCTAACCATCACGAGAGTGTATCTTGTGAAGTCTTTATGAGATAACACAGTGTTTGTGGAAATTTTGCTTTTAACAATAATGAAAACGTTATCTGCGTTATCTGATACGAGTATATATTCATTTGTCATGCTAGTTGTGCTACCAGAAAGGTAACTTTCCATGAGTACGTTTGGGGTTTCAAGACTCGATCTTTCCAAAAAGATTACCTTTTTTGTCAAGCAGAGATCGATACTCCATCGAGTCCATCGCTTCGCAGTTATATCAATAGTGTTATGTAGAGGTTCACATCAGTCAAGTGAAAATTTACCGGATATCCACAGTCATGTTTAAAGGAAATTTTTCTTTCTCTAGCCCACAGGTGATCTGTAATATCTATGCATATCACTTTAAAAAAGTCTTTCGCCCACCTTTAACCCAAATTCAAACCACGTCCTTGTATATCAACACATCCCATTGGTTTGCACAATCAATATAACACAAGATGACATAATTTATGCTATAAATGAATTAGATCCCATAAATTTTCCCAGTCCCTACCTTAAACCACCAATTTTTCATGTTCAATGCTAACAATTTTTCAAGGTCCGTTAATTACTCCGTTACATATTATTTTTAAGAAGTATTTGCAAATACGCGTTTTTCTATCTTTTTGGAAATCATCATATTGGAAATCATTTATTAAACTGGCGATTAGAGAGTTATCGAAAACTATAGAGGTATCGCCTAATAGTAGACTAATTCCAAGCTCTTTGGAAAAAAAATATAATTTGTACTTATCTCACAGATAAAAAGGGGTATAAACTTTGAAATGGAATAAAACAAGGATTTATTTTTAAAATTGACATAAAATTTACTTTATTTAAAAGATAATGGTTGTTTAATTGAAGAACGAAAAAGTCAGTAATCATGGCTCTATAGCGGTCACCATTAACTGTAACGTTCTGGCCAGCATAGTTTTTAAAGAAGTACGGACCAATAATTCCACCAGACCATAAACCACTCCAAACAGTCAGTTTTTCTGGATGTAACGGTGTCTCATAAACATACAATTGAGGAGTATCTTCACTCCAAATACGGCGGTTTTGTTTATTGACGTAGCCATTCATTAAAATTTTTAAAAATGTTGTTCATTCCCAGCAAAATCTTCGCTTACATATAATCGAAAAAGTAATACAGAAAATTTCATTCATCGCTTACCCTCTCGCTTACGGAACCCATTATTTTAATACAGACATGTCATTAGAGGTATTTGATGAAGCTTTCGCCTGATATGGGAGTACTTATGTAAGCAATTATTAAACTTGATGAATAACTTCTTCCAATAATCACTTATTTAATAACAACTTAGAAGTTATTGAATGGAATTTCTTCTTTAAAATGAGAAAAATGCTTTTATTTAATAGATATATGTATCAGTTAATTAATTAATGTAATATATTTACCTTTAGCCCATTTTTCTGTATTTCATTCATAAATCTGGCATTTTTTTCATATTCAAAATTATAAAAATTTGGCACTTTTGAAGCAAAAATAAAAGTCAAACAAAATATTTCAATTATCTAAAAAAAGAACAATAATTTCAACAGCAAAAAGGGCTGACATTACCTACTGCATTACGAGTAATCTATACTATTATATAAAATTGAAGTGGAAATATTAAGTGCGCCAATGACTCCAAAACTACTGGACCGATTTTTATGAAAAAAATTTTAAAATATCATATTTGTGCTACAGAATGCCATAGGTGGGGTTTATTTAAGAAAATTTAACAATAAATATATTTAATTAAGTTGTTAAGTTTTTTAGGAAATTACCACCTATGCTAAGCATTGCTTGGTCGTTTGCTTTTCACGCGTTTGTGTTACGAGAGTTTCAACTATATGTTGCTATCAACCCTTCTCTTTAAAGTTTATTGATCTCGCTCTCCACACTCATTCGAAGAGTAACCAAAAGCAGTTGGCGCTCTTTAACGTAATGGGAATACAAGTTAAATAAAGCTTGCTGTTTTGTTGTTGCTATGGAATGATGAGCTGCAAACCAATGTGTGCATATTTGTTTCGCCGCATACAATTTCTTTACACATATTTTTATTGTAGTTTTCCAAATTTTTAATTTACACTTGAGAAAGAAAGATATTTTAATATTTCAAAATGTGCATTCACAAGTGTGATAGCATATTTTGTATAGATTAAAGATAAATTAAAAGTTTGAAAAATTAAGTGTTCGTATTTCCCTTAAACTACAAATACAGCTACAAATAAATACCTCGACGTAAAACAAGTTTGACAAGTTTAACAGAAAATGCAAGAGCGATGCTCCGCGCTAGGAGAGCAAGAGCAGCGACTGAAAGAGAAAATTGTTGGTAAATTATGCATGTAATTATTTGCTTTCACGACTGCAATTGGAGTGAGGCAGTGGCGTAGCTAGGGTTGCTGGCACCCGGGACCAAAACTAAATTGTTAAGTAAGCCTTTTTAGAAGGTTATACTTAACCTCATAAAAGCAATGCTTAAAAAGTACTACGAAATTAATATAATTATTTTAAATAATAGTTTACTCTTATGATTATTCTGTTAAAGTGCAAATGAGTAAACATAAATATTTTAATTCATTGTTTTATTAATAATAAAAGTCGGTAACAATATACAAAACTAATCTCATCGATAGTAATATATTAGATATCATTTGAAAGATAAATTGGTCGAAGTCAAAATATTCAGGTTGAAGCTTATTCGGATTTATTTAGGTTATATTTTTTCCAACTTTTCATATTTCAAACTCAGATTACGTTTTATTTATCAAGAAAACAAGACTTATGTATGATCTTTCAATTAAACACATTAATTTTTGTATAAATTATGAAGGTTTTGATATTTTGGTGACATCACTTTCTATGGAAGTATTCACAAAATTTTGTTGAATTTCAACTGCAGGGTATATGTTTCAAATTTAAGCATTATAGTGGTGCTCCAATTTAGCGAACACCGATTTAACGAACTCCCAATATAAGGACCACTTATTTAATGTTGTTGACTCTATATTCCGAACATTTGAAATTGTAGGTATTCTATTTAACAACATTTGCTTCTCTGAGCTCACTTCGTTTGTTTTTGAATTTGTTATAACATTAATATGTATTTACTTATCTAATTCTCAAATAGTCCCCTCGGGTTAATATACATATTGTAGGGTTTCCTTTTTAAAAAACATTATAGGAATGTATTGACATAATCTTGGATTTTTCATTTGGAGTGTGAACAGATTTTAACCAGCAGCTTTCTAAACATTTAATAATAATAATTAATTATATCTAAAACAAGTTAAAAAATTCAACTTTATTGGAGTGCATAATTAAAACAAAAAATGTAAGGATATTTGTTTCAAGTTAACAAATTTATTAGCTTTGTTATATGGTAAAAAAACTCGAAAATAGTATTACCGATTTAATGAACTTTTCGATTTACCGAACGACCTTGGACTTTATATCTTTCGTTAAACTGGAGCACCACTGTATAACAAATCTCAAATCATGAAAATTATTTCATTATGGACTTTAAAGAGATTTGCAATAAAGACACGGCTGTAATCGTGTGGACAAACTAATGAACAGATAGACAGGCGAACATGGCTTAATCGACTCATGGTCGTGAAAAAAATTTCGTGACAAAATTATTGTGCCCGCTACACTTTGCGGATGGAGTATAATCAATATTTAATACAAAACGTAGAAGTAGATTATGGTAAACGAGTCGGTACAACAGATAATCAGATTTTTCCTATTCCTGGTAATGCCAATGAATCAAAAAACTTTGTTAATACTGAAGTATTAAATAACTAAAATGGAAATATCTTCACTTTATTATAATTATACTGTTTAATATAATTTGCTTCCAAATACAAATAATATGCTAATATTTTAACGTTTTTTATTATTGAAATTTTTCAAATATACAAAGGTATTATTGATAAAGAGAAAATGTCCGTGGCGAAGCCTCGGACGACTGTGGCCTGCTAGTATACAATAAAATGCATTATGGTCACCAACATTTATGTAATGGGTTTTATAATCGAATGCAAATCAAGGCAATACGAAAAATTTTGCTGGGTTCATGTTAAAATTTTTGTTTTATTAAAATGCATTTATGTGCCTTAAGAAAAATTTTTATTACATTTAAAGTACCCAATGTGGGTATCAAAAATTATTTTATTTATGGTCTATCCTCATGTTTAAAAATTTTATGTTAAAATTTTACATATCAAAGGGCTGCATACAAAATGTGGGCTTTTTTCTTGTAAGTCTCATGGTACAAGTAAACAATAGTTTTTATCATCCAGAGTACCAAGTATGAACCTTTTTATGATATGCAAAAGAAATGGAATGCATTTTCTCATTTTTCTTTAAAAAATTTTTTTTTCTGCAAGAAAATCAAAAAAATATATTCTAAATTCAAAACCTCAACTTTGGCAATATCCGAAAAATTTTTTTATTTTTTATTAATTTTTATAAATTTTATAATAAAAACCATTAAGTTGTCCACGTCTTTTAATGTGCATTTTGACTTAAATCCGTTTTGATACGGATTTTAAAAAAAAAATTCTATTTTTGATAGATCTATTAAAAAATTTCACTCCCTGTAATTTTTTAATAATTATTTTGTAATTCAAAATTTATATTTTGACCGTTCATTAATAAGCTATAATAAATATTGTGTCAAATACCAGATGTTAAGCACAAAAGTAAAAATTACTTCAATATTCACTTTACACAAGGTTACCTAACAAGGTTAATTTTCAAATTTAAAAAAAAATATTTTGGCCAATTCTTCTCTCTTAATACATTTTTATATTATACTATACGGCAAATCCAGAAAAAGTAAACCTAAACCTTAAAAAACAAAAATGCTTTAAGTTCAATTAAAACACATGCAATGTTAAGGATATTGTTTGTGTTTTCCTACAGTTAAAGCATTTTGTAAAAAACATATTGTATCCCTAAATTTTAACTGATTTTATTGAATGTATTTTTAATCTGTAGAAAGTTAAAAAAATTGTAGCTTTTTATTTTTGTAATTTGGTACTTCGAGATTTAAATATCATAGCACAGTTACATAATATTCACAACTGAAACATTTTCTGTTGAAAAATAAATATTAAAATTTTTTTAAAAAAATCATTTTCTGTCGAAAAATATAATTTAAAAAAGTGATTCAAGAGTGAAACGTGAGTGACAATTTTGATTGATAAGTTGTATTATCTTGGAAAATAATTGGCTGGTACAATTTATGTCTTGGATTTACTTTTTATATTAGATTAGTGAATTTTGTATTTTTTTAAATCAAGCGGACGCAATTATTTTTCCTTAAAAAAGCATTTGAAGAAGTGAAACGTGAGTGACATTTAATTTTTTTTTGTTTATTTTTGTATTAGAAATGAAAGAAGATGGCGAAAACATCAAGAAAAAATTAAAGCAGATAGTTAAACTACGTATGAAAAAAATATAGAGAAAAATTATAGTTATGTGCGGATTTATATAAGAAAACAAACTTAGCAAAGATTAAAAAGATCTAATTAAATCATTAATTCGATGGAATTGCTAATAGGTCAGTCATATCGTCAAATTTGGCGCGGTATTTAGTTTTTAATGAGCGTAAGGTTCAACGACTTAGGGTTACGTACAGTTCAGGGTTTACATACATATTCGGATGCAGGAACGGGAATAATTTTGTTAAAATGATATATATCTGAAATATTTTTATGTTGTTTTTATATTATGAATTATTTGCTAAAATATATTTTTCTTTACATAATCCTTTCCATAAAAATTTTTTTCTTTTTTGTATAAAAATTTCCTTAATATTAAGAAACATTTTTTTTTTTACAAAATATGCTTGAAAAAGTTCACCAGATTAACCACGATGCAAAAAAAGACAATTAAAATTGTTTTGAAACGTGAGTGACACCGACGTGAAACGTGAGTGACAAAATCAGTGTATGAAAAAATCTTCAAATTCTTAGAAAAAGCAAAATTTTTTCTGCAGCTAAAATTTCTACTCAATTTCGTTTCGGAAAATTACTTTATTCTTTATATTCTTTATTCTTTATATTAACTCTATATTAACTTGCAAGTACTTTATAAGTTTTTGGCGAAAGAATCAAATATGTATTTAGTTTTCACATCATATAGCAGATTTTGGGGTTATCACGGATTTTGAACTTCACCTTAACCTACACTTCGATCATATTATATCCAGGGCAAATAAGCTTCTCGGATATACTAAGAAACTTGCAAAAGAATTCAATAACGTCTGGGTAACTAAATTCTTAGTTTTTGCGTTGAGAGATATGCATGACCTTCGGGACTTTAGAAACCTACCAAGATATTGTATAAATATGTAACAAATGCTTCTTATAAAAACAAAATTATTAAAGTAGCAGAATATCACGTTTTAAATAGAAATATTTAATTTTTGATGAAAGTTCAAATACTTTTTGGAAAATTTTAATGCAATTTTGTTCAGCAACCGCCAATATTGATGAGTGTAAAATAAAAAAATGCGATATCTTTATCTGCTATCTTAAAACCGGAAACTCCCAGGAGAAAATGTTTCATGATTGGGCTGAATAAAATTTTTTTTTTTTTAAAACATTCTGAGGTGCAAATATATTACACAAATTTTAATTGAAATATCAACTGTTTTAAAAAATGTTGAGTAACCGGTGCTGGATCACTTAATTTGGATTGACTCATACGATCGTGCATATTCTAATACCAAGCTTTTTAAAAAAAATTCTTACAAAAATCAATTAAACATTTATAGCCTTGAAAAACATAACTGGGAAAATCGTACTACTGTAACAATTTTGTTTTTGGCGCTCCCATACGAAGGTTTGGATCCGATAAAAATTATTTTGTCAAAAAAGTGGCCTTCATTTCATGTGCAAAACTTATTTTTAACTTCGTATTTGAGGTACAGTTTTTAAATAGTTATCTAATTTTACTTTGAGACACTTAAACACCAAAATCTACAAAGTTATGAAAAAGTTATTGTAGAACTCTTATAACCTTCATGATTAAGACAATCGTTAAGATTTTCAACAATATGACTATAACAAGGTCTACAATTCTTAATGTATTTTTTAGACAATTTGCTTTTTTTAGATAATTCTATACTTTTATTTAGATAATTCTATTGAAACATTTGTAATTATATTTTTCTCTTATTCTTAATCTTTTTCTTAATCCTCCTTATAGCTTAATTATCAATAGCAACCATAAAAAAATCCCCATCTAAGCTTTTAATATTAAGCGTTTGTTGAATTATGTTTTCATGTTTTTTCTTTTGTTTTTAATTTTGTTTTTATTAAATAAGTTGAAATGTTTTTAAAGTTTAAGTTCTAAGTTTTAAAATTGAAAAAAAAAATAATACAAACACACATTTTTATATAAAAGGAAAAAGAGTCCATAAGTAAAATCTGCTTTTTTTATGTCTAGTTTTTAATGAAAAAAAAAAAATAATTGTTTTAAAGAAAATGTGTTGCATTTTGTTTTTCAACTGCTTGAAAATTACAAAAACATTGTTTCAAAATTCACTTAACATTTTGACAAACTACTAAGTAAAGCAAAGCAAACACTTTAAACACCCACTACAAAAATGTTTGCATTGCTTTTAATTTATTGAAATGTTGACTGAAATTTAATGCAAAAAAATTTAATGCATAACAAACTAATTTATATTTTAAAGGCTTTTATTTTAAACTTTTGCTTGGATTTGCTAACAGTAATTATTTTTTGCTTGCTATTTTCTTTTATTTGTTTATTGCTGTTTTTTGCTAATGATGCATTTTTGCCACTAACTCGTCTAACTTCCTTGCTGCAATGGCGCAAAGAATCATATCGGCGCCTTAGTTGCCTATTTTGGGATAACACATAACTATCCGGATCGTCCTATGGGTTTTCTGGCCAAAGCCAAGCTGTCAAATCAGCTGGCAAAACTCAAAGGCGATACTGGCTTCCGATTACAATCTGTGGATGCCTTTAAACGGTACTTGGCATTCGATGACTTAATTACGAATAATGCGCAATTTCGAGAGGCCGCAGAGGAATGCATAGCAGTAATGCGTGATATAGGTAAGTGTTTTGGAGGATTTTACTAGATATAAACATGAAGGTGGAATTAAATATTATTTGTTTTGACTCCACTTTCCAATTATCACTTTTAAAATCATATATTTAATGAAATAGAAAATGAATTAGCAATTAAAAAGCAAGAGAGATTTAATTTATATTTAAAATAATTACAATTTTTTGTTTAAGGTCAATTCGAACCGGCGGTAACTATTCATAGGATTTTAATAAATCGTTTCCCAAGCGATTCTGAAGTCAAAAACCAATTGGTGATCACATACCTGATGATGGATCGGTAAAAATTTTTAGTTTGTAAATATTTTTGTTGCTCTACCATCCCTGCAAACATTTTAATTGACTCAGAATTGCCATTGAATCGCTTGGAAGATGAGACACTCGCCGATAAGCTCTTTTGAGAGTCATCCGGTTTATTGAGGAAAGATTCGTCAACGAATCAGCGAGAGGAGTCTTAAGAGATTCGCTGTGAAGCGAACGAATCACTTCCCTTCCAATCGTCTTCCAAATGTTTGCAGGGATACTTTTACATAAGTTATAGATTCATATTGTAGTACATAGAAATAAAAACACATATTTTGAACTTATAATAATATTTTCTTTTATTTTCTAGTTATTTTGATGCCAAAGTTATACTGTTCGAAATCCACAAGAAGTGGCCCAAAAATGGTTATGCTCTTGCCCTGCTCGGTTATGTGTTAAAAACTCATGATGCCAACTATACCGGAGCTATACATTATCTACAACTAGGAGTCGATTCAGAGGCTGAAGGTACTCAAGATGCACGTTTCTTTATTGCGCTCGGTGAGTCATATGAGCGTTTGGGAAAACACGAGTCCTCCTATGAAATCTACAAACGTGGTGCAGAACTTAAACTCTATCCATCGGCGTATCAGCGTTCAGTCTATAATGAGCTCAATCTAAGCGCTCAACCCATTTGGACTATAGAGCAGACAACGCATACAAAAAATTTGAAAGAAGTCACAAAGCACTGGCAAGTTATACGTGACGAGGCAAATGCTATGATTGAAGACGGAGGTTATTTTCGGAAGGAAACGGAAAATTTGATCTCCGCCGGCAACTGGAAGGAGTTGGAGTTGTTTTCACGAGGTGTGCGCAATCAAAAAAACTGTCAGAGAGCACCAACGACATGCAGGCTGATAGAGCAATTTCCAGCGGCAGCCAAATGTCGACGCGGTCAAGTCAAATTTAGCGTCATGCATCCTGGAACACATGTGCGACCACATTGTGGCCCAACCAATTGTCGACTAAGAGCTCATTTGGGTCTCATAGTGCCAAAGGGCACAAGATTGCGTGTCGCCGACCAAAATATGTAGGTTTACTTATGTTGTTTTGAGGTTCTTATAAAACTATTAAGTTTTGTTTTTTGACAGTAACTGGATTGAGGGCGCTTTTCTCATATTCGATGATAGCTTCGAACATGAGGTTTGGCATGACGGCCAACACATACGTTTGGTTTTAATTATCGATTTTTGGCATCCCGATTTAAGCGCTGAACAAATCCAAAGGCTATCAACAATTTAGGCTTATATTAATTTGATTAAATTAAATATTAGTTTAATAATAGAAAAAATTATTTTTTTTTAACTGCTTAACTAATCCAAATATTTATCAATTGCTTTTTTTTTAAGTAATTTTTTGTTGTTTGCTCTGCCTTTGATGCCAAGCTTTAGTTTATTTTAGTGAAAAGAAAATGTTTTTTTTTGTATCTCAAAAGTACTTATTTTAAAAATAAAAAAAAATATATTATTACATAAGTTTTTGCTCATAACTATTAATAAAACATGTATTTTAAGAAGCTACTTTTCATTAATATTGTAATTCTCTACTCAGTTTTGAAGTGATTGATCGTTTATTTTTATTTATTTTTTTTTAATTTTAACTTTTAAACTTTGCCTTATTTTATATAATTATTTATATTTTTATTTGACATGGAATTGATTTTAATTTCTAAAAATACTTTTTAACGAAGAATTAAGTAAATATGTATGTTTATCATCCATTATTTTTTAATGATTTTTTTTTTTTGTTTGGTTAATTGTGCAGCCCTGCAATATTAAGAATATGATATATAAATGTTTATTTAATTTTTATTCAGTATTTGTTTGTATTTTGCTTCATAACTATGACGTGTTTTTAGAAAGACATAATAATTCATTTCTTAAAATTTATTGTAACAATTTATAAAGACAAAGTTATAATAAAAAATTATTTTTTTTTTTTAATTAATGTTTTATTTTTAAGGGGATGAACTCTTAAGATGCAAGGCATTTTTATTTTTTTGTTGTGTTTTAATAATCGTATCGTTTTTATGCCTTTATGGCCGAGGGATAAAATTTTACTGCCATTTTCAAAACAGCTAATTGAAAAAAAAAATTCTAGAACAAATGTTGTTAGGTTCTCCAAAAGGAAGCAAGTTTTGGTGCCGTGGAACAAAATATAAACAAGATAGCAGTGATGTAGCGTATTCTTCTAGGCGTCTTTAACTTGATAAACTATTATATTTGCCCATAAGAAAGCGTGAGACGTGTAGAAAAGTATATGCTATATATTATTGACCAGCCACTGTCCGTTTGTCTCAGACCGATGAACGAATATCTGACTAAATCAATAATTAATGTTTTTTTCTAAAAAAAAGGTCCAGTTCGAAAATCGGTCAAATTCGATGAAAACCATAGAAAGAGACTTTATCAAATTGCTAATATCTCTTTAAATTTCACAAAATTTAATTTAATGACTTGAAATTTTACCCATTAGCTTTGAAATTTGCACAAAACAAAGCAAAGATCACGACTACCTCCCATACAAAGCAACATCATCAAAATGGAAAATCAATTATAAATCCATGAGAAATTAGCCCAAAGGCAAGCAATATTTTACAGGGGATTGGTTCTTAAATACGCATCCTGAATTTTAAATTTGAAAATCGAATGAAACAAAGTGACGTCATCAAAATAATAAAACCTAAACAACTCTGAATATACTTCAACACGGCTGTGGTGGTATTTCAACTTCGCCCAAATAGAATATTATAAAAATTTATGATTTTAAAATTACACATTGAACTTTATAAAGTTTTAATAAAATCTTCATAGGCGATAATAGCCCAATTCCGGTCACAATGTTTCGAGAAATCGTGTTTAAAAATGGGCGTGGCACCTACCACGCAACCCAAATTTTCTATATATAGCTTTGAAATTAGAAGTATACCTCAGAATTTGGAATTCAATATCAATTTACACGTGCCGTTTCACTGGCAACATTTATGGACGCTATACAAGGGGTGTGACACTTTTCCAACTGACTCAATGTTCGGCATAATAGTTATGAAACATAGTACGCACTTACTATTTAGTCGTGTCCCTTGGCTTCCAAAATTAAGCAAGTATTGTAGAAGGGGGGGGGGGGGCTGCGCACAGTGCGTTGAGCTGTTAAATAATGATTTGTAATCGTATTCATTAGGAATTAGATTATTTTTCTTAAAAATTTGAAATAATTGATTAAGTATGATTCTATTCTGTTTTGCTCAGTAATCAAACGATTACGATTACAAATAATCAAATTATAATCACGATTACTTAAAATTATGGAAATAATCAAAAAGAATTAAAAGTAATCTACAAAAAAAAAGGTGGATTAGTTTTAAAGACTACTTTTGATTCTTTTTGATTATTTTAAGAATTTTTTATTCTCATGCTCAAATTCTTAAAATAATCAAAAAGAATCAAAAGTAATCTTTTAAAGTAATCAGATTATTTATGTTGATTACTTTTGATTATTTTTGATTATTTGCGTAATTTAAAGTAATCGTGATTATAATTGATTATTTGTAATCGTAATCGTAATGTAACTTAAAGATTATATAATGATGACAATTCTTTTTGAAAAATAATCTAATTGATTACTAATCGTAATCGAAATTTAACAGCTATGCATGGGCTCAAATGCAAGCAATGGATAAAAATAGAAGGAGTTGGATATCGACGAAATTTTGGTACTATAAGTAATTTGGGGTCGCTCAAAAATTATCTCATATTTATTGTAAACTATAGTTTTGGTAAAAACCAGGTATTAAGGATGATTTTTTAAGCCCCATATATAACTCATCCGATAATTAAAATGAAAAAATTAAGTTTAATAAAACAAATGAAATGAGACCATTTGTGTTAATAAAATAAATAAAAAATTTGACAACATCAATTTTATATTTCATGTAAATTTTTCATTGTAAAGCCTTGTACTCTGTTCGTTTGCGTGAAATATCGCTCGCAAATTCTGACAAAAATTTTGTTGCGAAGAAATTGAAAAACTTTGAGAAAGTCATGCTTTACTTTTCAAAATAGAGAAAAATAATTATATAAAAACAAAAATTTTCGACAACTATCATTTTTCACATCAAAATAAATAGGCAGTTAAATTAAATTGTCGTGATAAAATGTTGCAAGAGAAATGTTGCCAGTATATTTAATAGCGAAACAGAGTACTACTTTGACGTGAGAATTGTCGTGAAAAAATGATGCAGAGAAATGTTGCTAGTATATTTCACAGCGGAACAGAGTACTACTTTGACAAACATGTTGTGAAAATATTCACGTATTTCGTTTCACAGCTATCGTATTTTATATGGAGATTCGAGTGAAATTTCACATGAAACTAAACAGAGTACTAGGCTTAAGGCGGTCTTCTCATTCAAAACCCGTTTTTTGGACCCTTTTTAAAAAAATTCTTATTTGAAAACGCAAAGAATAATTGAAAACCTTTTTTTTATTTATTGTATTACAAAAGTTTCAAAGTAAATAAAAAAATTTTTTTTGCCTCGATACGTGGGCTGTTCAAAAAGTAATGAGACTTCAAAGTTGGTGGTGAAAAAAAAGGTGTCGTCACGGCGGCCACGATTCCGGGTCTCCGGAGCGTCTGAAATGAAAAAAAAGGGTTATAATCAGTATAGATGTAATTCTCGGGTGAACCTCAAGCTTAGTTTTGTGATTTTTTTTGACAAAATGGCGGCCATTCAAAAAAAAAATTCAATTTCGGGCTTTTTTTTGTAGTCAAGAAAATCGGTTCAGTTGAACTGGAGATATCATGGCCGCCAGTTCGAAAAACGTGGTTTCGAGATAAACGCGTTTAAAGTTTGAGGCGAAAAAAATAGCTCATTTTGACGAAGACAAAAGCTTCACAAAAAAGGCTGTATCTTCTAAAGTATTTCGAATTTCTAAAAATCCTTTTAGGGGCATATTCACAACTACCCAAGCTATAAATAAATGCAAAAAAAAAGTCGAAAAAAAAAAGTTGAAGAATGAGAAGACCCCCTTAAGCTATTTAAAAAAAAAAATATTTGTAGGACTAAGTAGGAAAAGTTACTTGCAATTCCTGGTAATATAGAATCCGTATTATTAGATTAAAAAAGACGCTTATTTTATTTTTATAGGATTTGTTTTTTATTTCATCATAATTTGTCAATTTCTGAAGTTTTTCATTTGATAATATCATATATTAAAATCACTCAAATAGATATCAAATTTATATTTTCCAATATTTTTTTATTCTATTTATTAATTCAAATATTATTTATAATAAAAAACTTTACTTCGCTTAATTTAAACAAAAACACAAATTTTTGATAATTATTTGTTTAAGAGAAATTGGGTTCTCTAACAAATTAAACAAAACATGATTTTTTACAAAAATTTCTCAACTCTAAAGTGTCACAACGTAGCCAAAACTTATACTTTCCTCTAAATATTCTGTTTTTATTTTATTGATGCAATTTCTATCGATTGATACCCATATTGTCGAGTCACAAAAATTTTCATTTTTGTTCAAGGGTCAACGGTCCAAAAACAAAACACATTATTGGACACACAGCAAAGTACTATTTTTTCATAAATTTATACAATTTAACTATGTCTGTATTTTTTTCGAAATTGATGTACCGTCAAAAAGAACTAAACTTATTGATGTCACATTCGAATCAAACACCCTGTTAACACGATTTAACCTCATCTGAAGTTGAATTCTTTACTCACAAAATAAAAATTCTTTAAAGTTTCTTAATTTCTTCGGAAATCCAAAAGCTGTAAGACGAATATGCAGTACTAATTAAATCCATTTTAAATATATATATCATTTCCTAAGATCGGACATAAAATGCAAATTATGGAGAAATGCCATTTTATGGTTTTTTCGGTGGCCCAAAGTAATATATTTGTTTGAGTTGTCTCGAGGTCATCTTTAAAATAATGCGTGCACTTCTCATTTTTCTTTTTGTTTTATTTAGAGCGGTTCATATTACTTTACTGTAACTGAAAATATTCCTGGCCTGTTTCTAAACCTATTCAATTTTGGTTTTTCATACATATTTAAGCATATCGAACATATTTTACTTCTTCATTTTTCATATTTTGCCACATAAAATATACCAATGTTCAGATTGCAATCCTTAAATAATCCTTATTAATTCAAGTATAGTTTCAGGTTGAATTAGATAATTCCAAAATTTATTTAAACATAGGAATGCATGAAAAATAAAATTCATGAAATATTTTATTGACTTTTTAAAAACTAAAATTTTTCACACAAAAATGTGTGCAACCTCATTTTTTCCGTTTTCAAGCCTGTTATTACCATTTTTCATTTTAGTTTGAATATTCCCGTAAAACGGTGAAAAATCCTTTGCTACACTGCAGGTGAGTCAGGTTACAACGCGCAAATTCCCATTATATGCACAACAATGAATATTGGTCAACCAATTCAAAACGAACAATAATGTTTAGTTTAACAAAATAATTAGGTCAGAGTGAAGACCGTCTCTAGACGGTCTTGTCGATTACAGAGTTAATCATGAAATAAGAATGCATTCAATAAATGAAACATGAATTCACATTTATTTTGAATTGAAAATTAAATCTAAAACGCATTTAGATTCAACAACTCCGTATAACACTATAATCGAGTAATATATTTGTTTAACAAAGGCAATGAAGTGTAAAATAAGACATAACCATAACATCACAATCGAATAAAAATTCAATGAAAATTAAGGTACTATTACAGTATGAAGCTATTAAAAACAACACCTTTTTTATTAATTTTTTTTACGTAGTATTATAAAATTATTCAATTCAAATTTGTTTACATTATGGACAGTTAAAGTTGAAGATATAAAAAAAATGTTTTTTTTTGTTTTTGTATTTGTTGTTTATTTTCTAGAGGTCGTTGAAGTTGGCGTGTTTAAAAAAAGGTTGTAAGTTGGTTTCTCGTCTCCAGCATTTCCAAGGCGTCGGAAAGTAAAAAATCAAAGTGCATTCTTCAGTTAAGGGTTGTAGTTGAGCACTCTACCTACGCAAATAAAAATATAAGGCAAACAAAAAAAATGGCATGCGTTGAAAAACAAATTTACAAAAAACCCCTCTTTTTGGCAGATATTCTTAGCCGTAAAAAACAAAATATAAAAGTTTCTCTGCTTTTTATAGGTAGAGTGCTTAACAGAGTCTATGAAGATCACAATAAATCAAGTTTCATCGAAATCGATCAAGCAGAACTCGAGATATCTTAGAAACCAATTCGAAAAAACTTGTTTCGAGAAAAACGCGATTAGATTTTCTTCTATGAACGATAATATATGAATAATACGCGACATACGAATATAATATATGTTATATCTTTTTTTTCATTTGATATTTTTTTCTAAAATTTTGTACACGCATTCTTAAGACCTTAAGGAACCAGATTCTAGAAAAAAGCAAAAAAAAATTTTTCATTTTTTACACACTGTAATAGTACCTTAATACAAACTCTATCTTTATAGCATGTTTAGCTCGATTGTTGTGATAATTGTGAAAAACGAATTCATTGTTAGCAACGTTGATAGATACCGGCTTTTCGCTAAAAACTGTTAATTATATGAATTATTTTAATGACTTCATAAGGGCAACAAACAGTTTAGTTTTGTAAACATAGGTCTAGTTTTCTACAAAGTATGCCCAGTAGACCGACTTGCTCTCAAAAAAAAATAAGTTCCAAAAGTCAACCTCTTATGTCAAAACTAGAGAAAATTACTTTCCCAACATAATTTTAGAAACGTTCAGATTTTTATTACATTTTATTAAAAAAAGCCGAAAGCATTTTGTTATAAAATTTGTCTGATTTTAAAAAAATTTCTTCTCTGATTGAAATTTTTGTCTTATTTAAAAAAAAAAAAATGGCATCTCAAGGAAAAAGGTTAATAAATTTTTTTAAATTGTTTGAATTTTATTAATTATAAAGTAATTGATTATTGATAACTAAAATGATCATAAAATAATTGATATATTTATGACAAAAATAAAACAAATTATTAAAAATGAAAGTAATAAGATTTCCAATATATTAAAGAATATAAATAAATGATCAAATTTGACCAAGATTAATAGGTAAAGTAATTTAAAATTATTTCTTACTTTGTAGTGATTTTGAAGTAAGTTTTTTTTTTTTAAAAAAAAGTTTTTATTTCTTCCATTTTAGAGAATTTGACAAATTTTAGAAAAAAGTGTGTGAACTACGTTAACATAATTATTTAACCTCTTAATTTTGAAAGTGCTTTTTCTGTCGTCTCATATTCTGTACTCTTTTGATTTTTGTGTTTAATATATTTGCAGGAAATAATTTTACTACTTACTTACTACTTAATTTTATGTTGAATTAGTCTTAAAGAAAATGTGAAACTTTATTTTTAAAAGTTTTATTTTACTTGTTTCTATTTTGTTGGTTTTTTTTCAATTTCTGCCTCAATTTTAATTAAAGTGTCACGCCCTTTTTCGAAAACCGCCTATGTACTTTATTGATCATACTTTATAATAATTTAACCTTGCCCTGCACCAAATTTCTAGCCTACTTTCTTGATCTTATTTTGTTATAACTCTGCCTACTTGTATCGTTTTTAGTACCTCTATGTCAATATTGACTTTCTAGTGTTCTTTCCAATAGTGTCACGCCTATTTGTTGAATTTCGCCCACTTTGTCATACTCTTCTCAATAATTCTACCCATTCTTATAATGAATTTTATCACCCTTGCGTCAATATTATACAGTTTTTTCAAACACTGCCACACTCCTTAGACGAATAACGCCCAATTCCTCGTTAGTAATTTATTATATTTGTCTCTACATCTGTAATTCATTTCAGTACCCTAGTATTCGATATAGTGTTTTCTAATATTGCCACATCCCTTTGTCGAATGACGCCCACTTTATTGGCAGTAATTTGTAATAAGTGTGCTTACCTCTGTACTAAATATCAATACTCTTGTGTCACTATTATTCAAGATACAGTGTGTTTCATGTATTGCCACACCCCTATATCAAACAACGCCCACTTTACTGAAATTTTTTTTTATAATTGTGCCTACCTCTGTAGTTAAATTGAGTACTCTAGTGTCAATATTATTCGAGATATAAAGCTCTTCTAATATTGCCACACTTCTTTGTCGAATAACGCCCACTTAATTGACCATAATTTTTTATAATTGTACCTACCCTTGCATTTTTGCTGTTAATGTCAGTGCCCTAGTTTCAATATTTACTGAGATACAGCGCTTTTATTATAGTGACACGACCCTTTATCGAATACCGCCCACATTCTTGGCAGTAATTTTTTATACTTGTGCCTAACTCTGCACTAAATTTTAGAATCCTAGTCTCAATAGTATTCAAGATACAGTTATTATCATATATTGCCACACCCCTTTGTCGAATAACGCCCACTTTCTTTATATTAGTTTTAATAATTGTGCCTACCTGTGTACTAAATTTCAGTAACCTAGTGTAAATTTTATTCGAGAAACAGAGTTTTTCCAATATTGCCACACCCTTTTTTCGAATAACGCCCACATAAGTGATAGTAATTTTTAATATTTTTACCTGCTCTTGTAATTTTACTGTGAATTTTATTACCCTAGTGTCAAAATTTACTGAGATACATGTTTTTCTTATAGCGACACGCCCTTTTGTCGAATACCGCCCACTTTTATAAACGGGCACCTCCACGTTTATGGTCTCTATATGTTGATAAAAAATCACGGCAATCGGGCAAGTACTTTAGGAGTAATCGACGTAAAAATACAGAGAAACCAACCAACTTAAGAACCTCCTCCTTTTTGAAGTTTAAAATAATATAATATAGAATGTGATGCATGAGTCCTTACAAATCAATATCTGATTTCATTCAAATTCCTTGTGTTTTCTTATAATTTTGAATTGCTCGTATATATTTGTAAATATTAAAGATATCAATAAAGCTCAGAGTTGACGAAGGTAAATTTTTAAAAACTTGATCAGACTCATCCGTCAAAATTTGAGAATATGTTGCAAATACTGCTTGTAGAGTGCATCCAAACCAAAGAATCTCAGCAATTTAACTTTATAATTTAATTATTAACACAAAATGTGTTTGCGTGACGAGTTTAACTAAATAAAAACATTCTCCATAAAAGCAATGGCATATAAATATGGCAAAATATCTGTAACAGCTGCATCAGTCAAAAAATATGGCAACGAAATACTTGCTATTTGTAACGATCTGCTCGGTTAAATTACTTCTCATAAATGGCAATGAGATGCCGCACGTGTGTTTGCCAGAATTAGGTTGCCTGCAAGGCAAACACATGCCAGGTCTACGAACGGAAAAGTTCGAGGCTTTTCTGGGCATACCATTTGCTAAGCCACCAATAGGCGAGCTTAGATTTCAGGTAAGGATTTTTATTAAAAAAAAAATGCAATTTAACCCATTTACTTTTAACTTGTTCATAGAATCCTGAACCTGTTACCACCTGGCACAACAAGACGCTCGATGCGACACAACCAAAGCCATCATGCTTACAGAAAAACTATTTTGCGCCTCTGTGGCCCATAGCAGGTGATGAGGACTGCTTGTATTTAAATTTATATCGTCCTGTTGTAAGTTGGAGTTGATAAAAATTTGGCATTTGACATTTAAATAACATACTTCTAGCAAAAAAGTGCAACGCATCCGCTGCCTGTTATATTCTATATACATGGTGGTTGTTTCGTTATCGGTTCAATACATCCGCAGCTACTGGGGCCTGAGCACTTTATGGACACCGGTGAAGTAATTTTGGTTATGGTGGCCTATCGCCTGGGACCTTTTGGTAGTATAGCAAAAAATTGAGAGCAGTTTCAAAAATTATTTCAATGACTTCTAGGTTTTCTGGCCAGCGGTGACGAGGTAATGCCCGGAAATTTTGGTTTAAAAGATCAAAACTTGGCTCTACAATGGGTGAATCAACATATAGCTGCTTTTGGTGGTGATGCCAAAAATATAACTATTGCTGGACATAGTGTGGGAGGCAGTTCAGTGCAATTCCACATGCTATACGAACTATCGAAAGGTAAAGAAAAAATCAAAATAGATTATATATATATTTTACCAAAAGTTTAAATTATTTAAGGACTCTTCGCGCGTGGCATTTCGATGAGTGGCAGTGCGCTTGCACGCTTTGTTGCTATACAGCCGGAACCGCTGCAAGTGGCCACACAATTGGCGCAGACTACAGGCATTGCTAATGCTACGCAACTGACTAGCATCGAGCTTTTAAGGGCTTTACAGTCAACCGATGCTCTAGATATACTAAATGCTGGTGATGTCTTCAAAACATGGTTCTTAACTCCGCTGGTAAATTTTAGACCCAACATAGAGCAAGCAAGTTGGAAAAATGCTTTTATTACCGAAGATCCTGAAAGGCGTTTGAAAAGTGGTAATTTCCAGCATGTACCTTGGATGACAGGAGTTGTGCCCAGCGAAGGTGAAGGTACTATACTAACGCTTGATATCATAGAACATCAAGAATTGAGAGACGAATTTAATCAAAATTTTGATGAGATGTTGGAAAAAATATTACAATGTACTTCTGAAAAAATTAGACAATTCGATGAATCTACAATGAAAATGGTTATAGCTGAATATTTTCAGGATATGCATGAGTTGAATAATGAAACTGCCTTGGGTTTCAGACAGGTATTTATAGTACAACTATTGCTACTTATTATTACACTCTGTATATCCTTAGATTTTTGGTGATTTAGCATTTTATTATCCACTCTATAAAGGCGTCAAGCATTACCTGAATGACACAAATCCCGTTTATATTATGGAATTCAACTATAGTGGACCGTATTCTTATAAAACGTTTTGTCAAAATTGCAAAGAAATAAAGTATGGCGTTAGTCATGTTGATGATTTGCTTTATTTGTTTAGACAACCCTTATTCTTGCCCAATGATTATGATCTTGACTCGCCCGAGGCTGCTGTTGTGCAGTCCTTAGTGGGTGCCTATGTTGAGTTTGCAAAAAATGGGTGAGATTTATTTTAGCTGATTTTGTATTATCGCATGATAATAATTTTCTCTTTTTTTGTAAAGCAGTTTTTCGAACAATTCACTCTACAAGGCGTGTAATAAGTCAACGTTCGAGAACACTCCCGATGGTATCTGCGACTATGTGTCGTTTACCAATGATGACCAGTCCTTTAAAATTGAGGCAGATAATAAATTTAATCTTAAGCGAATGCATTTATGGGAAAGTATTATGGATGGCGCGAAAGATGAATGATGAAATTGCAAAATAGCGAGCATTTTAATCGTTGAAAAATTTATTTATGTAGTCATTAGAGCGTGAAGTTTTCTTCGTATTTCGCCTGAGAAGCACCATTTATTCAAGTTTAATAGCTTATATGAAATTATTTCTTATAAGTCATTCCACTCAGTAGTTGTTGGTAGACTAGTTCTAGAGTTCTTTGTCTATGAGTTTTATAGAAACTTGCACAAAGTTTGTAATTTGAAAAGTAGTATTGTGTGTAACCACCATGAACGGTGAAAGTGAAACTGTTACCCAAAAACTTTTAGCCGAAATATAATTTCGAAAATTTTAACGTTGCTGAAACAGTAAGAACAAATTTGTATTTTCTTTGAAAGGTTGTTAGAAAATCATGTTCATAACTCAATACAGCCATTCTTTTTTAACTGCATCAGTCATACGGATTGACCACCTCTGATTATACTTAAACCTTCAGCATTGAATATTCTTATGAAATGCAAACACTATTTTCAGTAAAAAAATGTTTGGATTTTAGTTTTTAACGAAACATTCAAATTTGGTCAAAATGAGGGGAAAAAGTGAATTTGCTGATCTCTTAAATAAATCATAGATTCAACAAGACTAGCTCGACCTAGACTAGCTCGAAACATTATTTCAAAAAATATATAAAAAATCTTTAATTTGTTTTAACTTTTTGAATTTGAAGGACAAATTTGGGAAGCTCTAGAAAAAGGACATTTTTCTAGGAAAAAAAATATAATTTTTTAAAAAGTTCGCTTTCTTTAACAACGATCTTGGAGGGTGTTATGTCTGCAAATTTTTTTACATTACAGTGCAACTTCCCTTGTTCGAACTTCTCTAACTCGAAATTCTCCTTTACTCGTGCTTTTTCGATGAATGTTTCATATATTTTGTTTTCTACTCAAAATTTGATCTTTGACTCGAATTTTCTCTTATTCAAAGCAAAATTCCATTTCCTTCACACTTCGACTTTGGAAATGTTTCACTGCATTTATTATAGCCCGACGTATACTCCCTAGAGGGAATATTAATTTTGGTACTATTTTTGTAACTCCCCAAAAATAGGCGTGGCAGGCATATAAAACTATGTATGTTATTGATCAGTATTACCATCTGAGTTGATTAAGACATTTTCATCCATCCATCTGTCTGTATGTGGACACGATTAGAGCCGTAATTTTGGAACTTCGTAATAAAATTCGATATTTTAACTATTATTGTAAAAATTTACTAAAACCAGCCAAATCGGATGAAAACCGAGCTTACCTCTCATACAAAGTGACTTTCAAAATGGTGCAATATCTCTAAATGCCATAAAAACTAATGTAATAACTTGAAATTTTGCTCAAAACTTTGATATCGAGCTGAGCTTAAAATTTGGTGATATTGAACAAAACCATGCCTATCTCCCATACAAAGTGACGTCTTCAAAACGGAAAATCTTTTAAGAATCCTTAAAAAATCAGTCTATGGCCTAGAAATTTTTCACATTACCATTCAGCTAATTGTTTTTTGGACGGATGGAACCAGTTTACCATTTCACTGATTGTTTTTTTTGTTTGTTGAAATTCCAGCGGTCGTGAAAAATAGATCTTTCTAGATATTCAATCTGTTTCTAAACCTCTAACGCATTAAAATTACTTGCCAAGACCAGAATCAGCATAGCCGTATTTCTGAGACAAAAAACTACAGAATAAGATGAAATAAAGGCATGGAAAGATGCCACAATAGAAAAAAAAAATGTCTACTGATCCAGGTAGGCCTCATCGATTTGTGTCGCGATCTTTTTTAAGCAAAGCAAAATCTGAATGGCTTGCACCTTAAATACATGGAACATATCCCCAATGGGGACGGAACAATGTGTCTGGGTCCAGATATAGATGAAGAGTCGAAGCAAATAACGTTATAAGCGAACTTATGAGAAATGTTTTTTCGAGAATTCCCGTTGTAATTACTCCAATAGGTAATTACTTCCAAAACTGTACCTTCACAAAAATAAAAGAAGGTATTTTCATTAGTTCGTAAATCAGGAAGCTATAAACCAATGATGGCAGTCCTGCGATCGAACACTTAAAATATTTATTCCTAAAACTGTCCCTTCAGAAAATTGATAGAAGGTGTGTCTATTCGTCTTCAAATAAAGAAGCTATATAGCGATAATGAACTCGACTTGTTTAAAAATTTGGTTCACTGCTACCTGGGAAACGATAAAAGTCAAAATTACATCGAAATTACAAACACTTGAAAAATATACTGAATATTGGCGACAATAGCAACGATTATAGCGAAAGGTTCCACTGGGAAATGATAGAAAATGAGAGACACTATCAAGGTTTTGGGACCAGAGCATGATATCCTACTACCGCTGGTTCCTGATTCCTTAACCGAAGTTTCGACGAAAAAAAAGGGAAAAGTTTCGGCAGAAGCTCGTTTCGTGAAAATATTAAAAATACAGTAAACATTTGAAAAATTTTGTATTTTTACAAAACTGTTCATAATTTCTTTATTTAAAGACTATCCAGGCTTCAATGTTAATAAATATCTCTGAGCGGTCTTGAAAAATCAAACTCAAAATTTCATTACGTACTTTTAATTTAATTTTTAAAAAAAGTATTGAAAATAAAAATTGATATTTTTTGAAGAAAACTAATGAATTCTTTTTATTTATTCACGGGTAATTTAAGACATTTTTGTTTTTTTTTTGTTTTGTACCGAAAAACTTACGCGTGGCACAATATTGTCTTCCATTAATTCCCGCAACCGAAAGATCAAGACACGCGCTTGAAAATATATGACCTAGTTCTCATCGATTGAATGCATTTAAATTGATAAAAATCAATTATCATAAAAAAAAACTTTTCTTTAATCAAAAGAAATGCAGCTTATCGCAATGCTTCTGAGCTGCAAAAAGTTGCAGCTCGTGTAACCTCAAAGATGTAAATAAGAAGAAATGACATTGAAACAGAGCACACCAATTGGAGCAAAGAGTACGCCAAAAGTTTGGTTATCTTTATAAGTACTCATATGGTACTCAAGGACGTGACGTAAGAAGGCAAAATTAGGTCATGCTGCACACTGTATAAAGTTTTGAGTTTAAGAGCATATATTACAGGCTCTTATTTTAAAACAATAAATGAAAATAGATTGCAATAATCTATGAAATGAAATTTATTCACAATGGTTCAAGAGGTCTAAAAGAATGCTTTAAGAAACTTTACAACAAGAGTACCATTAAAAATAAACAGGGAAAGAAATCAAAATACTTTTGAAAATGTTCCATGAATTGTATGATAGATGCAAGAGTTTCAAAATCTCTTTTTATCAAAATTCAGTTAGACATATTTTCAGTGCATTAATTAAGTAAAAGCAGGAAAGTGGTTCAACTTCGTTGCTTTAAAGACGTGTGCTTGTCTTCGAGGCCTACGAAAATTATTTATTGTGTTACTCCGCGTCTGAGGCTGTTGTATAAAAAGTCTGCTAGAAAAGTTAAATCGGTGCATATAAATTGAAATGAAGAAAATTTATGCAGTTTTAAAGATATACGCGTACAAGCCATTTAGCATCGATTACATTTTTAGCCAAAAAAATTAAAATGACAAATAATATAAAATCTGCTAGTTATAAAGACCAACAACTCTGGTCGCACGAAATAGTTGCAGAAGTGCGCCCTTGTATTCCGGATAAATGTCGTTACAAACAAGATATTCGAAGTGATACCGAAGTGATTCCAAAGTGATTTCAAAATACAAAAATACCGTTCTTTTTGGTTACCTCTCTTGGTTATATCATTGTCAAATTTTTATTTCGATTGTAAATATTTGAATTAATCTATTTTTGAAAATTTCAAGAATATCCTTCAAATTAATTTTTTTCCTTAAATAAACAGAAAACTAAAAGGTGAGTTAAGGTTCGAAAATAAAGTTAAAATTCAAAAAATTTGCAGTTAATAAGGAATTATATTATTAAAAGAATATAATATATATATATATGTTTATTCTTTACATTATTGAAGAAAATTAAAACAAAAAACATATTAAAATATAACTGTGAATATTGTTTAGTTTTTAATGTGATTCTGACAATAAAAAGCATTTTATGCTCACAATTCGCTATTTTCTGTAGTTGCATAAATTTCTCTCATGATATAAAAAATGTATCACAAGCAATGTTGCTATGAATATAACGGACGGACAGAGAGAGAAAGATAGCGATTGAAAGTGTTATTGTTAAAACATTAAATATGAAGTTGAAAGTTGCTTGTTGTTAGTAATTAATTTAAAAAGAGTAATTTATATAAAATTACACTAGTCGACAAAATTTAATTTTTATACCCTAAACCTGAAAGGTCAGGGTATATTAACTTTGTGCAAACGTTTGTAACGCATAAAACGAAGCGAGTCCGGTATAGAAAAGTATATATATTCTTGATCAGGATCACCTCGTGAGTCGAGCTATTCATGCCCGTCCGTCCGTCCGTCTGTCCGTCTGTGTGTTGTCCGTATACACAGGATAAGAAGAAGGATTTGAGATAATTGAATGAAACTTGGTACACATGGTCATATGAACCTAAGGATCTGCACTATTGTTATTTTTGGAATCCGCCCACAGACACGCCTACCTCTCATGCAACTCAAAATTTTAAAACTGCATAAATGAGCTAAGAGTTAATCTACAACAATAAAATTTGATACACATCTGTTTTATATCAATACAAACATGTCTTAGAAAAATGGGTGTCATCCGCCCACGGATACGTCTACCTCCCATACAACCCAAAAATTATAGACTCAATAAATAAGCTCATATTTAACGTACAGAGATAAAATTTGGTACGTATGTATTTTATAACAAAATAAAGACATTTTCAAAAAATGGATGTTATCTGCCCACGGCCACACCCACCTCACATACAACTCAAAAATTAAAAACTCAATAAATAAACTCGTGTTTAACGTAGAGAGATAAAATTTAATATGTTTGTTTTTTATGACAAAACGAAGATGGTTTTGAAAAATAGGTGTTATCCAACCACGGACACGCCCACCTCCCATACAACCCAAAAACTGAAAACTCAATAAATAAGCTTATGTTTAACCTACAGAGATAAAATTTGGTGTGCATATATTTCATACCAAAACTAAGGTGCATTAAAAAATGTGGGCTTTATCCATCCAAAAACACGCCCACCTCCCATACAATCCACAATAGAGAAAATACTATAAAGGCATTAACATGTGAGCTATAGAAATAAAACTTGAAATTTTTATAAATTTTTGTAAATTTTTCATCAAAAGTGAAATGCATATTAAATATTGGCTTCATCCGCTCACACACGCCCATTTGCAAAACTGCTATTCTATTTTGAAAAAGTAGGTTTAGGGTATTTCATAGTCGGGCTAGACCGACTTTAGACTTTCTTTACTTATTTTTTTATAAAATTTCAAGTCTAAATAAGAACATTGTAATCATCTTGACTATAGGGTGTTTTGTATATTTCATGCTCTTTGAGATATAAAATAATGAGCGTTGCTTCTTTAATTGAAATGAGACAGAATAAAAAAAATTGTATATAAAACAAAATAATTTAGATGTTCAAGTTAAAAAATTACAATTAAACAAACAAACAATCAAAGAGTTCAAGTTTCTGAGGTATACAATAGGGTGTGCTACAAGAATTTTTTTCGAATTTTATAGTTGCTCAATTTTTGTTTGAAAGGTTTCAAATTTTTTGGAAAAGGCTAAGAGGTCGGATTTTCTCTAAAAATGTTTTTCGGAGATTTTCGGTTTTCAAGAATAAGTTGACCAATAGCTGACCTTTTCTAAATATTTTTCAATCAAAGATCAATTCGAAAGATTAATGTCCAAACTTGCCCTTAATGTACATAACTCAAAAGTTTTGATCAGAGACCCAAAATAACAGTTATTTATTTTTTTTAGGTCGAAAAAGTTGTCGGTATTTTGAAAAATATTTTATACGTTGCTTCATAACAGTTATTTTCAATTTATATTTTTTACGTTGCCTCATAACAGTTATAAACGAGAAAAAATTTTTTACGTTGCTCATAACTTTTATTTTCAAAAAATTTTTTTTACGTTGCCTGGTAAGAGTTATTGTAGAGAAATAAATTTTTACGTTATTTCTAATATATAAAAATTTCGCGTCACGGTGTTTGTAGTCGAAATTTTTTTTATATACTTGGTAGGTATGAGAATAGGTCGTAAAGTTTGTTTTCACCCTCCTACCCGCTAGTGGCGTTGCATTTTTTAAGAACACAAATTTTCGGTAAACACAAGTTTTGACCTATAACTGACTATTGAGAACTAACTGACTATTGACCTATAACCTAGAACTAACTATTGAGTCGTGCCTTTCGACTGATAAATTTCAGCAATCTTTGGAAAGGGGGCATGGCACCGCCCTTCTTGCCACTATCCAATAAAAATCTTCCATTTGCATCGTTTTAAGTTGCTTGTTTTTTACTGTATTTTTGTTTTTTCTTAAAATGAGTAGTTGGTTCTTCGTGTGATAAAGTTTTAAACAAAATTTAAATTTTTTACTTCTATGATTAAGAAAAATCAGAAAAAGAAGTACAGCAACTGCAATTGTACTATTGTTCGCCTAAACAAAAATTTTATTCTCTTCAGGAGTCTAGTCCAAGTGCAATTGTACCTCTCTTTCTCTAACAAACAATTTAAATACGTTTATAAAAAATTGTGAAATCCGCGGTTACTCGCTGAAATGACATGTGAAATTACTGAAATGAATGATTTTTTGAATGAAATATCAATTTCTTCTTTGCGTTCTCATACTAATGTAACTAATTTTTTTTCGAAAAATCACTTGTACTGCTGTTGCCCTAAAATACGATTTAAGAAGTTGCATTCACAACTGCATTTTTTATGAATGCCTAATTTTGTGAAACTCCTTATTCTCTAACTGAGAGCTAGAAAATAACATTACAATTGATAATCTTACACATGTTGCCGTAAAAAAGTAACAAATATTTTTTATTTCATACAAATTATGAGCAACGTAAAATTTTTTTCTCGTCTATAACAGTTATGAGGCAACGTAAAAAAATAAAAATTGAAAATAAACGTTATCAGCAACGAAAAAATATTTTCTTCATTCATAACTCTTATTTCAGAGAAAAATTATTTTTTTTTTAAATAATAGTTATTATTGATAAATATTTTTTTTCTTACAATATAACTGTTATGGTCCAATTTTTAAAGATATTTCTTATAACAGTTATGACTCTGCTTAAAATGAATGAAAATTGCATAATTTTGTCAAGTATGGATGCATCAAAAATGCGTTTTGGCATATATTTTTTACGAGGATTGCAATGCCGTTTGAATTTTACAAAAAATTTGGAACCATTATTTTTGAATTTTATTGAAAAGACAAATATTGGGATAAAAAACTAAAGTTTAATTTTGTATATGATTCTTCATAATTTTTTTTATGGACAATCTAATGAGACCACAACCAAAGCTATTGATGTTTCTGTCTTAAAATTATGACCAATTTAATTAAAACTACTTTTGAACAACGCGTCGTTTTGCTAACCATGTGCCCTCTTCGACCTTTTTACACTACTCGGCCGTCTTCATAGAAATCGTCCTTGGCTATGTTATACCCCTTTAAAAGTATCAAAGCACTCTTAATTTTTTTTTAAGATTTAGTGAAACTATTCAACAAAATATTCCTGAAGGTTTTGTTCAAAAATATTTGAGGAGTTTACATTCAAATCCAGGTAAGTCACAGGAAAAAAAATTTTTGTTAGAAGTTTTTAAAAATTTTTTCGTTTGAGCCATTGGAATCCTTATCATTAAATTTTTTGAAGCTTCGGATTGTGGCTTCAAATGGCTTAATGCTGAGAAAGTGCGAAAAAGCTGTAGTAGCTGAACTCTATTGTTATTGCATGTTTAAAAAAAATGCCACTGTAAAGCTAATGTAACAAAACATCCATCCATAAAATCCTCTTTGATAAAATTGATAAAAATCCTAGAGAAAAATGCATTCAAAAATCTAAAATCTCCTTTTCAATCAAAAGCAGACATGTCTACTTTATGTTTTCAATCAAAACCAGATAAGTCCAAGCAAGTTTTCATTTGTGTAGTATTCATTCAAATTTTTAAAACTTTGTTATGTCAAAACGCTAACATTTTAGCAGATTTGGGTATGCGTTCTGTAAAAAATTAAAAGTTAAAAACAAAAAACATATTTTTTTTACAAAAAAAGGACCTTCAGGAGATTCAAAATTGCTTCGGTAGATTTTCACCGTTTTGAAAAAAAAGGATCCTCTAACTTTTAAGACCCCGAACGGCGGCAACTAAATTTTGATTCATTTCTAACTTTCAAAACCAGACTAGTCCAAATTTAAAATTGAAAATACCAATTTTTTTTTTTGCACTATGAGACTATTTTTTTCGCGTAATATATCTGCAATTGTTTTATATATTCTGTGTTGTTAAAGTTAAAAAAAATATTAATCGGGCGTGAAAAATAATCTTTGCCAATATAATATTATCTAACAGGCGAACTTGACCGACTGTAATAGACCGATACGTACTTGAGTGAAAAATATTTATTGAAATATGCTCAATATTTATTAAAAAAAAAACCATCAACATTTTTTCTGTCTGTGGCGCTGTAAGGCCATTAACGGTACTTATAAAAATAATTCTTGCGGTATAGAGCAAAACTAATATTTGCGCAGACAGAGTTTAAAGTGTTCTTGTGCATCGTGCAATGTAATCGAAGTTTGAAAAATATTCAAACTATGTTATTTTAAAAGTTAAATTATATGTGTTTTTATAAACGTTTATAGAAAAATTTCAAGCAGACAAATTTTCGGTAGGTCTTTAGAATAAAGTGCCTGAGCAACCATCTTGCTCAGGCAGAACAGAAAATAAATGCTAGTTGAAAAAAAATTGCAACTAAAGATAATTTTTTTATTTTCTCCAACAGTTACGAAAAACGAACTAGCAACAGCTAGCCGGAAGAAAGAAGTAAACATTCTTCTTGGCCTAACAACCCAGCAGACAACTTCTAATTATGGACCCTTCATTTATTCTGTTGGCTTTATTTTTAATAATTACCTTGACATGTCAGCCCGTGTTGATGACTCAGATCAAATTGCCAAAGGTATGCACTCCTCATGTGGGTTGCATGCAGGGTATTTATATGCCAGGATATCAGACTGAAAACTTTGAGGCCTTCCTTGGCATTCCATATGCCCTGCCACCTGTTGGAGACTTACGTTTTAGTGTACGTTTACGTATTTTGCAATATATATTCAGCCTAATCATGAAACATTTTCTCCCGGGAGTTGTAAATGGGAGTTTCCGTTTTTAAGATAAAGTTAAAATACTTTTTGGACATTTTTAATGCAATTTTGTTCATCAACCGCCAATATCCAAGAGTGTAAAATAAAAAAAATGATATATCTTTATTTGCTATCTTTAAATTGGAAACTCCCATTTGCAACTCCCGGGAGAAAATGTTTCATGATTGGGCTGATTGTGTATATTAATATGCATATAATAAAAATTTAATACTAATTCGTTCATTATAGAATCCCAAAGCACATCCAAGATGGTCGGACGTCTTAAATGCTACAGCAGCAAAAGTGGATTGCATTCAGAAAAATTACCTACTAACTAATCCGGTGGTTTATGGTGAAGAGGACTGCTTGTATTTAAATATATATCGACCAGCGGCGGTAAGTGCCAAATGAGTGCTAACTTTTGAGCACATCGATATTAATACTGTTTGATGGATCAATTCTCATCATAGCCTGATCTTATCTTATCTTAAACCTATGTGGCATTCTTTTGGTGGAGGGTATTTTTATTGTATTAATTTTTGACAGTTAATTTGTTTACTAATTCTTAGTCCGGCCACTAAGGCCCTTATTATGGTGCAAAAAGATCTCATTCTTAAATGAAATTGAAAGTTGATTGTTTGAAAAGAATTAGAAAAAGTATTGAAAACAAAAAAAGTGTGTAAAAAATTATTGACTTTTCAACTCCATTTACTATAAAAAGCACCTAAAAAATTACCTTGTCTATATCTTTACAATTGTCAAGCACCAGAATAAGGCTGTAAGTCTGTATTCCGCCTTGTACTTTTACAAGATCATTTTAAAATTCATGTTGGGTCGTTCGCGATCCAATAGTCCCACCTAGTTTTGAGATCTTTTCAAACCACATATCGATGGTTAAGCTCACTAAAGTGATAACTGAAAAATTTCAAATGTTCAGGAACGTCGATTTTGTTTTTAAATTTCAATACATCTCAACACAAAACACTAATTTCAACTGTGTACTGGCACGCATTCACTGGCTATGCATTTTCAATAAATGTACACAAGGTAGATATTATATTCATGGATTGAAAAATGCTGAACCTATTTTCGTCAAAAGGTCACTTATCACTTTAGTGCGCTTAACCATCGATAAACATTCTATAATTGATGAATCCATGGCCCTTCAATTCTCCTCATGAACCTTATTTTTTATTTATTGAAAGTTTTAAACTTAAATATTTCCTTCTCAATTAATGTAGTCCTAAACGTACGTTTTTACATTCTTCATGAACGGTATTTTCCTAAAAAAATCTCACTCCTGAATCGCCATAGCTGACATAAAATCACCTAAATTAACAGAGCCTGGGATCCTTTTGTCAAAAACAAAAATCAACTTGAAGAACCTAACTTCCTTTCTATATTGTCACCTTAATATAGAAAGGACGTAACTCAGAATTTTTACAGGAAGATAAAAAAAATTGTAATAACTTCTTAAAATTGTATGTTCTTTAAAATTAATTAAAGCAGATTGTAATGATAATCGTCAACAAATTCAGTTACAAATATTTCAGTTTTTCTTATTTTTTTTGATTCAGTTGTAAAACAGAAATTCCAATAACAAAAATTAGATAAGACTCTCGGTCTGCACTGAATAATCGTGCAAATGGCCTAAAAAACTTAAATTTTTATGATTTCCCAATGTGCCATACGGATCAGTCTCGAATTCGAGATGGACTTACTTCTTCGTATACTTTATCAGAAACATGTTGCGTTTCGTAGCCAAAACTTATCTGTTTTCGTATAAAATTCCTCTCGAAAACGCGAATACCTTTTTTTTGGATTCATCTCGAACTCGGAACGAACACTAGATATGAATCCGATTCGGACTCTTTTTGACCATTCGATACGGATTATGTTTTTTAAATAATGCGAATTCGTGACTGACTTGTTTATTTTTTTAAATACGTTTTCAAGGCGGAAAATAATAATTTGATAGTCGGAAAATGTATTCACTGTGAAATAAAAGATAGCTTAACTAACCTTTTGTGCCGAATAACCATTCTGGAGAATTATTTTGAATTTCAACATCTCCTTGAAATATTCTAATAATTTTTACAGCTCTAAGACAAAACGTATAAAGTATAAAAAAACGTATAAAAAAACAATTAGAAAAGTTTCCGGAAATATCTTGTATTAGCTCTATTCGGTTTGAAGGAAACTTCAGGAGCATGTGGCTACTGATATAAGGAAAATTTTTGCATTTCGCGACCCTGATTCATTTAAACTAGAATAAAAGAATTGAAAACAACTTAAAAACAGGCTTTTACGTTAACCTTCTGGCAATTCTTTGACGGAATCATAACGTGTTCAAAACGGGTTCGTCGAAACATAAAAAATGGAACTCCGAGCTGAAGAACTTGTAGCGGATTCGAAACGCAACCGCGTTCATTTTTGTGCACATTGGGTTACCAGTTCTTAAATTTAACCGTTTATCTTAATCTTAATTAATATCTTAATACATAAAAGACGACAAGCTTCCGGATCCGCACCTCATATCTTTCAAACTGTTCATTTTTGCTATTACAGTGCTTTTATTGTACGAAAAGGTTACCAAACTGAAAGTATGCACAAAAAATTTATTTCATATTTAACAGTAACGATACATTGATCTCGACTGCAACATAACAACATTCGAGGTGAATGTAAAAAGTTGTCATATCGTAAGCTACTTAATTATTTTGAATGCGACACCCGTCGTAGGACAGGCTTTTTATACTAGTTTCAAAATAATTTAAAAATTGCAATAAATTTATTAAAAAAAATCAGTTATTTTCTACTCCAAAAGATGCAAATTCTTCATGTGATTGATTACTTTTCATGTAACTTACTTTGATTGTATCCTTTTTTTCTTGTTGATACAATTATTTTGGAGAGCCAGCAACTCCCTTTGGTTGCGCTACTGATTTCGGTAATAGTGTTTTTAGGGAAAAAATAAAGCTTTATGAGCACACGAAATTCATTCAATTCACAATTGAACAAGATAGGGTCATTAATTTTTAAAAATTATGTTCATAGTATTTTAAAAGACAAGCTTTCGGACCTCAATACACTCAAACTGTTCATTCTTGATATTACAGTGCTTTTATATTAAACGAAAAAATCGTCAGCCTGAAAGTATGCACACAAAATTTATTTGATATTTATCAGTGACGACACATTGACCACGACTGCAACATAACAACAATCGAGGTGAATGTAAAAATTACTTAATTATTTTTAATGCGATCCCTCGTAGAACGGTCCAAATTTGTTTCAAAATAATTTAAAAATTGATATAAATTTTTTTTAAAAATCAGTTATTTTCCTTCTCCAAAAGATGCAAATCCTCCATGTTAGTAAGTGAATACTTTTCATGTCATTAACTTTGATTCTATCCTATTTATTTTACTACTTTTTTAATGGGGGGGCTTTAACACGCAGAAACCTTCTCTGGTTGCGGTACTGATTTCGGTGATAGTGTTTTTATGCAAAAAATAATTCTTGATGACTACACAAAATTCACTTCCGTCCATCTTGAACGAAATTAATGTCGAGGTTATCTGGTTTCAGTCGCTATAAAACGTAAACTAAAGCAATATAAAAAGTTACCGACTTATCAAAAAGCCCTCGTCGAAATGTCACCTCTTCATTTGAAATACTTAACCATTTTCTTCATTGTAGAATGATTTGAAAAAACAATCCTTGCCAGTTATGGTTTACATTCATGGTGGTGGTTGGTTTAGCGGTTCGGCAGGACCACGACTACATGGTCCCGAGTACTTTATGGATACACAGGAAGTAATCTTGGTTACATTTGCCTATAGACTAGGAGCATTTGGTATGTTAAGACATATATCCAATAGAAAACTAACAAAACCATCTTACCTTTAGGATTTCTTTCGACAAATGACTCAAGCATGCCCGGAAACTTTGGGCTGAAAGATCAAAACTTGGCACTTCGTTGGGTGCAGAAGAACATTGCCTCCTTCGGTGGCAATCCTAATCAAGTGACCCTTTTTGGTCAGAGTGCTGGTGCAATATCGGCACATATGCATATGCTTAGCAAGCAATCGGAAGGTAAGGGGTTTTTTTTACTGTTGTGCTCATAAGCTTACTTATATTCATTAATATATATCGCAGGACTTTTTCACAATATTATAGCGCTGAGCGGCACAGCCAATGTACCCTTTGCTATAACAGAAAATCCACTTGAACAGACGCGCAAAGTTGCTGAACTCTGCAATATAACCGATGTGCTCGAATTAAGCAGCGCCAAACTGACGCGTGCACTACGCCAAATAGATGCTATGACTATAATTCAATCCGGTGATGGTCTGAAGTACTGGCATGTCGATCATATGACTAACTTTCGGCCAGTTGTTGAAGCAGCCAACGAACCAGATTCCTTTTTGATCGAACATCCAGAGCAGACACTCGAAAATGGCAAGTACAAAGCAGTACCTTGGTTGGTTGGTGGTGTACCGCAAGAAGGTGCTGTACGTGTGTTGTCCATATTGGAGAATGATACGCTTAAGGCTGATTTCAATTCGCAATTTGATTATTTGTTGGAGAAGCTGATGGACTGGCCAATGCATTTTACGCCTACACAGCAAAAGGCAAAAACATTGCAAGTTATCGAAGAATACTTTCAGGGGCAACATGAGATAAACAATGAAACATGGCAGGGTTTCTTGGATGTATGTATCAACACCTGTATAGATTCCTAAATCAAAGCTTTATTTTCTCAAACTTTAACTCTACTTTTTAGCTTATAACCGATCGTGGTTTTCAACAGCCATTCTTTAAAGCTGTGCGTGAGTATATCTATCACATGGATGCCACCGTAAATCCCATCTATCTGTACAAGTTCAACTATCACGGTCCTTATACTTTTGCCACCATTTACACGGGTGGTCACAGCAGTCGCAATTATGGAGTCGTACACTGTGATGATCTGATATATCTCTTTCGTGCACCCATGATTTTTCCTGACTTTGAGAAGCACTCTGTGGATGCTGCGGTCGTGAAGGTTTTTGTCGAAAACTTTGTACATTTCGCTAAATTCAGGTACATTTTTATTTCTTTTATTGAGAAAATCTGTTATATAGAAATTTTGCTTTCCCTAGCGAGCCCAAAAATGGTCAACTCCAGCGAGCATGTAACAAAAACACCTTTCCTGATTTGGCAACAAATACCATATGCGATTATCAGGAGTACATTAATACCGATGGCAATTCCTCTTTCGCAATAAAGACTGATAATAAATTTAATAATGAACGCATGCTGCTCTGGAAGGCTCTGCTGGAGCAATAATCAACGTTATTCTTTCATCTTGAGCTTAAATGTAGTTCTTCTTTTTTTATATTAAAACTAAGTACAACGTTTGTCTGCACATTTGCATATTTTTTTTTAACTTTTATTCTAACGTATATTTTGACTTGTGTGTGTTCATAATTTGTGTCGCATTTTATTGTAATGCCATGTATTAGTCTTAAAAGACAATTTTTACCAAAATGATAAGATATTTTTCCATTTTTCTATAATATAGTACGAAGACTTATTTAAGTTATTATCGACAACAGGGAATATATCACTGCTAAGAACTATCTCTCTTAAGTATATATGTTGTAAGAAAGTATTGTTCTTCTTATAGTATTCTTGTCTCATGTCATCATGTTTTGGTTTATAATTGTCATTATCTAACTATTTTATTCAACATTTTATAAAATTTAATCATCTATGTAATTCCATTTGGAAATTCTTATCTTGACTTATATATTTTTTTAATATCTATTCATTTTTATATTTTGTATTCATTGCATTTAAAAAAAAAAATTCCTATAAAAAATAAACTTACTCAAGTTATTTTCAAAAATTAATTGTTTTTCAAGGTCTTTCAATTTTTGATATTATGAAATTTGTTGAGTTCATTTATAACAATATTAGTATTGCGGTTTTGATGGTTCACTGTGCACTTTTTTTTTTGCTCATAAGATGTTAAAGTCAAATTGCACCCTCTGTTCTAATCCCGTATTTTAATATTTAAAACTTTTTTCTAAATAACCATACTGAACAAGTATTGAAAGAAATTGTATGGTTTCTCCAGCAAAAATAGTCCTTTTCAAAAACTATGGGAGGTCACCAAACTAAAAATCTTCGTGAAGACCTTATTTGTTAAATAATTGACTTCCTTCAATTAAAAAACTGTTTACCATAAGCGAAGCAACTATGGAGCAAAAATCAAAAGCTTGTATATTAACATACATCTAAATTCTTATATCAAAAAGACTGTTTTTCAAAATATGCATTTATAGTTAGTGGCCTTTTTTATTATAATAGAGCTTACTTAGTTTTTCTTATATCACGAGAGTTGCTCTATTCAAGCAAATACATTTTTTTCTCTACAAGTATTCCGTAGTAGTTTCCCCAGGTTTTAACATTTCATAATGTATGACATACTTCTGAGCTCATGACTATTCTCCAATCTTCATTTTCGAACTTTTTCACTTGGCTAGGGCATGTTTGCCGTGGCAAAATATCAAAATAAAACTAAATTTTGCTTGAAACAAGCTTGTCTTAGAGACGCTGTAACGACTTTCATTTTCTCTCTTATACAAAAAGAAAATCGGCATGAGAAATGGTCGCCATGTGAAAAAGGGTCTATAAGGGCTGTTATGTTTGTTGTTAAAAAAAATCATGTTGTTCACAATATTATAAATGATAACTAAATGAACCCTAACCCATATGGACAGTTCAAATATAAAGATAGTTACAATATGATCAGATGCGATACAGTACTAGATATACCTTCTCTTGTAAATCCCTCATTTTCAAGTTATGTTCGAAAACCAAATTTTAAGAACTTAATAGTGTGTGTCTCTCCAAAAAGTGGAACAAATTTTTGACAAAAAATTCATAATGTATTACGAAAAAGCATACCAATGAGAAGCATTACTTTATTCCATATAAAAATCTATTGCTTCTCTTGTCTTGCTTTTCGTCGACGTGCTTTTTCGTGTTACAAAATGAAGGAGTTAATTTTTTAAAATGCGAAGAGAACAAACATTCCTTTTGAAACAGGTTGCTCATGAACGTTTAAAAATTAAATCTTCTCATGATAACTCATTGTGAGATTATATTTTATGATAAATACTTAAGAAATCGAACGTTCACGCAAATATTGCCATGGGGTGCTCACATGAGAGACTAAATCCAATGATTGTTTGCTCACGCGCACTACCTAAGAACCATGCTACAATAATAAGGTAAGCTCATATTAATATGGCTGCTCAATGTTTAATTTTTCACCAACAACGCTGTGTGTGCTACAAACGTCAAACGATAAAGGCAAGAACAATAATTAGAAAAACTTAAATTCAAACAGCTGACATTGACATCTAGATTACTTCCTCTCCAATGAGTTCGCTCTCCTACGAACGATAATTTTGCCAGGCGCGCTCATGAGAAATGTAAAATAAAATCACTGTATGTTAACTCTCTACCTAAAGTATTTATCTATATATAAATAAGCGTAGGGAAAACAGTTGAGAACCATTTTCTACCGTGTTTCTCAACCGACTATGGTAATTGTTACACCCTAAACCTGAAAGGTCAGGGTATTTTAACTTTGTGCAAACGTTTGTAACGCATAGAACGAAGCGAGTCCGGTATAGAAAAGTATATATATTCTTGATCAGCGTCACCACGTGAGTCGAGCTATCCATGTCCGTCCGTCCGTCCGTCCGTCTGTCCGTCTATGTGTTGTCCGTATACACAGGAGAAGAAGAAGGAGTTGAGATAATTGGTTGAAACTTGGTACACATGGTCACATGGACCCAAGGATCTGCACTTTTGAATATTTTTGGAATCCGCCCACGGACACGCCTACCTCCCGTACAACGCGAAAATTGAAAACTGCATAACTCAGCTCATAATTAGCCTACAACAATTAAATTTGGTATGTATGTGTTTTATACCAACACAAAGATGTCTTTGAAAAATGGACGTCATCCGCTTACGGACACGCCCACCTCCCATACAACCCAAAAATTGAAAACGCCATAAATAAGCCTCTGTTTAACCTACAGAGCTAAAATTTGACACATATGTTTTTTGTAACAAAACAAAGATAGTTTTGAAAAGTGGACATCATCCGCCCACGGCCACGCCTACATGCCGTACAACGGGAAAATTGAAAACTGCATAACTCAGCTCATAATCGGCCTACAACAATAAAATTTGGTATGTATGTGTTTTATACAAACACAAAGATGTTTTCGAAAAATGGACGTCATCCGCTCACGGACACGCCCACCTCCCATACAACCCAAAAATTAAAAACGCAATAAATAAGCCTCTGTTTAACCTACAGAGCTATAATTTAGCACGTATGTTTTTTATGACAAGACAAAGAAGTTTTTGAAAAATGGACGTAATCCGTTTACGGACACGCCTACCTCCCATACAACCCAAAAAGTTTTAAACTCAATAAATAAGGTTATGTTTGTCATAGAGAAATTATATTTGGTATGGATGTATTTTATACCAAAACTAAGGTGTGTTCAAAAATTGGAAGTAATCCGTCCATGAATCCGCCCATCTCCCATAGCGAAAGCACAATAAAGGCATTAACTGTGAGCTACAGGAATAAAACTTGGTATGTGTAAATTTTTCATCAACATTTAAATGCATATTAAATATAGGTTCATCCGCCCTTGGAGACGCCCATTTACAATAAAAATTTTTTGTTTTTGAAAAGTGGGTTTAGGGTATTTCATAGTCGGCCTAGACCGACTTTAAATTTTTTTTTCTTGTTTTTTAAATGAATCAGAGTGCGTAGAAGGAGTGCATCGACTATTTTTTAAAGATTTTGTTTTGCCAAAGATTTATGAAGAAAATTTGTTTTTGACATTAGTTTTGTATTGAATCCACAGAGAATGTATGTGAAAAGGTCGAATTTCGACCCCAGGTGATACTAGGCATGATAAAATATAATCGCAAAATGAGTTGTTATGAGAAGATTAAATTTGTAATCGTTCGTGAGCATATTTTTAAATATCATGGGCAAAGTATAGGTAGACGAGTTCTTCAAGCATTACTTGTGGTCGGTCACTTGATTTTTTTAAATGAGCGTTCGCTTGATTTATTTGAAAAATGAGCAGCGTATCAAATATTAACTTGTTGCACATTATAAAAAAAAAAACTAAGTTTTCACAGTGTCTTTGTGTGAAAAACAAAGATTTGATAAAATAATAATTTTTGTTTTTTATTTGTTTCATACTTGAAATTTTTTCTTTTTTTCTGACAATATAATAATGTCTTCTACAGTATTTTCCTTTACTTTTTCGTTTTTTCATTTGAAAAAAATTTGCAGTTATTTGTTGCTGTCACGGAGAGTACCAATTTATCACTTCAAAGTATGCTCACAATCGATTAAAGATTCATTCTTCACAATAAGAGTTATTCACTGAATTTTAAAATGAGCGTTTACAACTAACGAACGATGCAATGAGTGAGCAAACTGACGACGATAGTAGCGTAATAATTTTGTTCGTAATATTGACGACCATTGCTTTCGTTTTTGAGAGATCTTAAATGCTTTTCTTTAATAGAAAACCAGTTATTAAAAAGAAACATTTACATTTGAACGAATTTATGACAACTGTAGACGTAACGTTGTTACGCCAAAGAAATTTTCAGACCATTATCAGACTGTTGCACATACATTCAACATTGCACATGTTGTCAGACATTGAATGGAAAAGTTTTTTTTATTTAACACTTTCCATCACAGCGGGACCGCCACGGTCCAAACTAAATTATTATCTCTTTAAACCTATGCCCACAAATTTGTTGAAAATAGACGCCAAAGGGTTTTCAGGATCAATAATTCTGAATTTAGGGAATTTTTTGTGTCACTGATTTCTAATCTAATGTTGGAAGTAGTATTTGGCAGTTGATAGATGTCAGGGGTCATGTCGACTCTCCGTTTTTTTTTAAAAAGTCGCAAATGAAAGTACCTACTCTTATGGGGGCTTTTGGCTCGTCTGTTACGAATCACGCATTAAAAGTACTATTCGACAGCTAACAACTACCAATATTACAGGCAACTGAGCTTATCTACCAAACACAAGAAAAAATAGACAAATATAAGGAACTATAAAAATATCCAATGCAGATAAAAACGACGAAATATATAACTACAAGCTCTCTACATCCACATCAATAGTTCTGAATAACGCTAAGTAGGCTAGAGTTACAGAATTTAGTTAGTTTAAATCGGAATCACAACATCTGGAAACACAAAAAAAATAACAAGGTTTCAACCACGGATTCTGGGGCAGAGAATTTTCCCCCTTTTTGGAAATTCTTATATTGAATAGGCATAAGAAACCATATAACCATTACATTTAAGCTATAGGATGTGTTCTGATGATTTCTGTAAAAAACTACGATTACATTTTTGTAGAATATTTTAACCCTCTAACTCTTCAGTTTGTGAATCTTTTTTGTCCGTTTGAGTAAAATTAAAAAAAAAACATTAAAACAGGGCTATAAAGGGTTAAAATGCCCCACAAAAATACTTTTTTCATAAAATTCTACTATAAGTCTTTGCATACAATCAGTTTTAGGGTTAATTTCGAACTCAATAAAAACTGGTGCTTAAATATTCCACAAAAACGCAGTTGCGAGGACTAGCTAGTATGAAAAAAATTTGTTTCAGTGTTTTACACTGAAGAATTAGAGGATTAAAATGTTCCACAAAAATTGTCCTCTTAGTTTTTTACATAAATATCCCCAACACGTCTTATGGCTAAAATGTAAGATCACATGGTTTCTAACTATGGTTCCCCATAATACTTTGCCAAAAGGGGGAAAACAAAGTCATTTAAAATAAAACTCAATCATAAACTTTCAAAACGCCGTTACACGTAAATTATTTCATCAGCCATATTAAGTTCGCCATATTGGATTTAGAGATTATCAAATTCAAACTGTAGATACGTGAACAGCGATTTCAAAAACTCTCAAATATCAAAATTCAGACAAAAATATTGAGTAGAAAAATATATGACTACAAGAGTTAAAGAAATAGTATTGAAATAAATTATTTTATATATACCCCAATAAACATTGTGGCGAGGGGCGATTCGTTGACGAATCGCTTGTTAATAGTTTTTTCGTATTATTTTCGAATAGTTTGGTTTTGTCTATATCAGAGGTTGGCTGTATGCTTAAAGAAAGTACCGTTTAAAATTGCTTTGTTAAATAGCAGAAATACTTTGTTAAACAATTTAAACTAAGATTAAAAGCGACTTATTTGAGCGACACTTTAGTAAAAATTCTAAAACTTTGAATATCAAAAACATTTCAAAAAATTAATTTTTGTTTTGTTTCAAAAAACATCAAAATATTTCAAAAAATTTCAATAAAATTATGCTGAATGTCGGTTTTAACATTAAATTGTGTTTAAAATCGAGATAAGTTGACGGTTGATGAGTTGAGAAGAGCTGACGGGCAAATATATATAAAACTTCTAGATTTTTTAATTTTTTTTTTTTGCTTTTTGAACTTTGGTGATTTGTTTAAGAATTGCTTCTATTAAATTGGAAGATTTGTTAACGAATTGCTTATTTGAAATAGGAACATTCGTTAATGTATTAATTTTCTAAGATTTGGCGAATCTTCAACGAATTGCTTTTGTCGATTTGAAAGGTTCGTTAACGAAGGAGGAATTTCTCCCGTTCACGATATTATAAATGAATTGTATATGATAATTGCTATTGAATGAAATGAACGAGAAAGCAATTCATAAACGATATCATAAGTGAATCATTTTGTTTGTTGGGACGTTAGACACTTTATTTTATATCGATATTTCTTATTGATTTAACTATAAGTTGTAAAAATTAAATAAAATTACTTCAAGTTACTACAAGTAGACTATTTACTATAAAGTAAGGCTTCACACCGATTTAACTTTCGATTTTAAATCAATCTATATCCATATCATCTAAACGGCTGCGAACACGATTTTTCTTTTTTGTCTTTTTGGTAGGTGGCGGTAAGAAACTCTCCAGAAATTCGATAGTATTCAATATAGTCTCAGAGCTAACATTGCCGACATAGTTCTTGTCGAAATAGACAACCGATTGCTGTGCATTCTGAGCACAGGTGCAGGGCGTTGAATCTTTCAGTGGTGAAATGTTGTCGACTTCCGTGTTAACTGTGGGCGCTAAAACAAGAGAATAAGCGGTGTTACAGAATTTTATAAATAATAAATCAAACAATTTTGTTAACTTACACAAAATTGGACGAAAGCATTGCTTGATTTGTATCCACTTCTGACAGAACTTTTGAATATAACTATCATTATGACTAAAGAGGGTCTTCGAAACGGAATCGACGCGCACCTGCATGAACGGCGGTATGAAGGGCCATTTACCCTTGGCCGCAAAGAAGCAAACAATATCTAAGGAAAGAAAGTCATGTCGGAAGAACTTATTCGGTGTTAAATAAAATTATACAACTTACAGGGCACATTGAAGATGTGAAAGAAACCACGACGTTCCTCCAGCTGTGACACGGCATGTATACCACGATGACCTGGTGACAATTTTAAGCTCTCCTGCTTTCGATCACTTTCGCTCAGTCCAAAAGGAATCTCCTCGATACGCACGCTTTTCAAATAGGCCGCTGTCAACAGCATTTGATGAAGCATCAGCAACATGAAGATTGGCATGATGGAACATATCAGTTTATGCTTAAGGGTCAACAACAACATCCTGTCAAGTGTAGGCAGCGAATGTCAAATAGTGACTGAAAAGTTTTCTGCAACTCAACGTTTGACTATCCTATCATATCCTGCAGGCTAATGTTATATTTATTGATTTTAATTGCAAGCAAAGCGCAAAAAATCCATCACCAACAAATGGAACCCTTCTTTTGCATGTTTATGGAGCTGAATTTAAAATTATTTGCTTTTACAGGTGTGAGTGTGTTTCTGTGTGTTAGCCTGGCGTGTCCTGTGTCTCATTTAATACAGGGCAATGAACTTACTATAATTGGCTGCAGTAAGTTCTAGACTACTTCACTTTCTATAACTATGACTTTCATATTTCATTGAAAAAAAAAAAAATTAGAAAATAGATATGATATTTTAAATGAGTTTTCAAGCATGGTGAATGCTATTTTTAATTTTGTAAATTTAATTATAAAATATTTAAAATTAAGGCAAATATATGTAATGTCAAAAGCTGAAACCACTTTACGAACAAACATTTCTTTCGTTAAAAAAAACATTTTAGAATTTTAAAGATACACAGCCTTATTCTGGTGATTAACAATTGTAAATTTATTGACAGGGTAATCCTTTGTATGCTTTTTTTGTTAATAGAGTTAAGAAATCAATAACATTTAATATAATTTTTGACAAATTTTTTCAAATAACACGCATTCAATATCATTTCAGAATAAGAATTATCTATGATTGTCAATAAATTGACAATTGTCAATCACCAGAATGAGGCTCTTAGTCCTATACTCAAGTTATGGTCTGAAAGATATGACTTTGTTTTAATGGATTTATTGCATTTTATTTTACCACTCTTTGGCTTATGTAAAAAAATATGCTTATAACTATTTACATGTTACATTGTTAAAGATAACAATATTAATATAACTGATATGTACATTTCCCAAATAAACTATAGTTTTTAAAAAAACTTTGTTATTCGGAGAAAAATTAAGGCACCTTCGCTGACTGGCTTTGTTATTTTAAATATACAAAATTTTTTATAAAAATCTTAAAATAAATTTAATTTTACAATTATTTAGTTAAATTAATGAACGATATGAAAATGGTTAAAAAAAATTATCTAACTTTTTAATAATACTAATAATTGTTTACTTAAGTTTTAGGATGTTTCCTTAACTTCTTTAAAAATTAGTAGTAGCTACTTAATATAAAAGTATTTGTCACTTTTACTAGGTACTAGTTTGGTACTTGCTGTATGAAGTCTAAAAGGCACAAAAAATATACAATAAAATTAGTAACAAGAATTTTTTTACATTAAAAGTATAAAATAGAAATATAAACCTAAAACTAAATTATAACTAACTAAATATTAAAAATTTAAAAACAACAAAAAAAAGTGTCCAGACTTACTTAGTATAAGATTACAAAACCTAATAAAAGCTAAGTTTAATTTATTACTTTTAATAAATTTAGTCTAATATCTACAGTATTTTTTAAAAAATGGTCTAATGTTACGCAGTATCACATCTGAGCAAATCATCGTCCGGATGATTGTTAATGGCATTTTTGGGTGAGATCACAAAATTTTTGCGACTCAGTCGTTCCTTGAGCGCTTTTTTCGCGCGTTTCTTGCGTCGGCGATGCACACAGAAGAGCACAACTATAGAAAATGCAAAAATTAATTTTATCAAAATAAATTTTATATTCATACAGGCTATATTAACTTACCTAACAGCACTAATATTACACCACCCACAATGCCAGCTATAAAGAGCCACAAGCTGCGCGCTTCCGCCAGCTTTGCGGACGTCCTGCAATGCTGAAAGTTTGCCGTCTCCACCGTTTGATTATATGGCAACGGACAGATGCTCAAATCGAGAGTTTCTAAAAATGTACCCATTTTAAATATAGTTCTTTATAACATATATTTAGAGTTTACTGCTTTCTAGTACTGACCTTTGCAGACGGGCACGTATTTCGTTTTGACTCCTAAGTAACGCAGATGACCATTGATCTGCTGACAGTCACAATTCGTCATACCGGTCTTGGTCAAGTCGATGCTCTTGAGATGGCACATGTTGGCAAATCTATCGAGTGTTAGTTGAGTGAGCGGATTGGAAGAGGCATTGATGTGCCACAGAGCTATGGAGAAATTTTTAATTCAATAACAAATTTTAAAAAAAATTCAAATTTGTTGCCATCAACTTACTAGGTAAAAGACCTATATCCGGTATATTCAACAAACCGCAATCAGCCACATTTAGATATTCGAGTGGTGCTCTTATTGGCGTCTCTAAAGACTAGAAGAGAATATGAAAGCGATTAGAAGATATTCAGGTAAGTATATTTTTTAGATAAAGAAAAATATGAAAATATAGAATAGGATAGAAAGATAGGAAGTTTTGGGAGGAAATTGTATGAAAAATTCACATGGATTTCATGTTTTCAAACTTTTGACTCAGCAACCTCTTTAAAGTCGAAATTGATTGGATTGAAATACAATTTTTGAAGTTTTTTTGATTTATTTGTTATGATTGAAGCCAGGCTCTCTTGAGTCAATGATTGCATCTAATTAAATTTCTTATAATGTTACTGAAATTATTTGAAATCATGTTTAAAATAATTGAAATTATAAAGCCGAAAGATATATTTTGATTTCATTAAAAAACATGTTTGAAACATGGTCCAGTTTTTTGCACGCAGATATGTGTATGGTTCTCCCTTAAATCCGCCAGGCTTATGTGATTTTATTTGAGAGTCAGCTTGTACTTGGTAAGTGCGTCTACCTTATATTTCGTGTCCAAAAGAGGTTCATAAATGTAGATCCTTGGAAAAAGCGCTTTATCTGATCTCTAGAGTTGAACTCTCAGTAAAAATATATACTCAGATCTTTAACCAGTAGTAATCTGAAAAACCTCTTTTGTCATGGAACCAAATCAGGTCTCAGTAGATGTAGAGGTGAGAATTTCGTAATCGGTGTTGTAAAAAAGTGATCCTAAGCCGTCATAGAAGAGTGGCATACACGTGTGTTGACCCACTTTGAAGAAGAAAAGCAGTTTCCTGCGTCATCTTTCTGTCCACATTTTCAAGTGGTATTAGTGAGATATTGCGTTCAGTGCCTCAGATGATGTAGAGCTGAGTGCACTACTGATACAAATGGAGGCATTTTTGTGCGCTATCCACGGTTGATTATTAAAACAAAACTAAGACGACTTTTTGAGGGCTTACTCCCAACAAACAGCTTTTACTGTTATGATCTCAGAGTGCTTGGAAAGAGTATTAGAATACTATCTCTGAATACTTATATAAACATATCCCACTGATATTCGTAATTGTACTCATTGTCAATATTTTATTATTTAGATCATTGAGTGAGGTTTTGAAATTAAGCATCGTGAGTGCATTAATGATTGCTCTCGGAAGAAAGTTGTTAAACTCACCTTGGGTTTCCAAGAAATGTATCATAGTATATTTTTATGGTTTAAAGATTTCTCAATTAAGCTAGCTAAAGAGTTTTGTCTTCTTACATGCCTTTGTATCGAGTCTGTTTCAATGCTAAGAGCAGAATGGCATCGATGCCACAGTGAATATTAATATATATAAATATAGACAAGAGATAGGAAACTTCTTTTCGACAATGCGTTTTTCGTAATTCTGGCCAGATTTACATTCGAGCCATTCACAATGCATTGGATAGATACTCTTGTCTGATACTCTTAATTTTCTGTAGGTCTTATTTTCTTGATAAAAGATACCATGTGTGCTGTGAACTATGTTAAAATACTTGAAACAGTGCTTCTCAAGCACTGCCGGTGCTTAACAAGCCGTAAACGCAGTAAATATGGAAGTTAATGCAGGATAATAATCCAAAACATTCATCAAAACGTGCATAAAATTGATTTTGTACAAGTAAAGTGAGTGTTAGGGAATCGTTCTCGCAGTCCTCGGATTTTCATGAGAGGACATGTTGGGAGTTCTATAGCATAAAATTGGGGCATATAAATAAAAAAAACAAAGAAGAGTTGTAGCATAAAATCAAAAAATCGTCATACTCTTTATACCGGCGGTTCCTTGTGCCAATTCAGTGAATTCTATGAAGCGAAGATGTCATCAAGTTATCAAAATTAAAAGAAAATCAACAAAATACTTTGTGTTAACATTTATGCGACACTTCTCCAATAAACCGTGCTCGGTACACTTGGTCTCATATCAAAAAACTGTCATAAAATATAAACGAATATCTTGACTTGATTGTTTTTTAATTAAACATAAGTTTCATGGTCCAAAAATTTGATTAAGTAAGATAAAAAAGACAACGTAACAGCTTACAAATGTATATTTTGTATCACAACACAAATATAATGGGAAGTCAATTCAATCAAAGTGCCGAATAAGGGTTAACTTTCCAACTCAAGAAAAGTTACTTTTAAGAAAATATAAACAAATATTCGGTTGTACCGCCTGTTGCTTAGGAGCGATAAGGAGTGATGAGAGACGTTCTTTCAGGGAGAATATTGAGATGCATGGCGACAGGAATGAGGATCGAAAATTAAAAATTGCTCTTCCTGCAAATTCGTCATTGGGAATCTAGTGACAGATATCCAGAGTACACTGACTGATATTGTGGAAGGAACACTTCTCTGGACTATTGAATGGCGATACTGACAACAACAATTACGCCAATAGATATGATATCCCAGAAACCCTAATTATGGATGACAGCGTTGAAGTTCCGCTGCTCGACCAAAAAGTGGTCTAAAAAGCTATAGCATTGCTTAAAAGGAGCCGATGACCTACAAGCTGGGACTAGCCTACTCTATATAGCATGCGAGATCCTGTCTAGCTTATTATGTGAAGGACTGAAGCCAATTGTCAATCAACTGATAGACCTTATCATTGCAGAATATCCACCATCGACCAGATATTTACGCTACGACAATTCTTGGAAAAGATCCGAGAGAAACAAATCGACATATGTACATCATCTCTTGTCGATTACAGAGCCGCCTTCGATAGTCAAATAAGGAGTCACCTTTACACCATCATGTCTGAATTTGGTATTCCTGGAAAGCAAAGTCGTCTCTGCAGAATGACACGGAACAACGCCAGCAGCGTAGTGAAAATTCGGAAAGACCACACCCCATCATTCGGTACCAAACGAGATTCCAGACAAAGTGTTTCCTTGCCGTGTGACTACTTTCAATTTAATGATTAAGTAGATGGAACGAGCTGCTGATCTGAGAAGTTGTGGCACGATATTTTATAAGAGTACTACTGATGTATGCTGATGATATCGACATCTTGCAGTGAACTCGGTCTTGAAAACGAAATACCTTGAGCCTACAAACAAACATTCCCAGCGTCTTTAAGACCATGTCACAGTTGACAACTCTACTTTGAGGATTTCTTTTCTTTACCTCGAAACCACCGTAAACTTCTCCAACGAAGCAATTGAGGAGCAGAGCTTTCTCTCTATGAACAAAGCTCATGCTCTTTAAGTCAATAATCATACCTATTCTACTGTATGCAGCACAGACTTTGACGTTGAGCAACTGTGATGAAGGAACTTTGGGAGCGTTCGAGAAGAAAATCCTACGTAATATATTTGGTCTAATATGCGTCAATGGCAAGTACCGAATTCGATGAAATAATGAACTTAAAGTGAATCGAACAATAAGTTTTAGAGTTATAGCGTTTTTGAAGTTGTAAGTAGTTCATCTTGTTTCCAACCCATAAATTTTTTTTCGGCGATAAGTTGTAGTTCTTCTTCTCAATGTACCTAAGCTTTTGTATGAGTAAAAATGTTTACTTTGAGGTGTTGGATTTGTATGACAGGTGCCCAATTTTACAAGCCAATCACAGTTTTTGGGGTTAAGTTTTGTTCATTGTCGCTCTTGCTAAAGAGTATCACACCCCATTTTCTGACTACACCCATATTTATTGTTGGTGAATAGCTTTGATAATAGCCAGCCTTATACTACTCAAAAAATTTAATTTGTATAATAGGCGTTTTCGTTTTTATGTTGAAAGAAGAGCAGGTCACAGATCTATAGCGCATGTAGTACATTCCAAAAATACAAATCGAGAGCACTCTCATTGTGCTATGAGTGAAAACAACAACTCGGTCAATCCGCTCTTAATACTCTGAACAAAATAAAAATCACGAACAAGCTGTTTGGCTCTCTGCTCTGATCTTAACAATTAAATGAAAGCGCCTAATGATGGCTAAATGAGATAACTAAAACGATTTAAAAACATTCTGAAAGTGCTTAACGTGGGAAAAATTACATAAAAATGCTTACATTTTATATCAGAAAATATTGAAATATTAAAAATTCTAACTGTCACATCATATTTTTGGGAAGACATTATGATGGAACTTAAAAATTTCGGGCTGCACTAAAGTTGACAAAAAACTATTTGAGTTTGAAAATTTCAACTATATTCAGATGGGTTTTAAATGGTCACTTAAGAGGGGAAAAGTTCGGCAAATCAATTTTTTCCTGATACTACAACTTATCTATTTCTTTTAAGCACATAATAGTTCTTAGGATCCTATAACTTACCTCTAAATCTCGTTCTAAATTGATCAGTTCATTGCTATCGACATATAAATTTCGTAGCGATGGCAGTTGAAAGATTTCCAAAGGTATTGTCATCAAGGCATTATTTGATAAATCAATTTCCTAAAGATAGAGAAATAAAAAATATTTTTAAATAAAATGATAAATTGCAAAAAAAAAAAACAAAAGCAAAACATCAATCATTAAGAAACATAGAACAATTGTGATCAATCGTGATGTTTAGCAATTAAAAAATGGTGTAAAAATGACATATTGTCACTTATTGCGTTATCACAGCTCATTAAAAAGCTTCAACACATTGTCACTAATCGAGTTGATTGTTTTAGTCAAAAGCATATAATTAATATTGCTAATTGTTAACTACCTGCAGTGATGTGAGGCGTTCGAATGTGCCCGGTTCCACCGATTGTATCATGTTCTCATAGAGCAGTAAATATTTAATGCTACCATAGGGTTGGAATGAGGATCTCTTAAGTTTTTTGATGCGATTGAATGATAGATCGAGTACCTGAAATAAGATAAAATAATGTGATTGATATTATTGATAAAAAATTTTAGGGGAAAAACATGACAAAGATCTCTTTATGATGAAAGAAGTAGTATGAGTCTGCACACTTTTGATTTTCTAAAGATAGTCTTAACTTTCTTAATTTTTTCCTGCTGGGTGGCTTTGACAACAAATTTAATAAACGTCTTCAAATTGTTGTCAGCCACTTATGTCGCCTAACATTACAAAACAACAATAACATAATTAAAGCTTACACTTACAACTAAGCAAAACACACTCATAAACGCTGAGACAGATCTCTGTGATACACTCGCCAACACACAAAATGCTTCTTCACGTTATACGTTAATTAATTTCAATTGAATTTCAGTGGCATTTAATGTGTCTTACAAACAAGGCGTTGTGATCCACTTTGGAGCATATAAACTGCGTGTGTGTCTCCATAAATTCGCCATCTAAGCGACGATTCAAAGATTCATCCAGTACATCCAACACAAGGAATCAAATTAAGCATCATTTAAGTAAATTGAGCTACGTTTAACGTTACGTTCAAAAATACTTTATTTCAACCAAGCTTAGTCATGGGGTTAAAAGTTAAAATCTACATATAAACAGACAGAATGCGAACAATCTAAAAGATGATCAAAGATCATCAATATAAATAGTTCAATCAATAGATTGAGCTTGTGTTCAAAACTTACCTCTACCGATGACTTCAAGTTTTGTGGCACCTCCTTCAGATTCATATCGAAACAACGTATTTTTAATAATTTCTCTACGCGTAAATATTTACATTTGCGCTCCTCCTGGCCCATGAAACCGAAGGCCATCATTTTGCCAAAGATTATGAGAAACAGTATTTGCACGATCACCATCGAACTGAGGTCCATGCTGCAAATAATAAAATAACATAAAAATTAGTGAACTGTTATTTTTTCTAAATTTTTTTGTTTTAGTTTTATTAAGCTATTGTTATTTGATACCCAAAAACGGCAGCGATTTTTATTATTTCAATTGACTGCGGCATATAATTGAGATCTGACTTTCAAAGAGGTTTCGCAGACGACATTCTAAGAAATACAGTGACGTGACGAAGTCAACTTAAATTACTGCGTGATAACAGAAGAAATGAGTCACAATGGCGAAGGAACTTTATCCTAAATTAGCGGAAGTTATGTAGCAAAACCTCATTCGCTTTGTCGTCAACACTTGCGAATTGTCTTAAATTCGTCAAACAAGTTGATATAGAAACATGGATAGAGTTTGTAAGTTCTTGCATAACAATATACTAAGATGAGAAAGTTATTTAAGGGAATGATTAGTTTACTTACATGTTAGAAAAGAGAGCAAAAACTGAAATAAATTTAACTTTTTTGAAATATAAAAATCTTGATTTTATTATTGTTTGAATTCAGGTGGGTCGAAAATCCCCGCTCCTAAACTCCCCGTATCTAAATGTACCTTCAAAAAATTCTTCTTTTATACAAAATTTACATTTTTTGAAATGAACTTTTTTTAAAATTGATCTTAACAAAAATTTCCCTTTATAAAATTTCACTTAACAGAATTCCTCTTTAACGACATTCTACTTGTAAAATATGTAAAAAAGTGAAAAATCACGCATTTTTGTTTGTTGATTAGTTTATAAAAGACGGAAACGCATGCCTTAATGTCAATTTATAATAATAGTCGAATTTGCTTTTTGTCTGTTATTTAAGTCGGATTACACATATAAATAAAGTTTAAAAAAGTCATTGGTGCATCGTTGGTCACCCTAGCGATGCGAGTTTTTTCGCAATTTTAAGGTTTAAAAAATCAATGAATTCAGTTTTTTTGCATAACGTAAAGAAAATTGAAAACACACGTTCATAATATTCACAACAGTATATTTTCTTTCATATCATAATTATTTACTCTCCAATGCACTTGTGGTCAATTGTTAAATTTTCTACGCGCTAATGCAAAAACAAAAATAAAACATGTACCAACAACAACTAAAAACTACTCACATCAACAGCAAAAAACGAGAGCACGTCGAAAATCCCCTTTCCAAAGTTCCCCGTATTGAAATTTTCCACCAAAAAATGTCCCCTTTACAACATTCACATAAGCGTGTCGAAAATCCCCGCTCCAAAACTCCCCGTACCTAAATTCACTTTCAAAAAATTCCACTTTACAAAATTCCCCGTATCTAACTTCATCTTCAGAAAATTCCTATTTAAAAATTTAAATTTTTCTAAATGAACCTTTTTTTAAAATTCATCTTTACAAAATTTCTCTTGTAAAATTCCACTTTACAGAATTCCTCATTTACGAAATTCTCCTTCCTCTTATTCACTTTGAATTTTTGTTTTCGTAGAATCTTGTAATGGAAAATTTGAAGAGGGGAATTTTGTAACAGGGAATCTTTGAAGAGGAGGATTTTTGTGAAGACCCTTGAACAGATAATCTATTTTCGTATCTTTGAATTTACAAAGGCACACCGGTCGACGAAATAAGACTGTAGATCCACAAAAAAGCAGAAGTTGTCTTCCTTGAGGATATTCTGTGGTGCCAATAATGGTGTTCTGACCTTAGGCGAGTTTACGGACATAAAAACATCCCTGTAACTTGAATTTTATTGTTTCTCGGTAACTAGAATTTTTTTTTTTGCGAACATTTTTTATTCAATTCACGGTGTGACCGCCAAAATTGTTTCAGCCAAAATTCTTAGAAATTCTGAAAGAGGGACATTCCTTGTGATTACATCGCAACTAGTCCGACCTGTCAATTCCATCACAATTATTCTTTAAATTTTTTTAAGTTGATAAGTAGGAATTCTGGTATAAGTCGAAGGCCATGAGGTCAATCATGTCTTTCATTAGGCGTGGAATGGCCGATTAAAGAAAAATCGGTGATTGTCGATTTAAAAAACAGTTTATTTCAGTTTTTTTAATACGTTTTTGAAATGTATTTTATAGTTTTACCGATTTCTAAAAAAAAAATCAACAATTTTTGTTGGTTACTTTTTAATAAAAAATAAAGGAACACCAACATATGGACATCTCCCAAAATAGGTCCACCAAAAGTGAAAAAAAACATTAAAATAAAGCACTCTAACAGCTTTTAACTTTATTTTTTTTTATTTTGATTAGTATTACTGCTATGTCACTTGAATTCAACCTATTATGATGTATTTTTATTAAAATTTATAATGAACATCTTTACTGTATTTTACTACTGTCGAAAAATTTGTCGCGTCTATGATGTCGCGTGCGTATTCGTGCTATATCTATTTACAAAAAGATAAGAGATTATTCTTAAATTTCATGAGTCTACGAAGAATAGTTATCCTTTGACCTCCATTAACATGTATATTATATTTAACAAGGTTCTCAAAATTAGCGAAATTTTACATATTTCTATACGAGCTTAAAAAACTTATATTTTTTGTCGCGTTCGTTCCATTGAATGATTGCTTATTACTTTGTACTAATTTGTACTAAATCTCGACAATATTTTTATAAAATGTAGCTTTCTTTCGTCGCGTTAGAACATTTAAATACATATCGGCTCATTTTGTTTCTTTCTTGGTTTTTCGAGTAATTAAAACCGTGCGAATGTCGCGTCCGTGCCACTGGGAGATGCTCATAAGTGCAAAATTTATGAAAAGTTTATATCTTCATAGCGATAAACACACTTTATATATATTCTCAAAATTCTTTTGATACAGTCGAATTCTGAATTTCATTTATATTTTACATTTGCACTCAAGTATATTTAAAAGTTAAAAACAAAAAAAACAATTGTGATGGAATTGAGAGATCGCACTAATCCGCTATATAATCACAAGATGCACCTCTCTCGGAATTTCTCAGAATTTAGGCTGAAACTTTTTTAAAAGTCCAATCGGTCACACAGTGTACAGTACAGGAAATTCTCAGGAAATTCCTACCAATTACTCCGAAGTAGCAATTATGTTTCAGAGACTTATAGAGAATTGCTTAGAAAAAAATTACTTCACAAAACTTACTTGAAAAATAAGCGTATTTTGAGAAAATTGCTTTCAAAATTTGAATTTACTTAAAATAAAATACTTGAGAAGTTTACATTCAAATCCAGATAAGTTATGGGAAAAAAAAATTTTCGTAAGAAATGCCATTGTAAAGCCCATGTTTCAATATATCGATCCATAAAATCCTCTTCGATAAAAATGATAAAAATCCTAGAGAAAAATGCATTAAAAAATCTCCTTTTCAATCAAAAGCAGACATGTCCACTGTAAATTTTCAATCAAAACCAGATATTGGACTTATCTTACAAGTTTTCATTCAAATTTTTAAAACTTTTTATGTCAAAACGTTGGTATGAGTAATAAATTTAACATTTTAGCGGATTAAGGCATGCGTTCTGTAAAAAATAAAAAGTTATAAGCAAAAAATATTTTTTTTACTAAAAAGGACCTTCAGGAGAATCAAAATTGCTTCGGCGGTTTTGCTCCGATTTGAAAAAAAGTATGCAGAAATTATTTGAATGAGTTTCTCTAACTTTTGAGGCACCGAACGGCAGAATCTAAATTTTGATTCATTTCTAAGTTTTAAAACCAGTTAAGTTCAAATTAGAAATTGAAAATACTAATTTTTTTGCACTATGAGACATATTCTATTCTCGTGGAGTAAAATTTTGCATAATTGGTTTGTTTATAAAAAATGTCTGACAATAGTTAGACGTTTTTCGCTTTCCCATACAATTTGATCTGTGTGACTTATCTGGCTTTGAATGTAAACTCCTCAATTATAGCATTTTAGATCATTACATTTTTATTTGTGTCTAAATGGTCTAAATGATATAAAATGTTTAAAAATTGGCCAAAGGAATTTTCTTTACAATTAGCTTTTACTTTTGCCAATCGGTTGAAAGGTTAAGTCTTAGTTAAGTTTTCGGTATTTTCCTTTCTAACTCACTAGATGAAGGTTTGCGACCACCGTCTTCCAAATTCTTCTCAAACTTGTTGAAAGCTACACAAAAACTCCAGATGAAAATAATCGCTTTCTATTAAGGACGCACTTTCCGCGGTATCTGTTTGCAAGGGACTTTCCACCAATCGTAGAAACTAGCCACACAGTACCTGGATGCAACAGAGGTCTTCCTGTGTAACTCTACACTTTAGTCCGGAGGAGTACGATAGGCTGTATCTAAATTCAAACCATAGATATCACCAGGGTTCGATAGAATCTACCTGTACCTAATGCAATAAGGCAACGACTGCTAAGTTATTTCACTGACTAGTATGTTCAAGGCTAAGCTTTGCTATAAATTACAATTCAAACGAATGGTCAAAGGTAAGATTTGTGTCTATACCAAAAGTGGACAAAAAGGCCAAACAATTACCTAAATCGTTTAGACCAATCAGCCTGATTTCTCTCGTCCTAAAAACAAAAGAAATAATTCTGGGACTTTCTATAAGGGAGTTTTATTTGAAGGATCCCTTTAAGCAGGTTTCAATTTGCTTATCGCACAGTTAAATTCACAGTGACTGTAATCCACAGCCTTTCCGATATTATCGAAAAAGCTTTTCAGTCAAAACAAACAGTATTTTGTGCCTTGATTGATACGGTTATTGATACGGGGATGACGGGGTCTTTGACAATACGTCATATAATGCAGTCAAAGAGACGGTGCCAAAACAAAAGCGTCCCTCTTTAAATAACAAAATTGATTCTTACTATTCTAGAATATATAATTATAATATTCGAGCTTAGTGCAACGTCCAAAGTCATCACTGCCACCAGAGAATAACCTAAAGGGGAGCACTTCTTTTGTGGATATTAGTCGGTGCTGTTTTTCTCGAAAAGCTGTACATCCAGGCCTTTAGTACTAGAGGATTTCGGGTGATTAGTTTATCGTAAGTCTGGGCTGTCATATGCTATCGGACATTCATTACCTGTGGTAATATATTCAGCACTTGCATGGTGGCCAAAAGTTAAACAACAAACAGCTAATACACTTCTTAAAGTGGAAAGAATGGCTTATATTGGAATAAAAACAGATCACGTAATAGACAGGGAATTTGAAAGGGGACTTGAAGGTTCTAAAATGACCCCTTTCTAAAAATATATGATAGGATGTTACTAAAGGTAGGTACATTTATCAAAATGCCACATGGTAGTTATGCCTAACAGGCAAATGTGGAGAAATTACAGGTTCATACCTGTATCAGGTACTCACAGTTACAGTATACTAATGAGTCCAAACTAGAATATGGAGAAACAGGAGCAAGAGTATAAGGTCCCATCCATTCCATCTAACAAGTTATTAAACAAGTTACTGCGACATCAGATGCCATCTCGAAAAGATTGGTCTATCTCAATTATTGTTTTACCTAAAATATTCATCTTTTTCTGTCAGCATTACAATGAATTCTTGGCAAAATTGTAAATGTTACATATTTTTTTCGTTTCATAATGAAATTGTTGTGACATATTTGTCAAAAATCTCTGAAAATTGTAAAGGAAATTGTTGGTCATGACCAGTGGCGTAGATAGCTTTTGGTTCTGGGAGGGGCCCAAAAAAAATGATGACCTGTTATACGCTAAGTTAAGTACAGACATACTTGTTAGAGTACCCATGAAGTGTATGGAATTATCAAAAGTGACAATTGTTTTTCGCTCTCCGTGAATTTTTCTAGAGAATGGGTGCTAAAATAAGATCTGCAAAAATAAACTTGATCTGATCGCTTTTGAGTTTTACCTTAAAAGTTACTCAACACCCCCATGAAACGCATGAAACGACCAAGTTTTCATGTAAAGTTTATCGGTAAAGATTTTTTGGTTCTCACTTTTCCTTTTTATCATGTTGGTTATGGTTTGTTAAAAGGTCAAACTAAAATTTTTTAAAAATTTAAGTCAATTTGACTGAGGAAACAACGCACTCTGAAATTAAATAATCAAATTTTAAAATACAAATTTAACGTGTTTTTTTTTGGGTTTCTCTAAAACAATATATAAATCAAGCGTGTTTAATTTTCAACTATAAATATTTTTTATAATTTTCTTTTATTATTTCTTTGCAATAAAAAAAAAAGATTTTAAGATTTTAAAAACAAAAACTTTTGTTTTAAATTTAACTTCAACAACAGTTGTTCTTGATTTAAATTTCGATTTTGAACTATATGGTTCAATTTTAAAGTATTTTTTGTTTCTTCTCAGTGTACTTTTAATTTCATTTCAGCTCAGTTCATGAAAAATATTTGTAAGTGAAATGTTTTCACGTATATTTAAAGCACTGTTTTTTCTCTGCAATTTCACAAAAATCTATTAAGATAAACTTTAATGGCGTTTTCGTTTCTACCAAAAAATGTTGCCTGTCGCAGTGCAAAATGTTTTCAATGCTGCCCGCAACCCTGTAAAAGTGCATGTTTTTGCCTACTCGAAAAATGTCAACTTAAATAAACGAATATAACCATCCTTGTCTAACGCACGCATGTCTTAATATTGTCGTTTTAAAAACAGCTGATATGCAGGGCAATCATCTACCCTGAGAAAGTTTGCAGGGCAGAAAATGTGCCTTTTTTGCCCTCTGTGAGTGTGACATTTTAAGAAACGAACACGGAATTTACTCACCCGTTTGCACTTATTTTAGAATCGAACACAAATAAAGGCAAGGGCAATGAAAAGGCAACATTTTTTGGTAGAAACGAAAACGCCATAAGATATATATAAGAGACTTTGAAAACTCATTTTTGTTTCGATGATTCAATTAAAAAATTTTATAAAAAAATATGTAATTTTTTTTTGACGAAGTTATTATAAAACATACATATCTTAAATGTTTTCTAATCACAAAATTCTTTCGAATATCGCAAAATATCTTTCAACTTAATAGAATCAATTGACAACAACTTTATATTTGGCTCATGGCTATGGGGGGGTCCGGACAGGTGGACCACCCCCATACCTACGCCACTGCTGACAATTGAAGGGGAAATCATTGGTCATGACGTATTAGGTCTGTTCGCGTACTTTTCTAGTAAAATAATGAAAAATGTCAAAAGTAATTAAATTGAGAGAGAATTAACTCCAACACTAAAAAGTAAACGAACGATTTTCTGGTAAAAAACTAAAGAGTGTCAAATCTGCCTAGTTCGCAACTTCTGTGCTACTCCTCACACCTACCTTTTGACAGTTTTCATCTTATAACCTCATAAAATTCTACTAGTAAAAACTTTAAAGCAGAGAAAATCTAATTTCTCCTCTTTAACACAATTCTCTCAGTAAACGAACGCTTTTCAAGCACTTTCAAGTAAAAGTTTTTGAAATATTTCGTTTGCATTCGACTACGTGAACTGACCTATTTTTTCTGAAACGAAATTCTGACAATTTGTCACATTTTTTCGACAATTTAACAAAGTTGTCAACCGTTTTATCAAACAGAAAATTGACAATTTACAAATTTTGACGACAGGTAAATGTCAGTGACAATTGTAAACTTGTCAATTTTTATGAAACGGGGCCCAGAATGTGTTCTGCAACTACATGAATATCCTACATCTGGCACATAAGCACTTGCAATTGTTTAATTTGCCTCAGCAAGGAGCATCACCCTTTATACAAAACAAGCTCTTCATTCTTTAATCGTCTAAAAATACAATCTAAAATAGCTTTGTTCTTAACAATAGCCACTTGAAAAACTAGTTCAGAAAATACTATGAACTACTTTACATTAAGTCCAAAATAAATAATCGAGTGCCACTTTCTATAATCAAAGGCTGCAAGTCATATACGTAAGAATAAGGAAAGAGTCACTTTATGACGTTAAACTTTATTTATATTTTTTTTTTTTAATTCTGTGCTTACAACAGTTATCAATCATATTTTGCGAAATATTCCAACAGCAAAACGCTTATCAGTGAGTTTTGTTATTCAAAAGAAAAAAACAACTTTTTGATAAGAAGGTACAACAAGCTCTGTATGACTTTTATAGAATTTTTTATCAATCCACCTGTCTACAAAACAAAAACCTTTGAATTGAAAGGTGAATCTGATAAGAATTGCAGAGCAAAAACTAAAAACAAAAAAATACAGTAAATAAATAAAAATTGAAAGCTGTATAAAAATTTAAAACTAATTTTAACGCAACATCAAAGAAAAGGGGTGGGCAAAATAAAGTGCTCTGAGACCAAAAATATTTTGACAAAAAAAAAATTCCATAAATAGCAACCAACTTAATCATGGCCTAAGACTGTTATAAAAAGACTCTCTACTAAACTATGAGTTGATAAAAATTAGTCAACATAGTTTCCAACGAAATTAAAAATCACAATAGCTGAGAGTGTAATTTTTCTCTTTTAGCACTGCTAATGATTACAACTAAATATACAAGAATACAATTAATAATAAAAGCAAGCATGACAAATTATAAGCGGCAAAATAGTTAGTCATGGAATTTAAAAATTTAATGCAAGCACAAAACAAATAATAATAAGCGTTTAACAAAAAAAATACTTCACAACTCGCAGCTACTCAATTAAAATAGGCGGCCTGCATGTGACAAGCACGCAACTGTTGAGCTTGTTAAATAAGAGTTGATTTTTTTTTAGAACTAATTTTTTGTAACTTTTTGTTTTGCAACTCCCATGAATGCACTTGTCAGCAAAATTTGCATGCACTACAAAATAAATACAAAAGAACAATTAAAACTAAATAAAAATGAACAGCATAAAAAAAAATGCGCGCTCAAAAATAATTCAATGCTAAAATATGTAATTCAATAAAATATGATATGCTTTGGAAATTTGAGCTCAAAAAGATTTCAAAAATTTTTATTGACAAATTGTGGATTTTGCGAGCATTTCCGTTGGGTTATTTTAGGAGTTTTATGAGGAAAGGGGTTGGCAGATTTGAAGATTGAAGGTATTTCGAAAACAGCAATTAAATAAATAAACACTTAACGTGCTTTTTTACTTTTTTTTTAATACTTGTATAGAAAGAATCATACGAAATTAAGACACCCTCTTTTTCAAGCTTTAAGCAGCTATCTGTAGGTAAGCAACAGTGGAAGGAAAAAAAATATTTGTATTATTTTGATGAAATTTGAACCGCTCATACTGAGAAAATACACGGCACATTCTTATTATGTTGTTAGTAATATTTTAATTATTTTTTTATTCTGATGTATAGAAATGCTTAAATAAATTTATTTTCTTCACAACTTCAAAGCTCTTAACTGACAGTCACCAGTTAAGACTCTGAGTTCTTATCACTGATGTTCTAAAGATAAATTTTGAACTTATATTCGTCTTGATAAGATATAAAGAGCATTTGATTTAATTCATTTTCGATTTCATGGAAAATATATGAAAGTTTTTAATATAAATATTATAAAAAACTTGAAATTTTGATAAAAGTTATATACGTTTTATTACTTCAGCTTCTTACAGTCATACAAAAACTTAACAAAAGTTTTAGAAATTAGGTTTTTAGTAAATTAAGTATGCATTTTATTTTAACTTCTTAAGATATCTCTATCTACAAGGAATAACAACATTCTTCATGCTTTCAGAAGAGCATTTTGAAAATGAAATTTGCCTCAAACAATTTATTTTCAAGGTACAACCATACAAATTTGCGTAGTAGTGCGAGAAATGAAATTAAAGTAATCACCTAAATTTGTCTTAACGCGACTTTAGCGGTTATTCCTTGTCAACACAGATATATCCAATACAAAGCAGAACTCCTTCTAAACTAGAAAAAAGAAAACGATTTTTTATTGGCTTTAACTATACTTAAACATTAGAAAGAAATGAAAGAAAGTGATTCAATTTGATTAGCCATAAAAATTGCAAATGTATGAATATATTTTTGGATACATTCTCTTTTTAAACCCATACCGACCCACCTACGTAACCTTTTCTAAACGCAAAAATCGATATTATTGCTAATTTTGCAGCATTGCATCCATACTATTGAATTGACGTCATTAAAATATATAAAAGTGGGGCAGTTGGGCCGGTATGGGTTAAGAGAAAATATAGGAGTTAATTGCTAGATAATAGAATCCCGATTATCTGAATCAAAAAACCAGGGGTATTCCGTATAATCGACAATCGGGATATTCGATTTCAAAGTCAAATCAAACAATAATTAAATTTTAATTACTTTTTAATGTGGAAATGGTTTCACATACGTCATTTAAACAATACGATATACAAAAAAATACGAGTTATTAAGATAATGAATAACATAATACCTATGACAGTTAAAATTTTGATTGGAAAAATTTCAAATCATTTCTAAATCGGTAAGTAGAGCCGTGAAGAATGAGTCCGGATAATCGGATATTCGGATAATCGAAATTCTATTGCACCAAAAGATGCGTTATGTATTGATGAAAATTGCTGTAGAACATTTCAGTATCGTATCTTGAATGGTTTTTATACCCTAAACCTGAAAGGTCAGGGTATATTAACTTTGTGCAAACGTTAGTAACGCATAGAACGAAGCGAGTCCGGTATAGAAAAGTATATATATTCTTAATCAGGGTCACCTCGTGAGTCGAGCTATTCATGTCCGTTCGTCCGTCCGTCCGTCTGTGTGTTGTCCGTAAACACAGGTTTAGAAGAAAGAGTTGAGATAATTGGATGAAACTTGGGACACATGATCACATGGGCCCAAGGGCTTGCACTATTGAATATTTTTGGAATCCGCCCACAGGCACGCCTACCTCCCATACAACCCAAAAATTGGAAACTGTCATTTACCTCATAATTAACTTACAACAATAAAATTAGGTAGGGGAAGAGTGGCATGAAGAGCCAGTTTTAAAAAAGTTGCAAAATATATAAAAATAATTAATAAAATTATAATACTTGTATCAAAAGTATTTTCTCATTCATTTATGAACGTAATACCATGAAATATTTTCCAAAATCAACAATATTCTTGGACCTGTAGCCATTTATAAAAAACATGAAATTCGGCTCTTTCATAACACATGGGCATTGAAAGAGCCAACCAAAGTTTTGAAAGAGCCATCTTCTTATTACAAGACTTAACACGAAAAATAACGAATATTTTATTGAAAATATTAATTGTTATTTTAAAAAGTATTGTTTTTAAAAAAACAAATTAAACAAATAAAAAAATTCAAAACTAAAAACAAAAAATAGTTAAAAAACTTAAAAATATTTTTAGCTAAAAAAATTAAATCACTTTGAAGAAAATCTATAATAATAACACCTATTCCAAAAACAAAATAAGAGGTTTAAAACACTTAAAAACATTTTTGACAAAAATAATTTAAACTTCCTTTACACTTTATCATTCCACTACAACCCAGCTCTTTCAAAGCATATTGTCCAAAGAAACATAACCTCAAAAATTAGTATGAAATCAAGATTTTACCGGCAAAATAAATATGTTATTGGTAGGCCTAATATATCCATAAAATTATAGTATAATAATATTAGTGTTAGTTTTAAAGGTGAAGACGTCACAAAACAAATAAAATGTTCTGAAAAACTTACTTAATGATGAAGAAATCCAAAATACGATACACCAACGTCGTTTATTATCAGTGAACTGTCAAATGTTCGTGGGTGCCATATGGCGAGTATTGCTTCTTAAAAATCATAATTTAAGAAGCATTCGTATGAAAACTACCGCGTAAATCATGATGGCTCTTTCAAAACTTGGCTCTTTCATGCCACTTTTCCCCTATGTATGTACTTTATATTAAAAAAAGATGCCTTCGAAAACTGGGTGTCATCTGTTCACGGACACGCCCATCTCCCATGCAACCCAAAAATTGAGAACTCAATATATAAGCTTCTGTTCAACCTACAGAGATATAATTTGCTACACATGTTTTTTTTAACAAAACAAATACGTTTTTGAATACTTCCCACGGACACGCCTACTCTCATACAAACCACCTCCCATACAGAAAATACCATAAAAAGTTTTGTATATAACTTACAGAGATTAAACTTTGTATGAGAGAATTTTATATCAAAACTAAGGCGCGCACAAAAAATGGGCACCACCCTCGGACGAACACGCCCTACTCCCATACAACCCACATTAGTAAAACTGTTAAAAACTGTAAAGGAATACATAGACATTGAAAAAATAAGAATTTATTGATGTTTGTATAAGTATATCCATGTATATTTTAATATCATTGGAGGTTTAGGGTCGGTCTTGACCGATTCAATATTTTCATATTTATATAATCTACAATTTTTAACATATTATAATGACGTTACTTCGGTATGTATGAATGAATGGTATGGATACTATGTTGCAAAATTGACAAAAATATCGATTTTTGCGTTTACAAAAGGTGAAAGTGAACTGATATGGGTTAAAAAAACACACGGTGTCTAACATTTTTTTTCGCAAGACCTTATCTCTAAGGAATTTTTCTCAGGAAAAAAAGTACGAGAGCGTTATTTGCTATTAAACATCCCAAGAATATTTTCTGTTTTCAATTTCAATATTTGAATTTATTGTTCAAATATTTTCAATTTATTTAGGGGCAATAAGTACTAAAAGTTGAGTCATCTTTTGAATTAAGAAAACTTGTAAGGAATTGTTTTCAATTTGCCTCATCTAATTACCTCTACAATCTTCTTGAAAAATATTCGAATTGTTAGTTCTTAATTGATTTCACATCTTTTGACATATGGTAAGAAATCATTAACATAAATAAATTTTGGATGTTTGAGGGCGGGGTAAAGATTTTCAACCATTTTTTAGATGAATGCACAATATCTCAAAAATATTGTGTCCAAATTTCAAGTCGATCTGATTTCAACTAACGGAGATATGAATTTTTTAGTACGTGTGCCACGCACGTACAAACGTGCGCGTACAAAATTTTAAATAGATTTTCCCACAAGTCGTGTTTTCAAAGTCCGTGTTTAAAAATAAATTTTTTCACTTTTTCTAAATATAAAATACCTCCCCCCAACGTTTAGATAAATTGTATTTTACATCAAGCGGGTTTACCACCCACAAAATGTCGGAATTTTTCTAGGAAACAGCAGTTTACACTTTTGATGGCCACCAAAAATTTTTAAATAAAAAAAAATAATCAACGAATGTTGGAGGGAGGATTTGATGATACTTTGACTAGATTTTAATTGTTTTTGATTTCAGATAATTTCCGACCGAGATATAAGTAAACACCGCAAATTGCTACCTTTCTAAGACGTTCTGGGAAAAACTCTGTCATGAAAAATTACATAATATTGTTAAAAGTACACTAAATAATATACAAAAGGTTTTAATAAATTTGCTCCATCCATACTCTAAAAAAATTTCGCAAACAAAGTGTTTTTTTGCGTTTTACGTGTTTTTGGTGGCGGCTATATTCGTGCATGCTTACTGTGTGCCGTGTGAGCTAACAAATTCCGAGTTCAATACTCACTATGAAATTTCTTTAAATGTTTTCCGTATTTTGTATGATATTTCTGATTTTGAAATTATCTCTTCTGAATTTCGAATGCAATTTTTGATTTTCAATTGATATTTTCTTAATTTCAAATGATTTATATTTTTATATTGTCCATGAAAATTTTGAACTTCAAATGATCTTTTCCAAATTTCAAATAAAATTTCTGAATTTATAATGATACTTTCTAAATTTTATATGGAATTTCTGAATTTCAAATGATTTTGTTTAATTTTAACTAGAATTTTTGAATTTCATTTAAATCTTATCTGAATTTCAAATGATATATATTAAATTTTAAAAGCTATTTCTGAATTTAAGATGGAATTTCTGAATTTTAATTAATCCTTTGTACTTATTTTTATTCACTTTTGGTCTCGAATTTTTTATAAATTATTTTTGTAAGTCTTTTACAAGAAAACTTATAGATTTCAAAATACAATAAAGAAAATCAACAATAAACAAAACAATAATAAAGTCACAAAATATATGGATTGAACTAACCGGAATGTCTTCATATTGTCCTTATTTTTGTGTTGAGTTGAAAAATTTTTTTTTTTAAATTTTTTATTTCCACCATCCACCAACATTTCGAAACATGACGTAGCTCAAAACTAACGTACTTTCGACAAGCTATTGGTGCGAAAATCAAATCATAACTGATTTTAAACCTCAGATCAACTCCATATGACATAAAAGAACCGGCAACAAACGTGATAATAATTATGTGTCGTTTGAAAAATTGAGTAGCAATGCGTATTAAAGTTCTCTATTTACGCCCCAAGGACATCAAACCTATTTATTTGCGAAACAAACATGTCTTTCTAGAAAATTGTAAAAATTTTCTATGGGCGGATGAAACACATGTGAATATGTTTAGATCTGATGTGGCCAGGTATGTAAGAAGTGTTAAACGTTAAACGTGTTTGGAGGAAATTTCGCAAGATTGCATAAGTCAAAATACACGAAACGGCGATGACGCCATAGGCTAAGCAGGAAATGCCTTTAAGATGGAAGTTAATGTAGAATTATGATCCTAAACTTTTCTCAAAACGTTAAAAAAATTGATTTTGTCGAAGTTAAATCGGATCTAAATCCAAAAGAGGACATATGGAGAGTTAAAAATCATCAAATTGGGGAATATTAAAAATAAAAGCATAGAAGAGTTGTGGAATAAAATCAAGGAATTCCAGTATTCCTTCATACCGGCGGTTACTTGTGACAATTTGGTTATTTCTATGGAGCGGAGATGTCATGAAGTTATCAAAACTAAAGAGAAACATTGAAATACTTACTAAATATCTTTACAACTCAGGAAAAGGTACATTTTAAGAAAATATACAGTAATATTGTCAAAGTAGAGCTTTTTTCTACCATTATTTCCACACAAAAAGATACAATATTGAATTTTTGCGTGACTTTTTCGCATAAATTATTGACGTACTTAAGAATATCAACATACTTTATTAATAATAATTTGAGAATATAAAATTTGTATTAAACAAATTATTCAAAAGTTTAAAAAATTAAAGTTTCTATTGTCATACTCATTTTGTATGAATGTTCAAGAAATTTTCAGTTTTGAGCACGTCACTTTGTATGGGAGGTAAGTGTGATTATCATTAGATTTTTGTAAATTTTGAATTTGAAAGTTTATGTATGAAATTTCTGCCTTTCTATACCTGCCATGGATTGTATGGATGTTATATTGTATTTTTTATATTAGTTTGAAGAGATGATTCAAGGAAAATCATATTCAAAGGAAGAATGGTAATTTTCATATCAAAAAATATCCTGACCGACTAATCGCAGAAAATAAATTTGGATCCATTTTAATGTCCGTAACTGTTTGTGACTAATTAAACTCAAAGAATTCAATGATTTCTTCATATAATAATACAATATTATATAACTGAAAACCTGATGGGTATTAAAATCATGTTTATTCTATAAATATCATAGAAATTTTACTTATAAAGCTGCTCAGCTGTTTTTGCTGAAAATATTTTTTTTACAAATTTTTAACATACCACATTTTCGCATTATTTAAAAATACATATCATTTAAACAATGTCGAGTAGTAGGAACAACTGTATCAATAAACAATCAATATGTTGTTTTATTAGATTGCCAATACGTGTGGTATTGTTATTATATTTTTTGTTTTTGCAAACTACATAATACTAAAATATATGTTTTTGTTTTTTTGTCACTGTCACACATATCAAATTTGCTTTTCACCGTGAAAAATTAATATATTACTAACTAAATAAAATACAAAGTAAACAAACAACTAAAAACATCAAATTACAGCGAACAAGCAAAGAAACAATCAGCAAAATATAATTTAACATTGACAACAAAATCAACAACAAATGGTAAACAAATAAAAATATAAATAAAAATAAAAACAAAATAAGCGTCAAGAATTAACAGTTTAGTTAAACTGACGACACAATAAACTGTTTGCTATCAGTAACGCGGTCAAGTTTAGTGAAGAAACAAATCTAAGTGGGGGATGATGCCAGCTGGGAGGAAGCCACACCTTAACTTAAATAAACTAAACAACTAGAACGAACGGTGATAGAACGATGATCATGGTTGACGCAATAAATGGCATCAGTTTTTTTTGCAATTGTATATAAATTAAATTAATTCTTGAGCCACAACTGATGATTAAATAAAACAAATAACCCTAACCATGATTCTAGACAAGTAAGACCATGAATTTCGCATGAAAGTAGAGCAAATGTCTAAGCCAGACTAAGGTAGAGAATTGAGGCTTGCAAGGTAAACTCTACCCCATGGGTTTCAAAGTGTATGCAAAAAAGCAAAAATTTTACTTTTAAAAACTAAACTTGATTATTTATGTTTAAAAATAAAATAAAGGTTAAAATGGAAATATTTTAAAATAAAATTTGAGACATACAAGCAAACCTTTGCTTTATATGTGGTTTGATATTTTTTTGTAACTTATCTAACTTGAAAACAATATTGAAGAATATACAAAAATGTTTTTTGATACTTTTTCTCAGTTATGATCTATTGACAATTTTTCTACTAAAAGGTTTTTTATTGTATATATCAGTAATTAATAGTGTTCACGGCTATTCCAATGCCAGCAATTTTATTAAGCTTTTACTACTTTTTATACAGGTTATGCATTCTACTGTATTCCAATAGTCCCACCTACTTCCATGATTTTGCTACATAACTCGAGATTTATACCAACTTTCTTCTAAATCTTTTTCCACAGGCACTTATAAATATTTATACATATCCTTGCAAGATTACTTCTTTATCCTAGTTTTGGACAGGCTGGGATTCATCATCCATACCAAGTCTATCAAAGGATCAATAGTTATCATGATATGCTATGAAAATATTACGAATATTGTTTATCCCAAAGATCTCGTACATTGCATTATTGATAGTTATAAAAAAACGTTCTAGAACAATTTTATCGTAAAAAAAAAAATATTTTTAGAGATATAGGGCAAAAACGTCCCAACCTTTTTGCAGATAAAATTATGTTTATTTTTTTGAATTAATGTCCTTTCACGGTGAGCTCGTTCGCTGCAAATTTATTGTTGTCTTAAAGCACTCACTGTGCCTCCTATGATTTGCCGTTACATTCTTCATTGTCGCTCCAACATCTGATATTATATTCTAATAAATACAAAATTAATATTATATTCTTATGTATAGAAAAAAAAAAAAAAAAACAAATTGGCCATTTCAGCCCTTAAAAGGACTTTGACCGAGCTACTTATGATCAATTGTGTTGTGTGTCATTCAATTGACCGAGAACTGGACCTACATGTTTTATGCCGACTCCGAACGGCTAAAGTTCATGTTCTCAAGAAGCTTTACATGGCATTATTTACTCTCTGAGGTTTGCCATTGTCTGCAGAGAGGTGGTGACCGATCAGAAAAATTTTTTATTGATAAAAACTTTTCGCCGCGGCTGGGGATCGAACCCGGGCTCCGAGCAAGCTAAGCTACACACTTAACCTGCATGCCACGGTCATTTATGTATAGGTTAACCCAAAAAAAAACGCGCACTACCATAATGAGTGATTCTCTAAATGGGGAGTGTAAAAATAAGCTAGAAGGAAAACACCGAAACATGATTCTCATTAAATTTTACTCTATAACTTGCAGTGAACAAGAAAAGCACACAATAACTATGAATTTTTACATGATCTCAATGAATCGCATTCAAGAATTTTGGTCCCCACATGAATATTTAATATTTAAAACATAATCTGAACTGTTTACACTTGCTTAACTTTAAGAGATTAACTTTGACATTTCGTTGTTTTGTTTTGCTTTGTTATTTACCTTCACACTGGCAACATTCAGCATACTTCAAGTTGCCAACAATTGTGTAAAAATTTTAAATATGTTATTTTATTTGTTTACATTTTTCTTTATTTTACTAAGCTGTAATGTAACACAACCTTACATTTCGTTAACCTGACAACTTTTCTGAAACTTCACAAATCCACCCATTCATGAAAAATCATTGCTCACTTGTTTCGCTACCTTGACAGTTGAGTACGTTGAATGTAGCCATTGTTATTTTTCGACATTTACTTCTTTACAGCGTTGCAGTTTTTGGTGTATAATCGCTATTGACAGGGTTGCAAAACTCTTTTGAGGAGATAGCCAAGTAGATTCATTTTTAATCTTGTTCTGAGGGGATTAACTTTTGTATGGCTCTTCTCGTTAAATTCAACAGTATTACACTCAGAAAAAAGTGACTCGGAATATGATAAAAAAGGCATCATATTAAGATAAAAATGGTATAGACTTTGCTCCAGAGAATACTATTCTCTAATTGCGATACTAAAAATTCTCTAAAAATGATAAAAAGTTTAGATGAAATAGAAAAATATATCGTTTTTAGAGAAAAATACTTTTTTTTTTTTGAGAAAATATTTGTTTTTATTGAAGAAAATACTTCTCATAGTGAATTTTTTATCAAAATATAAGAAAAGTTTTTAATTTTCAATAAAATTTCTCTATAAATGTGAAATTTTTTGTGCGAGAAAAATACTTATCATTATTAGAGACATTGAAATATTTCCATTTCCTAGAAGTAAAGAAATATTTCTACGAAAATGTGAAAATTTATTCTAATTGAAGAAAATTTTATTTGAAAAAGAGAAAATTGTTATTATCAAAAATAGAGAAATTTTTTACCGGAGCAAGGTATGTGTTTTTTTCTCAGTGTAGCGAGTAAATTTCCTCAAAAGGCTTAATCTCGATATGTAAACGTACTATTAGTAGTTAAATTTCATAAAGTGTGTTCATAAAGATACATGAACCAATAAAAAATTAAATAAATATCAGGCAAAAAAAAGGCAATGAATCATTCATAATTTTTTTGGAATAACATTATTCAAAACGTGGAGAAAAAGAAGAGTTCATGAGATAAGTAGAAAAATTGCATAAATTTCATATATAAGGACAACGTGAAATACTTATGAGTTTAGTGACCGAAATTCATATAATCCATGCACAAAAATAAGGGCAACAAGAATAGTTCATGGTACACTAAATTCGTAAGTAAATTCTCGAAGACAGTGTTCAAGAATTCTGTGAACTTTTTTATTCGTGTATGTAAGTTAATCTTGTATTTTACATGAGGTTGTGTATGAATACATTCAAGCCATGTATAATTACTTGGAACGCATACATAATTTATATTTTCAGTGTTATATACTGTTTATATTTAAGTTTTTGAAAAGAAAATTAAATGTTCCTTAAATTATTTGCCACAACTTTGCCCAAAAAAATATCTTAGTTTTGATTTTTAGAGAAAATTTCCCTAAAAGTTGCATTTAATGAAAAACTTTAATTTTTAGACCTACATTAAGTCTAAGTCTTAAGTCTTTGGTCTTTGGTAATTCTAAAAATTAAATTTTTTCATTAAATGCTACTTTTAGGGAAATTTTCTCAAAAAAACAAAAGTATTTTTTTTTTTACATAATTGTTCTTCCTTAACCCTTAGCGGCCAGACCTTAGCCAGACAACATAGTGGTAAGACGGGGTAACTCATTACCCCACGCTTTAAAAACCAAGTTGTTGAAGACAAATGGTTGTTTTAAGACTTCATAACGATTATTTCATGTTTGTTGCACAGAGAGTTATTCAACATTTTTAATAATTTTTATCGACAGATAGCGTTCTTCAATTTAAAATAAATTTCAAAGGTTGTACACCTCTAATTTAACTTCTTCTGAGTCTAGGGTAAATAGTCACCCCGTGTGGTCGCTACGGGTTAAACATTAGTCCATAAACTTATCATAGTGACCTCAGATCAGCAACTTTTCATTAAAAGTCAATTTTCCCATTTTGCATAATTTATTCCAATGTACAGATGTCCCAAATGAAATTTTTTTTCGAATTTCATAGTTTTTCGGTCACCGTTTGAAAGCTTATGACATGAAGTAATTTTTTGATTTTTTTAAGAGTTTTTGGAAGAGGATTTCAGGTTGTGCTTGTCGGATTTTCCTTAACAATAACATTTTCGAATTTCAAGAATAAGTTGGTTAATAACAGACAAGTATTTGAATCATCATTTCAAAAGATAATTGTCCAAACTTAACTTTAATGTACATAATTCAGAAGTTTTGATCAGTTGAATGTGACAAATTTTAAAAAAACTCTTCATAACTTTTAGTAATTCTTTTGAATTGTACACCCAACTCTACCGACCTAAATCGAGAACACTTTTTGAACATATTGTAGAAAAAATGTATATTGAAAATTCCGTCTCCGAATAAGAACGATTAATTATGGACAGTTGTTACTGGAGAAATGTCGAAACTTAATTAATATTGAAGATATTCACTACGAACTCCATAGTTTCTTAGTTGTAACTTGTTTTTTGAAAATTATAGAACTACCGAGTAACAACTTAGCATCCCTGATAATTTTATCGCTAGTTCGCAAAATACGCACAGCTGCTCCTTGTTATATTTTTTAATTACTTCAAATTTAAAAGCATTAAAAAGAAAACTAAACGCATATTAAACTGAAGTTTTTGTTAAAAAGTAAGTATTTCATAAAAAAAATAATATAATTTTCCATTATTTTCTAATTTGTTATATGTATGCTTACGAGGCTAACGAGATTAAACAAAAGGGTGTGTTCACAGTTAACAAAATTTAACGAAGTAGATAAAAACTAATCAAATTACGGTGTGAAATTCACACTGTGAATACCACTAGTAAAGATACCTTAAAGATTGCAGCTAGTGCTTTAAGCAAAACGAAACTACATTAAACAGTAAAATATGTAAAAATCCTCTTGAATAATTCTAAATTGAAACCAGAGTTGGAGTACTTAAACAAATTTTCGTCGCACGGAGAAAAAAAAATGGGCTCAAAGCGTCGTAACTGAAATCAGCTCAAAAGAGCTCAAAACCATCTCAAAACATGCTATTTATGTTCGCAGTTTATGTCAAAATTGGGCTTGAAATTTTTTTTATAAGCACGTCAATTTGTGCTCAATAACTGTAATCTTGGACTTGTTTGTAAACAACTTAATTTTGTTGTTGTTTATTTTGTACATAAAAAAAAGAGCAACAGAACTACGTCCCAATAAGCAATTAATCCAGCGCTCTTCATACGAAGGCCTGCATTGACTGCTACTTTTGAAAACCAAACACATCCTTTCCTCGCTGCTCTTATGGACACTTCTTGAAGACCTTCTTTTTCTGCACAAAAGGCAGCACAAGAAACCTTTTTTCCCTTCAAACACTGAGTTTTCATATACTTCAGGGCAACTTTTTCGTTTAAAGTTAGAATATATATCAGTTTAAAAATACGTCATAATTATGGCCCATCTTTCTGCTATATAAAAGATTATAGATTGAAATTAATCTGACTTATCAAAAACATAGGAGAGGAGATAAAATTATACAATATATAACAAACAGAAAAAGGTTTAAAAGAAAAAAAAGTATTTTTTCAATACTTTTTGTTTTCCCCTGCTTTTAGCCATTCTTAAGAAGTGCTTCTATGAGGCCCCTTTTAGGAGAGCGGAAGGCCTGCAAAATTTCCCCATTTCATATAAAAAAGAAAATATATTTACTTGGTTATGAGTGTGGAAGCACTTCGAAATCCATATGAAGGCTTGCTAGTAGCGCTTCGAAATGCTGCCCTTGCCGACTGGGGTGATTCTCAGTTGGTTTCTGTTCCTGTTAGTATTACTAGTTAACTAATACTAACAGGAACAGAAACCAACTGAGAATCACCCCAGTCGGCAAGGGCAGCATTTCGAAGCGCTACTAGCAAGCCTTCATATGGATTTCGAAGTGCTTCCTTTTGATAATATAAAAAAATTATATATTCTTAAAAAAATAAATTAAAAAATTATATTTTCCTGTCCAAATTAATATATCTAATTTGGGCAATGAAAATACAATTTTAAATTTTCTTGTTATCGTGTTTTGTTTTGTTTGGTTCCTTTGGTGCTCCCAAATTTTTTTTAACAATCCATAAAAGGCAAGCATTGGATACAAATGAGCATGTTTTTTAATTTGATAAACAATACCAAAATGTCATAAATTGGGCACAAGTGAGTATATTAATTTTGTTGATAATTGATCCAAAAATCACATACATTTTACACAAATGGGCGTGTTAATTTTTTGATAAACAATCACATTAGGGCTTGATATCAAGAATATTATGGCTTAGCTCAGAATCACTCACAAAATTAATTGCTTTGGGATTATTTTCAGCTGAAATTTCTCTCCGTGCGCCTTTACTTAATTTTGCCACCCCCAACTTCACTAATTTTCATAATTAGCTCAATGCTTACGCATTCAAACTGAGCATCACCTGGGGATTTTCAAGATAAAAAATTAAGAGCTGCGTTCAAGGCCCTTGTGATATTTTTTGCAAACTAATATCCCACCTAAAGAAAAATCATGGCTACAGCCCTGGTTTAAGCGACATGTTTTATCACAATATAATAGGCGCTACTGTTTTTTATTATTGGTTAAAGCTTTTCAAATAATTAATGAAGCTGAACATTGTTAAGTTGTTAATGATTTTGATCGTTATGCTTGAAAGGATACAGATTCAAACCAATCATTTTGGGTCAACCGTTATGGTATTTGATTGTTTATGTCGCTTATGGAGTTGATAATTAGCCTCAATAATTGGCGACTCTGGTTTGAACAACAGCTGTCATTAAGGTGTAAATTTGTCAGAATTAAGGCGTTGTTGAATAAAATTTTTCTGCCGAAAATGGCACTCCTTTGGGATTTCACTGCATTTTTTCACACTTCCTGTGCAGTTAATTTTATCCCCAAAATTTAAAAAAAATTTCAACATAATTAAACCTAAATTCCAAATCCATCAAATCCCACAAAAGTCAAACATAAATCAAACAAAACACAAAAAGATTTAGTTTGCCACATAACGGCGCCTACGTCGCCGTTGACTTCATCGCTGCATGCAACCCTACCACCTGTTGAAATAACATCATCGATCATGCTGATTGTAAATAAATCTAATTTACAAATATTTACACAGAGATTAAAATACTTCCAACTCATTTCGAAAAACGTATGTAATAAAATGTAGCCACAGCAGCAGACTAAAATGACGCAGTGATAATTTGTTTTTTTTTCTACAAAATGATGCACATAAAAATGCCAAAAAGAAATGGTAAACGTATAAAATCAATTTGAATACCAAAAGTTTTGTCAGTTTGGCGTTGGTTGAAACAGCGTCTTGCTGGCAACAGGCCAAAGAACTATTTTCAAATAATGTAAATTTGGTGCACAAACGACCACCAGCTAAACAATCCGCAAAAACCAGATAATAACAATGAAAGAAATAAAAAGTCTTAAAAGGCTGTCCAGATGCTTGAGTTGGGGGTCACTCAAGCTGTAATCCATCCTAGACACCCTTCTTTCAAGCACTGAAATGTTTACTTGTTTACTTCGTTTAAATTCAATTTTTGTTTTTACTTTTGCTTTTTTATTTTAAGAAAAAAATCGGCGGAAATAGAAAACCAAATAAAATGTTCGAAACGTATGCGAGCACCTTCTACACCCACCAACGAGCGTTTTGAAAGCACGATTTATTCCAAATCATCAAAACTGCAGCCGGCGCACATTTTTGAAAAATGAACTGTTGACTACTTTGCCACGGCGGATGCACTTATATAAAACAATAAAGTTACACAATTTTTTCAGGCATAAATCGAAAATGTAATAAATTAAAAAATTGATCAAGAATGCGTATTCAGTGTATACATTTGCTCTATAGTATTAATATCAAATCAAATGATCAATGATCATAGTTTAATAACCAAAAATAAGTGCTTGTCTGAAAATCAACAACAAACATGTTGGTATGTGTGTGCTATGCTGGTCTGAAGGCCTGTTTTCTACCCTAGAATTTCAGGCAGCAGATATGTTGACCTGTTTTATGACTCTTGTGTTTTTTTCTAAATATTTATTTTGAGCCAAACATAAGAGGAGTTCTCCACCTTCTATTTTTCTTTTAATTTGTTTTTCTTTTTTTTTTCTTCGATCATAAAAAGTAGGAGGCAGCCTGGCATGGCACACTTTTTCCTAAGTATGCTGGTTGTGAATCTTCTGATCTTTTGCTATTTCATTTTTATGATTTGTGCCTTGCGTTCTCTTTATCTTTAACTTTATACATATTTGATGTGGTCGATTGGACTGTTTGACTGGGTGTTAAATGGCCCAATATATTAGCAGCAGTTTGAGAAAAAATTTCATTAAAATTTTTAACAAATTGAAAAAAATTAGATAAATTAGAAGAAAACTTTGAGATATTGTTATGTGTGTCAACGTTATTCAGGCTATGGGGGAAGATTTTTAAAAAATAATAAAGTACAAGTGAGGCATGAAAAATTCAAAAAGTTTTATGTAGGCTATTTTGGAACAATTTTTAAATAATGTGGCTAATAACAAAATATAAGTTTGAATTAATTTTTGACTTTAAGAGTTTTTACTATTGTATCTTCGAAAGTACCTTAATAATCAGAACAATCCGATGACAATCAGGACGATTTGCATGAAAAAATATCAATTCATAACTTCTGATTGTATTTTAAACCTTTCGAAGAACCACAAATAAATGACCCGCTTTTATTTTTGATTTTTAAAATCTTTTGTTTGAGCAAGCATGTTGTTTTGAAAAATTTTGAAATTATGAGGTAATGCACTTTTTACATACATTCAACCCATTACAAGCATTTCCTGTCTGGCTAAAATTTTAATTTGTTATTTTTTTTAATGTAAGAAAAATACCTTCCTTCTTCACTGAACCAAAAAAGTACACAATAATAATATTTTTATTTGATATTTTTATTATTATACTTCTTTTTAGGAACTATATCTTTTTATTATGATTTTCCTTACATCTTTTTTGGGACTAAATCAATTTAAAAGTTTCAAAAATCTTTTTCAACCAAGTCGATTATTTATGGATCTCACTCAGAACAAAATATCAATATGTATCTTTCTGCTGTTCAAAAACTCAGCTAATTTATTTAAATAAAAGACAAATCCCATATATTATTAAGTAATAATAATGATGATGATGATGATGATGATGATGATGATGATCAGTTAATAAAATGTATTTAACTCAAAAGCTGTTCGCTCCGACTGTGTCCCACTTCTTCGGTTTCAGCGATAACAAATTCACGCTCTTCTACACAAATCTATAATAAATTTTCATGTTAACTCATAATCGGCAACAACTGTACGACAACGGGAAAAGTGACAGAAAAATATTTAAAGGTGATAAATTGTTGGTCTATAAGTAGGTATGGGGCATAAAATGCACTGATGATCAATGGCGGCAAGAAGAGATTAAGTGCTTAAGTAAACACAACAGTGGTGGTGAGTTAAATGTGACAAGTATTGAGGTACTAAGTACAAATAAGAGCTAATTGAACATATTTTTGAGTTAATATTTTAGGAAAAAAAGTGCTCGCCGCTCACGATCGAGTTCACTAAACCAAAAGCGAAAGTGTGGAGAAAAGTGAGAGTTTGGTGTACGTTTTCGGTTAGAAATTTTATTTATGATTTTTTTATTTTTAAAATAGTTGTTTCGATCTTGTTGTTTAACCCTTATTACTAGGATCCCTTATAATTACATTTATATTATTATTATACCCTTATACTAGGATCACTTATACTCTACTATTTAACTTTAATTACTTGTGATGAGTGGTGAATTCATATATAATAAAATATTAAAATTAATACTCAAAATTAAGAAGAGTAATTCACCTCCACCTCCAGTAAATCACCGTGGTGACCGTGGCATGCAGGATAAGTGTGTGGCTTAGCATGCTCGGAGCCCGAGTTCGATCCCCAGTCGCGACGAAAAGTTTTTTCAATAAAAAAATGTTTCTGATCGGTCACCACCTCTCTGCAGACAATGGCAAACCTCAGAGAGTAAATAATACACGGCATAAAACACGTAGGTCGAGTTCTCGGTCAATTGTGTGCAAACATTTTATAACACACAACACAATTGATCATAAGAAGCTCAGTTAAAGTCTTTTCAAGGGCTGAAATGGCCAATTTGTTGGTTTTTTTTTTTTTAATTCACCTCCACAAGGTGTATAAAAACTTATGATAGGAGATTTTTTTTTCATTGCCAACATGACCAACTCTTTTCATACAAATGAAGAAATAAAAAAATCAAAAAAATCTTATTTTAGTACATTTATTTACAGTATTGCCAGGTTGAAGTATTTAATTCCTTAAAAATCTTTGCAAAGTCTTAGTGAAGAAATGTATAACAATTAAGGAAACTCTAAAGTTGGTCTAGCCCGACTATGGAATACCCTAAACCTCTTATCATATTTAGTGATATATTGAAATACTGAAACAAATAAAAATAACTTCTTATTTTTTTGAAAATCCATGTATTCCTTTACAATTTTTAACAGGTTTCACTAATGTGGGTTGTATGGAAATTCGTGTGTACATTTAAGTTTTGACATAAATTCGTAGCCCATTGTAAGTATATGCACAACTTAGTTTTGATAAAAAATCCTCCCATAGCAATTTTTTCAAAGTAGGTTATATATAGACCTTTTAATAATATTTTCAATATTGTGGGTTGTATTGGTGGTAGCCCATTGTGGGTTGTATTGGCACGCTAAATGGTGACGCCCATTTAGCGTGCGCACTTTAGTTTTGATGTAAAATTCTTCCATACCAAATTTAATCCCGGTAGGTCATAAAAACCTTTTTATGGTATTTTCAATATTGTGAGTTGTATGTTAGGTGGGCGTTTAGTTTTGATATAAAATTCTTTCATACCAAATTTAATCCCCGTTGGTCATTTTATGGTATTTTCAATATTGTGGGTTGTATGGGAGGTGGGCGTGTTTGTATACTTTTCTATACTGGACTCGATTATTTCTAGGTGTTACAAACGTGCACAAAGTTAATATACCCTGACCTTTCAGGTTTAGGATATAAAAATATATATTATTGCTCACCTCTTATAACCTAAAAAAAAAAATATTTTTTTTAAATTTTTCTGTTCAATACACGGTAAAAAAATCTTGAAATACAATTTGAAAAGCAATCGTCGAAATAATGAATTTTTATACATTAAGCCTACATTAAGCCTGAAAGGTCAGGGTACACTAACTTTGTGTAAACGTTTATAGCGCATAGAAATAAACGAGTCCAGTATAAAAGATTAATCTTAATCAGCGTCACCTCGTGAGTTCAGCTACCCATGTCCGTCCGTCCGTCCGTCCGTTCCATACAACGCACAAATTGAAAACTGCATAAGTAAGCTCATAAATAACCTATAACAATATTATTTGGTAAGCATGTATTTTATATTAAAACAAAGATGTCTGCGAAAAATGGCTGTCATCCGCTCACGGACACGCCCATCTCCCATTCGACCTCAAAATTAAAAACTCAATAAATAAGCTTGTGCTTAACGTACTGAGATAGAATTTGGTACGTATGTTTTTTATAACAAAACAAAGATATTTTTGAAAATTGACGTCATCCGCCCACGGACACGCCTGCCTCCCATACAAATAAAAAATTTTAAATTGCATAAATAAGCTTATGTTTGTCTTACAGAGATACAGTTTAGTTTGTGTAAGATTATTTCTACCAATTCAAAATATTTTTTTTTACAAAAATGAAAAAAAAATGCAATACTTTGCTCGAATGACCATGAAATCTTAAAGGCAATTCGAAAGTTAGAAATCAAAAGAAGAGACTTCAAACAATGAAATCCTTTTTTTTTGCAAAAGATCAAATTTGTCAATGGAGTTTTTTTAAAAAGTGTCTGTTTTGGGTAAAGTGATATGTGTAAGGATCTACTGTGCAGATTTTTTAAAAATTTGTATTCTGATAGTTATTATATATAGGGCTTTATTTTTGGAAATTTTTGTTTTTTAAATATTCTGAGACACAAAAAACTTGCCTATTCAAAGAGTGGCTTTTATACCAAAAAAAGGTACTTTTTCATTTTATTCGTATAAGCCTAAGGGTTAAGGTGGGACATAAAATTCGAGGCAGAGAAAACAGACCTTTTTTTAAAAAATTCATAACTCAGTCAAAAACAAACATTTTTCTAAAATTTTAAAATTTTAAAAAAAAAAAAAACAAATTTAAAAAAAATATATTTTTCACTCCAACATGGTTTTATAGAGCTCCAAACTGGCGGCAGAGAAAAAAAACCAGGCCTCGTGGTTGCAGCGCGGGTTGCAGCGTCTGGAAAAAAAAATTGCTTTTTTAAATCTGAACAAAATTGGTTATCGTGTGACAGGAGCATTTGTCTTTTAAAATTTTTTTTCTATGCTTGGTGATGTTCCAAATTTGAAAGTGGGTTTTTTCGAAAAAAATATTGACTTTAAAAATTCATAAGATATCAAAAAAACATTAAAAAACTCGTGCCATAGGATAACGAATCAAGTTTAAAAAAATACAAAAAAAAAAAATTTCGTCAAAAAATGAACCCGCTGTGCCGCAACGAAAAACATAGTTTCGAGATAAACGTGTTCAAAGTTTGTGACCAAAGAAAAATGCAAAGAAAAATAAATATGCGCTCTCACTAATCCGGCTGTAACTTTTGAAACCGTAGAAATTTTTCCATTAAATCTTAGAATCTTAAGAATATTTACTAAAATACAAAATTATAAAAAAAAGTTGATTTAAAAAAACGGCCAATGTCATATCCTCGCTTAACACATCGTGAAAACTTTTTGGGCAGATTACTACAATGAGACAAGGAATACGTTAGACGGAGTTTGTCAAACATTTTTTTTCGAACCTTCAAAACTTTTTTTAAAGTAATTCTTAGCTTACACTCTAAAAAGTAAATCTTAATATTAGGTGAAAAATTGTCTTAAAATAAGCTGCAACAGCATGAAGACGGCTTCTGCTGAAATCACTTTTGCCTTTTTATACTGTAAAACAGCATTCAATGATGTCTGACTTAAAGGCAGTTAAATGGTAAATGCAGCCTTACCTTCGCTGAATTTCAGCCCTTATCGTAAACAAACTGGCCTGAATAGCAATACAAGCTATCTTAAATTAAGACTCATATGATGAATTGTAGACATTTTTAATACAAAAACCAATAAATTTGTTTAAATTAAGCTGGCTTGTCTCAAAATCAACTTCCAAAAGCTGACTTTAAATATGTTTCTTTGGGTTTTTAAGCATTTAGAATACTACAATTCAAAACATGCTTAAATTCAGGCACAAGTTGATTTAAAGGCAGTCTTTAAAATACGCTTTACTTTTTAGAGTGTACTAGACAACGAACTATAAGGAAAAGTACTACAGTAGTAATTTAAGTATTAATCTTAACTTAACTATGTGACTCAGAAGTGGGTCACTTAACTTGGGGTGTCCTTCGATAATAGAGCCCTAGGCATTAGCCCAGCGTAATTATGCGTTAAGATGATCCTGCTTTTAACGTATTCTTAAAGTGAGCCATATTTACAAAAATTCTCATATAAAATATTATTATATTTCAGGCTGTGCTAATAAATTTCTCACAATGTGCACATTTGCTGCATAGCTTTATTAAAATTTATGATTTTACAACGAATTAATAGCTGAGATGTGTTGAAAATAAATAAAATGTTCATTGATAAAATCAATAGAATTTTCATTTTATTCTATTTTTATCATTAGTTTTCGTTGATGTTTTATGTATATTTTTAAATTTATTTATGAGCTAACGTCTTACTATATATCTCATAAAATTGTTTTTTTTTTTTAAATTCCATTCATTTAAGAATAATTTGAAAAGAAACGCAAGATATATGTTTATTTAAACTTTTTATCGTTTTATGCATTCAAGCTATAAATGTTTATCGATAAACGTCTTCAGAAGTTATCACTTGTGTAGTGATCATACTTATTGAGCTATCTTAATACATAAAATGTTTTGTCTGCTCAAAGATCTTTGAGTATTTAAGTGTTTGTGTAGGAATATACATAGCTTTAATTGGCTTAAATTGAAATTAACTGCTTGTAGGTTTTTTTTCTTTTTATTTATCTTCTTGTGCAATTTATCGTACTGAAACGTATTTTTAATTAATTAATTTTTCAATATTTTATTTCAATTGCGCTAAACTATACCTTATCTAGCGAGTCTTATTTTGGTGTTTTACTCACAAGAGCTTAAGATATTTTAAATAATAACATTTATCATCATATTTTAAAACAATACACTACCGATGATTCATTTTACGTGACAACATCAAAACGTGATCTTTTTATACAAATATTTCAGTTTTCTTATCATCTAAATTAAACAAAATTAACGAAGTGTATCTTTCATTCATTAAAGCAAAAATAAACATGTTTCCTATGTTTTATTTAGATAAATACATAAAATGTTGTGTAATAATAAATACTTGTTGCATTTGAAAAGTGCATACATTATTTTGAGAACTAAAAATGGCAAGTCTCAGTTACAATAATATATAAATATTCGACGTTAGTTCTGTAATTTTTGAAGATAATAATTTTTTTAAAGCTATCTAGCTTCGGGTACAAAACTATACCTTGGAAGATAAACACCTTTAAAAGATTAAAAATGCAGCTGCCTCTAACATTCCCAGTTAAGTCCATAAATCGCACCCTGAATCTTATCTGCTTTACTTCAATTGTTTATTTTAATAGTTTCATCCAGTTATAAACCCTTTAAGTATAACCTAGAAACCAACCAACACTTGTTCGTTATCAACACCATCACCACCACTGACTGTTTTCATAAATAATCCACTCGTCCAAATTAGAATTATCGCATTTTTATGAATTTATGTTTTGTTTTCTGACCACTTGTGACATTGTGGTGTGTGTAGCGTTCTCCCACCCTCGTCTAGAGATAAAGCAGACATTTTTATTGCGCTGCTGGATTAGTTTGAAGAACCTATGAACACACTACATGATAAATAAGAACATTATCATCATCATTATCATCATCATCATCATTATACAGACAAAAAAGTAATTTATAGAAGGTGTTCTATAAGTATATCAAAGATCTTTGTGATAATACTGCGAAAGCTAAGGCGAGTGATAAAAAATACAATTCTGAAATAAAAACTAAAGATATATGAAAATAATCAAATTATATAAAACAAAAACAGGAACTTATCATAATTCAACAACTACACGCGACTGTAACAACAAAATAAAACAATACAGTTTTAGCCCGCAGAAATGTGACGATTAGCTAGTTGTAAGACGATTAAATTGAAAAATAATAACAAAACAATGCTGATTTTTCTAATACTTTTTTTATGTCTTGAGTCAAAGATTAAAAATTTTATGAGACGTCAGAAGTAGCAATAAAAATATTATGAATAATTAAAAATTACGTCTTTACGCACCATTTATACTCGAGTTCACTCAGCTGACATAATTATTTCAAAAGTAAGTAAGTAGAACGTTATTGAAAAGAAAACCCAGCAAAAAAATCTAGCAGCTCGGAAAATACAGGAAAGTGTATTTATAACAATTTTTTTTTTATACAGTATTTTTAAGATAAGAAAATTAAATAAATTCTGAACAATGCCGCAAACATAATTCCATCATAGTAAATCCTTTAGAGTGGATCGCACTCTATAAAAAAGCGCTTGAAAAGTGCAGTTTAAAAATGACTTGAAGTCGATTCTCTAAATCTCCACTCAACACTCTAAAATCAAAAAACTGCTTTTATGGACCTGGAAAAACTCCCAAAATGGCCCTACTGGCCATTACTTATACATTTAACTAGGACTTTTAACTTTTAGATTTTACTTTACCAAGATGCTGCCGGCCTCCAAGTCACGGCATCACCACTACTCTTGAAATGCATGACATATTTGACGGGTGGCAACTTAAACATGAATTGTTCATAAATGTCAGATAGATCTGTTAATGAAAAGTGACGTTACAGTGTTCTAAATTAAACAACTTTTGGTTTTGTTATAAAAATGGATAAAGAATTTCTTGCCTTGATGAAACATTACTTTTTGCGTAACAAAATCCGCTATGCGCCCAAATCCCCTATATTTTTCAGCCTTAAAATATTGGATTGCAGAGTTCAAAAGAGATCGAATCAGCACTAAAGATGAACACGCCAGGTGAGCAAAAAAAAAAAATGACCACTCCAGAATACTATATTGCAAAAATCCACGATTTCGTATTGGCCAATTCAAAAGTGAAAGTGCGTCAGATAGCTACAGCCGTAGGCATATCAAGTGAGTCGATGGTTTCACTTTAACATGAACATTTGGATATGAAAGAGCTGACTGCAAAGTGGGTGCCGCGTTTGTTAACAATCAATCCAAAACATGAACGTGTGCGCACTTCTAAGCAATATTTGTGCATGTTTAAGCAAAATCAAACTGATTTTTTTGCCTAAACACGTGACCATGGAAGAAACTTGGATCTAACACTTTACACCACAATCAGCGGAATCGAAGGAATTCTGGACAAAGAGTGTCAAAAGAGTGGATAGGTCCCAGTGGAAGTACACCCAAGACAGCGAAAACTCAACAAACGGCCGGAAATGTATTGAAGCTTGTTTTTTGGTATTAAAGTTGCATTTTGTGCATCGACTATTTGAGAAAAGGAAAAACAATCAACAGTGACTATTACTGCAAATTATTGAATCGATTGAAGAATGAAATCGCAAAAAAACGTACCCATTAATCGAAGAAAAATATCATAATTTTGTAAGGCAATGCTTGAGCCAAAAATCGATCGAAATCATGTCCAAATTACTCAAGTTACGCTTCAAACTACTTCTGCAACTGCGACTACTATCTGTTCACCAACTTAAAAAGGTGGCTCTAGTGAAGCAGATTTGCTACGAATTACAGGTCGCATCGGAAACTGAAGCGTATTTGGGAAATCTTGAGAAATCTTACTATTCAAACGTCATTGCAATATTAGAAAAACGTTGGAATAAGTCTATCGAGCTGGAAGGGAACTATGTTGAAGAATAAACAATAATTTTGCAAAAATCGTGTGTCCTCTTTATAAGACCGGCAGCAGCTTGAATGCCCTAGTGTATATGTAATACATTGAAAAGACGCAAAATATTAAGAAACAAGTAAAGAAAGTCTAAATTACGTGAAATTCTGAGAAATTTGGACTCAAAGTTGAAATTTAGTAGTTTCCACCGATTGATTTCATCTTCAGACGAGCACAGCTCAGGAACGGTTAAATCGGTGGGGTTTGTTGATATACCGTTAGGAAGGTGACTTTATTGTCTTTACAATGAGTTTCAAAATAAGTTTTCTGTGAGTAGGGGATCGGGGGGGGGGCTAGTTGTAACACTTTTTGGAAAATATGATGGGGAAAACTAAACTACACGATATATCCTGGTTTTAAAAACATGAGTTGAAAGGTTAAATATTTGACTATCCTTGCGTTAAAAAAGTTTTGAAATAAAGAGCATTTTGTAACTGAGGGACATTTTCAAAAAAAAAATGCAAGTGTTACATCTTACCCCTACACTAAGGCCTAGTTTCACCAACTTCTAGTTTCATATTTTTTGAAAAATTCTTAATCGTTGAATTTGGCCCGGCTTAGAGAAGTAGTTTCAGGTGTCCTTAGAGAAATTTGTGAGTTTTGTTTTTTTAATGAATTTTTTTTACCAATCAGGTCCAGCCATATTATTTTAGTACCATGAGGCTGGTATATTTGGTGAACAGCACATTGGTAGGTATGCCAACTCTTTCACCTCTATTAGAAGCAGTCCAAAAGAGATATTTGCACACGTCAGTAGGTACGAAGATATTTTATCTTCATCTTTATCTTTAAACACGACTCTGGGTTATTGTAGCCAACAAATGGCAATTCAATGTTATTATACCCTAAACCTGAAAGGTCAGGGTATATTAACTTTGTGCAAACGTTTGTAACGCATAGAACGAAGCGAGTCCGGTATAGAAAAGTATATATATTCTTGATCAGCGTCACCACGTGAGTCGAGCTATCCATGTCCGTCCGTCCGTCCGTCCGTCTGTCCGTCTGTGTGTTGTCCGTATACACAGGATAAGAAGAAGGAGTTGAGAGAATTGGATGAAACTTGGTACACATGGTCACATGGACCCAAGGATCTGCACTATTGAATATTTTTGGAATCCGCCCACGGACACGCCTACCTCCCATACAACGCGAAAATTGAAAACTGCATAACTCAGCTCATAATTAGCCTACAACAATAATATTTGGTATGTATGTGTTTTATATCAACACAAAGATGGTTTTGAAAAATGGACGTCATCCGCTTACAGACACGCCCACCTCCCATACAACCCAAAAATTGAAAACGCAATAAATAAGCCTCTGTTTAACCTACAGAGCTAAAATTTGGCACATATGTTTTTTGTAACAAAACAAAGATGGTTTTGAAAAGTGGACATCATCCGCCCACGGACACGCCTACCTCCCATACAACGCGAAAATTGAAAACTGCATTACTCAGCTCACAATTAGCCTACAACAATAAAATTTGATATGTATGTGTTTTATACAAACACAACGATTTTTTCGAAAAATGGACGTCATCCGCTCACGGACACGCCCACCTCCCATACAAGCCTAAAATTGAAAACGCAATAAATAAGCCTCTGTTTAACCTACAGAGCTAAAATTTGGCACATATGTTTTTATGACAAGACAAAGATGGTTTTGAAAAATGGACGTCATCCGCCTACGGACACGCCCACCTCCCATACAACCCAAAAAGTTTAAAACTCAATAAATAAGGTTATGTTTGTCATAGAGAAATTAAATTTGGTATGCATGTATTTTATACCAAAACTAAGGTGTGTTCAAAAATTGGAAGTAATCTGTCCATGAACACGCCCACCTCCCATAGCGAAAGCACAATAAAGGCATTAACTGTGAGCTACAGGAATAAAACTTGGTATGTGTAAATTTTTCATCAACATTTAAATGCATATAAAATATAGGCTTAATCCGCCCACGGACACGCCCATTTACAATAAAAATTTTTTTTTTAAAAGTGGGTTTAGGGTATTTCATAGTCGGCCTAAACCGACTTTAGACTTTCTTTACTTGTTTTTTTTATGTATCTATGTAAAGAAACTGGTACAAATTGAACAAGATTTTCTCACACTTGTCTTCTGATCTTTAACTGCAATAGCAGCCAACTCGAACATTTCTTTACTTTGAGTTGCCCGATTAGACTTTCGTTTATAATTTCTCATTCTGCAAAAAATTATGAAGACATAATAATAAAATAAACAAACACCGAATATCCAGTTCAAATGTGTGGAACAAGTTGTTACATGTTACAACTTACCCCACAAAATTTTTACATCTTGCCCCGCAGTATAATTTTTGACAAACATTTTAATAAGTACATAAAAATCAACTTAATTTGAAGAAAAAAAAAAATATATATATATCAGCAAACTGTAATAAAATATGCTCCGATTAAAATTAAATAAGTTTTAAAAATCCTTAAGACGCTTTCAAGAAGCATAAAATAGAAAGATATATATTTTATAATAACTGTTGAGACACTAACGGGTATCGTTTGAAAGTGCGCGTAATATAGGATGAAAAAAAAAGAGAGACCTGTAAAAAAACTTTCATATTCTAGGCAAAAATACCGTGCTACAACTTACCCCTGTTACAACTAGCCTCCCCTAAGTTTTTGTGCTAGAAACAATAATTTGAATGAAAATCGTGAAATACTAGGAATGTGAAAATAGACCCCCCATATACGATTTTTTGTTCAACACGACATTACCTTTCACATCCGTAAATAGTTGCACTCAGTTGCGGTACACCCTGTATAGCATAATGTTATAATTAATAATTTGTTTTATATCACTTTAACAGTTAAAGTTTTTATCACTTATCACTGTTACTTTTCTGCATTTCTAAGTTGTTGTGATAAGAATTTTGAAAATCAATACAAGCGCACAGTGCAACGATCACTTCCACTCTGACGTGCTATGGTTGAGTGTTGCACTCTATACTGAAGTGCAACACTGTGTTGAGATAAAAACTCCAAATTTTATGACTTATTGTGCGTATATTTCAATGTTTTTTTTTTTGTTTTGTTGTATTCTCTTGTATTTTTCCCATTTCTTCCCTTCATGTATTTATCAATTTAAATCAATTTAACATTAATTTACGTTTGGCGGTTGCGACGGTTGTGGTTGCACTTAAATTGTTGACTTTTCAGTTAAAATATGAAAGAGTTAAATATTTTTGTTTGTTTGAGTTTTTGGAAAGCGTAAACTTCAATGAAATTAAAAAGTTTTATTAATATTCATAATAAAAGGGGAAATTATAATATTTCCACAGCAAAACTACACTCTTAAAAAAACCTAGTTAATTCTAACAATAAAATTACAATAATCTTGGTTAAAATAAATAGCATTATTAATAGTAATTGTTGATTTCTGGTTAAAAATAACAGTTAAAATTGTAGATTTTGTGAAATTAAATTTTGAAGGTTGCCTTTTCATGTGTGTATGTTAAAATTTCAAAACATATAAAACGTAAAGAATTAAATGTTAAAATTTAAAAATTTTAAATTAAAAAGTTATCTGTCAAAAAATTTACAGTAAAATTAAAAATATTTAACAACTAAAAATAACTGCATTTAAAATAAACATTTTATTTAATAAAATTTAACAGGCTTATTTGTCACACTTGCAATTTAAAAGCTTTGTTTTATACAGGTTATTTATAATTTAACAATAATTTTTGGAGAGTATATCAAAGGAGGAATAGTACTTGGTCGAATTTGGTCGAATATTTTAGTCTGTCAACGCCTTAGTTAGTGTTAACATTCTGACGAACCTGGGCTCCGTGCATGCTAGGCCACACACTTAACCTGCATGCCACGGTCACCACAAATTACGTCCATTTTATAGTCGTAATAATCGACCTACCAAACAGGCTATTCTAGGTATTGTGAAAAAAATATCGCATTAGTTTCACTAAATTGGACATAAATTCAAAAACCCGTATGCGGAGAGTGCGCTAGTGTCAATGAATATTGCGATATGTTAATTGGTCACCGTTCTCAACAATTCGGCTTGTGTTATTCGACCACCTGGAACATTTTACGTAGGGACCTCGGTATGAAATCATACAAAATATAGCTGGTGCTAGAACTGAAGAGGGGTGACTTACCGAACGTCGTTTGTATGGTCAATGGGCCTTAGTTGAATGAGGAAACACTTTTTTATCGAAAAATTGTCTTTACACGGAGAGAAATTTGAGCTGAAAACAATCCCAATCTCAATTAGTTTTGGGAGTGATTCTAAGCTAAGCCATAATATTCTTGATATCAAGCCCTAATGTGATTATTTAGCAAAAAATTAACACGCCCATTCGTGCATAATGTATGCGATTTTTGGATCATTTATAAAAAAAACAAGTAAAGAAAGTCTAAAGTCGGTCTAGGCCGACTATGAAATACCCTAAACCCACTTTTCAAAAACAAAAAATTTTTATTGTAAATGGGCGTCTCCAAGGGCGGATGAAGCCTATATTTTATATGCATTTAAATGTTGATGAAAAATTTACACATACCAAGTTTTATTCCTGTAGCTCACAGTTAATGCCTTTATTGTGCTTTCGCTATGGGAGGTGGGCGTGTTCATGAACGGATTACTTCCAATTTTTGAGCACACCTTAGTTTTGGTATAAAATACATGCATACCAAATTTCATTTCTCTATGACAAACATAACCTCATTTATTGAGTTTAAAACTTTTTGGGTTGCATGGGAAATAGGCGTGTCCGTAGGCGGATGACGTCCATTTTTCAAAACCATCTTTGTCTTGTCATAAAAAACATACGTACCAAATTTTAGCTCTGTAGGTTAAACAGAGGCTTATTTATTGCGTTTTCAATTTTTGGGTTGTATGGTAGGTGGGCGTGTCCGTGAGCGGATGACGTCCATTTTTCGAAGACATCTTTGTGTTTGTATAAAACACATACATATCAAATTTTATTGTTGTAGGCTAACTATGAGCTGAGTTATGCAGTTTTCAATTTTCGCGTTGTATGGGAGGTAGGCGTGTCCGTGGGCGGATGATGTCTATTTTTCAAAGATATCTTTTTGTTGATACAAAACATATACACACCAAATTTTATTGTTGTAGGCTTATTATGAGCTGAGTTATGCAGTTTTACATTTTTGCGTTATATAGGAGGTAGGCGTGTCCGTGGGCGGATGATGTCCACTTTTCACATCCAACTTTGTTTTGCTACAAAAAACACATGTGTCAAATTTTGGCTCTGTAGGTTAAACAGAGGCTTATGTATTGCGTTTTCAATTCTTGGGTTGTATGGGAGGTGGGCGTGTCCGTGAGGGGATGACGTCCATTTTTCGAAGACATCTTTGTGTTTGTATAAAACACATACATATCTTTATTGTTGTAGGCTAACTATGAGCTGAGTTATGCAATTTTCAATTTTCGAGTTGTATGGGAGGTAGGCGTGTCCGTGGGCGGATTCCAAAAATATTCAATAGTGCAGATCCTTGGGTGCATGTGACCATGTATATCAAGTTTCATCCAATTATCTCAACTCCTTCTTCTTATCCTGTGTATACGGACAACACACAGACGGACAGACGGACGGACGGACGGACGGACGGACGGACGGACATGGATAGCTCGACTCACGTGGTGACGCTGATCAAGAATATATATACTTTTCTATACCGGACTCGCTTCGTTCTATGCGTTACAAACGTTTGCACAAAGTTAATATACCCTGACCTTTCAGGTTTAGGGTATAAAAAATATGCTCACTTGTTGTGCCCAATTTATGATATTTTGGTATTTTGTTTATCAAATAATAAACATGCTCATCTGTATCCAATGCTTGCCATTTATGGATTGTTAATAAAAATTTTGGGAGCACCAAAGGAACCGAACAAAACAAAACATGATGACAAGCAAATTTAAATTGTATTTTCATTGTCCAAATAAGATATATTTAATCCAATTTGGACAGAAAAATGTAATTTTTTTAATTTATTATCTGCACTTTTGTACCAACAGGAACAAAAACCAACTGAGAATCACGTCGTTCGGTTGCTAATGTTCTTGATGTACAAGAACAAAAACAACAACAACAAAATTAAGTTTTTCACAAACAAGCACAAGATTACAGTTTTTAAGCACAAATTTAAGTGGTTATCAAAAACATTTTAAGCCTAATTCTGGCATAAACTGCAAACATAAATAGCGTGTTTTAAGATGGTTTTGAGTTCTTTTGAGCTGATTTCAGTTACGAACTCTTGATTTTAGCTCATTGTTTTTCTCTCCGCGACAAAGCTCATTTCTGTCTCAATGGGTACGTCAACAAACAAAATTGTCAAAATTGGTCTGAAGACCCTGAACCGGTTTGTGGGCCGGCGGCATCATTGCATCATTATTTTTCAAAATTTGAAAATCGGAACGTTACAGTCGATCGATCAGTTTTGTCCAAAATGAGAAAATTGAATTTGGTTGGCATGTGGTTTCAACAAGACTGGTGTCACATGACAGGCGATACCATGGACCTATTGAGATGCGAGTCTGGTGAGCTATTAATCTCACGTTTTGAATCCGCCAAGATCGTGCGTTTTGACCCCACTAGTCAATTTTTTGTAGGGCTACGGAAAGAATCATGTACAACTACATTTGCAGCCTTGGAAGACAACACTGCAGCTGCCATTGGTGAGCTACAGGCTGAAATGCATAAAAAAGTATGTCAAAATTGGAGCTTACGGATGGACCACCTCAGAGATAGTCGTGGCAAAATTTATATAAAATAATCTTTAAAAAGTAAATGGCAGGCAGTGATGTATCACACCTAATAAATACTACATTCACGATTGCAAATTTTCTATTGCCTGAAAATCCTTTGGTTTTTGAAAATTTTGAAAAAACCAAACCAATTTTCAAAAACCAAAGGAATTTTTTTAGGCACCCTTTAGATATTCTTTTATCGAAATTCATAGGACACGATCTTGAACTGATTTAATTCATCTGAAAAAAACAGTAAAAATCGTAAGCCTGTGTCGAAATTATGATGACCCAAACTTTTCAGACGTATGTTGTATAGATCGATGTGAAAGGGATACCAAATAGAGATGGAAGACACAACTGTAGAAAACCTTGCCGAAAAGAAAAGTGCCGAATAGCAAGCAAAGAAAATACTATGCTTACTATTGGAGTTACTGGAGTACTAAAAGTTAACCTTCGATTTAGACGTTACAATCTCTGAAGCCCCTTCTACCGTTACCTATACTGCCGTCATAAGGAAGAGTGCCATATCTACATATTTTAAAATTCTAAGATAGACGCCTTCTAATAATTTATCATTAGTTCATTGAAACTGGGAAGATTATTTATATATTTTTAATAAATCGGAATAGTGGAATCCAGCACAAAACCAATTATAACATAATTTTGCCATTCATATCAAAATGCAGAAACTGCAGAGGAAAAATAGTAGTTGCCGCCTTTATGCTTTGTTTTGTAAGTAGGATAATTTTTTGGTTTTGTAAATTTTGATTTTAAATGAATAAAAAATCATTCAATATATTTATAAAAACGATTTTTTTCATGCCAAGCAAAATACAGGTGAAATGCAGTATCTACAGTAATAAAGGAAATAAGCCGTATCTGCATGTAGATACCGCTTTTTTGCTCTGTTTTTGTAGATACTGCTTTAAAGCTCAGTACGATAGCTATACTTTGTGTAGGTTTAGCAATTTTTGTGTAGATACGACAGTTTGAGTCAGTATTATTGGTATTTCAGCAAAAAATAATTGCGGTTTGAAGGATGGCTGACTATGAAAACACAATAAAATCGATTTTGATTTTCATGCTAGATACTGCACTCTTCCTTATGACGGCAGTATAGTAGTGAATTTCAAAACCTCTCCCCATCGCTACATTAGTAACGTGATTTATGGACGATGCCTTAGCAATTTATAAGACAGGTTTTCTTAAATGTGGTTATATTTTTTGCAAGCAATATCTCTGGAACTTTTAAAAAAAATCCTCTTAAAGTCTTGGAACACTCAGGAAAAAACACCTATTCTTCTGTGTTAAAAATTTCTCTATTTTCAATAAAAGAAATGTTCTCTATCTCAATTAGTTTTCACATATCGAAGAAATATTTTAAAAATTTATAGAAAATGAAAAATGTTCTCTATTGTAGTGACAAATCATATTTCGAGAAACTTTCTTCTGTAGTACAGTGTAATACAGATAAACTTACCTTTATTTAAACTGTATAAATATCCGTTCTCGTACAATTTTTGAAAATCTCTAAAAACCTCAGCATAGTTTAAAATTTCATAGACAATAGCTTGCAAGAATAAAAATTTATATTGAATTTCTTTATGCCACACAACTTTATTAACTCAAGAAGGCCCTTTTTTAAGAAAACATGCTAAGTGATAATTTATTAAAAATTTCAGATTTTCAATTTTTGCTTATCTGTGTTATCTACACTAAAATTTTAATTATTTCACTTTTCTTCAAAATTCTTTTCACAATCACTTAATTTAACTTTTTTGTTTTCATTCAAAAAATGTATCAATTAAGCTATGTAGACGACGCGATAAATCGAGTTCAACTTGAATTCTATACGTTTTCGAAAAAAATTATAACCGCTAAAACTGCATCTTATTCCATGCCGTTCAACTACCGTCGCACAATTGAATTCGAAGTGATCGCGCCCGCGTTGTGTGCTGCTCGTGCTGTTTCAGTGATAAAAATTAAATTCTACAAAATGCCGAGCAGCTCGATCGTGCTAGCGGCCTCTTGACTGAAGCTAAATGTTTTTGTTTTTTTATTTAAATGCTAACCGTACATTATGGAAAATGATTGAAAATGATGAGCTGAGAGCAGCAGCAGCAGCAACAGAGAATGGGCCTAAAATGCATTTTCACAAAAAAAAAAAAAAACTTAAAGATGGCAACGCTATTAATTAGTGCTGGCTTTGAGCGAGGGAGTAAATCTTTTAGAGGAAGAGCGCACTCATTTTGATCGAAATCAAGTTCCGGTGCGCGCTAGCAAAGGCAATGGCGGCGTTGACGTTGGCGTTGAAGTCAGCGTCGACTTCTTTGCACGATATGAACAACAGCAACAATAACAATAAGAACATGTATGATAATAAATATGTCTGCGCTAAATGATGATAATAGAGCAGAAGAAGAAGAAGCAAAAGCAGAAGAAACACATACAAGACGTTAAAGATAGAAAACTTTGCTCTGATTAACAATTAAATGTTAACTAAACGTGGTTGTTGGTGTTGAACTTACGTAAGGAGCATATCAAAGTTTGTTTAGGCCCTCCAGCGGCACTTCATGGCTAATCAAAGCTTTAAGCTTTATATGACTATTTTTGTATTTACTAATAAAATTTTCACCATGTTTTCACTGCGATTTCAAAACTTTGTGCTAGTTTTGATCATAGATGTTAATAATTAGTTCGCTTTATAGGCAATTTTGTTATGTATCTTACTCTAGGTACACGCAAAGAAATTTTTCGTTTATCGTAACTGAAAAATTCACCAACTATACTTCGTTTGCGAACTGTATTTGCTGCAAGCGAGTATTCAGTTGTCATCAACTTAAAAATATTCTTGCTTGAAACGAAAAAACATCGAACTTAATGAAATTTTATCATTGTTTTGGAAGTTCAAGTTTAGCCGAGCGTGCTGGCGTTCGAGTTTAGAAACTTGAGTGACCTGGGTTCAATTCCCAACAGCAACACCAAATTTTTTTTTTTTTTTTAATTAATGTTTTTTATTATTATTTTTATTATTCTTATTTTGACGGTTCCTTTTGACTAAGCAAGTTAATTTCTGTTAATGAAACAGAATTACAATTTCAATAATTAAATTAAAATTTTTGATACTTACACAGCCAAGAATCGAACCCACGACTCCCGCGTGCCAGTCTAGCATGCTTCCATTGAGCTATTGTGAGATATTGTCTAGAATGAATTTTTTATTTACTTAAGCTGTAACACATTCTTGTTTCTTCGTTTATGGCAAATATTTTACATTTGTCATCAACGAAAGCGAGCTGTGTAGCAGTTGTGTGACTGCGCTTGTGATTCACAGTTGTGTGTCTGTTTGTTCACACTCTTAAAATACTTCCTTTTCGTTGATGGCAAATATTAAACGCTTTTTATCACCGAAATCAAGCAACTTTTTTTGTCAGTTGAGAACTACTCGCTTATAACAAATTAATTTCTTTTCCTGCAAACGAAGTTTTCAGTTGGAAAAAATAAATTTTTTGGTTGCTGCAATTTAAAAATCACTGCCGTTTATGACAAACAAAATTAATTTCTTGCAACTAAATAACGTGTTTCCCGCAACTAACCATTATTATGCCAACTGTTCAAACGTTTACAAACAATGTTTTGAAGCATGACAAACGAAGTTCGTTTGCAGCAAACTGGCGATAAACGTTTTTTTTCTCTGCGTGTAGCAATCATGATTTTTTTTTAAAAGCATTAAAAATACCTCAAATGTTTTAATGCTGATAAGAATTTTGTTGATTGCTTTCAGATGCTCTGACTTTGATAAGAAAAGTATATATGTTCATATGTTTGTGATAAGAATAAAGATTTTATTTAATTTGAAAAAACGTGACCTCTTTGAAAAAGGCTCAAAACATTGGTGATAAGAGAATATTTTTGCGCAAAAATGTTGATCATGACACTTTGAAATTTTGCTAAATTTGAGTAAAAAACTCTATACATTAGAGTACTTTTTTGAAGTGAAACTTCTTTGGCGGCGAGTGAAATTTCAAGGTCTCTTATTCGTGACGCTAGGCTAACGTATTGAATTCATATGAAAATTTTAAAAAAATTATCATCGCCAGCGGGATTAGAACCCAGTCTCGCTATTACGCCTCTCATAAGAGTCAAAAGCTCTATCACTACGCCACAAAGGCATATGAAAAATGAGCAAACAAAATGCAATCAATATTCAACGAGTTTTAGTCCGTGTATTACATTCCACAGACACACACCATGTCTGAAGAACGTACTGTACATTTGATCCGTACACAGTAAAAAGTTTGAGGATAAATTTTATCTTTTTTATAATATTTCTGTTGTATAAACTCGTTTTATTCCAAATTTATTATAAGTTTTATCCCACTCAATATTATAAAACTTGCATTTCCATTCAAACCGCTATTTTACTCCAAAATAGTATAGATTTTATACCATAAATTTATAAAAATCATACATATATTCCAGTTGTACACACGAAAACCTCACGGAGCCACTCGTCTTTCACGTACAAGTCGAGTTTTCGAAGCTACCGAACTTCAGCGATGCTATCAGACAATCAGTTTGCGTTTGTTCTTCAGTCAGTAATCATGTTATGCGCAAATTGTTCCGTTGAATATTTTTTGTTCACACACATTACGACAAAAATAGTGCTCTTAAATTAGAAACTCTGCCAACATGATTAAACATGCGAATTTCTGAGTACAATTTTTTACTCTTTATTTTTCCTGTCAAATTGTTTTTGAAAATATAAAAAAACAATATATCATGAAATCTATCAATTGAAATCTAAATATGATTCCTGATTTATGACTTTAAATGTGACACATATTAACATATTTAATGTATGTTTACATATGTGCCACATATTTTTATGCAATATTGCTATAAAAAATAACCAAATGTGGTATAAAAAGATTTTATACTTTTGCTTATAAAAATGTATACCAACCTGGTGTAAACACATTTTATACTTTTTTCGGATAAAATCTATACCAACTTTTATAAATTTTGTTTATACGATGTTAATGTATACATTTTATAACATATTTGGAATTGATTTACAGTGGCTCACAGCTTATTTCGTGCAGACGATGTGTTAAACTTTGAAATGCTATAACTTAGTAACTAGTACTGGTAATGAAAAAATTTAAACGACATTTGTTTGCTAGTAATTATACATTTAAATATAAACTTTCATTTCTTTATATAAAAGTCTACTAAAAAGATAATAAACAAAAAACTGAAAAAGCAGCAGAATTCAACGCCACAGCTTATTTCGTGCACACTGTTTTTACATGTAAGCTTTTGAACGTGATGCCGTTATTTTCTTTTTCTCGTTCGCTGTTTTTATCTTGACTGATGTCCTGATTCTTCTGATCGGAGTTAACAGTTGTTTTTAGTCTGGACTTAAAACCTTAAGTGCACTAATTGATTTGTTTAAAAAATGGGCCGTCGCACAACAATATAAGAGCACGAAATAGTTTTATTTCACTTTAAAAAAGAAAAAATCCAACCGCAAATAGCTGAAATAGTAAAATTGAGACCCTCTACAGTGCAGTACATCATCCAGCGCTTTTTGCAAGAAAATCGTGTGGCTGATAAGGCCAGAAATGCTCCAAATAAAATATGTACAGAAGCGGACGAGCGACTTATTCTGCGAAAAATCGTAGAAAATCTGAGGCTTTAGGGTCCCAAATTGGCCAAGGAGGTTGAGAAGGAGTTGGGCAAGAAATGCTGTGCCGAAACAATTTGTCATCTGCTGCGGGCCAACAAGTTTAATGGTCGAGTTACACGCAACAAATCTTATATTAAAAAAAAAAAATCAGCTATGTCGACTGAACTTCGTCAAATAACACGTTTTATATTCTAGGACATTCTGGAATGACGTCATTTTCTCGGACGAGTTTAAGTTCAATATTTTTGGCTCCGAAGGAATGCAATATGTATGGCGTAAGGCTTATAGCGAGCTGAACAATAACCATCTCAAGCCTACAGTAAAACATGGTGGCGGCAGCGTAATTGTTTGGGCCTGTATGGCTGCATCGGGCGTTGGAAAATTATTTTTTATTGGAGGCATTATGGACAAGACAATGTACCTAGATTTTATAAAAGAAAATTTGCTTCAAAGTATCGACACCTTGGGCGTACGAGAGACATTTCGGTTCTACCAGGACAACGACCCAAAACATAAATCGAGAATCGTCCAGTCATGGTTGATTTGGAATTGCCCGCATCTTATGAATCCGCCTGCACAGTCACCCGACTTAAATGTAATAGAAATTTTGTGGGAAATTTTGGAGAGTGGCGTTCGCAAGCGGAATATTTCCAATAAAAATTAATTGAAAAATGCATTGATGGAGGAATGGCAACAAATACCCCCAGATATTACAAAAAATTAGTAGAGTAAATGGATAGCCAGTAAATGGATTAAAGATGTAATTTATAAAATGGCGGCCACACAAAATATTAAAAAAGACAAACATATTACATTTTCTTAAGATTCAGTGGAGTGCACGAAATAAGCTGTGGCGTTGAATTTTGCTGCTTTTTCAGTTTTTTGATTATTATTTTTTTAGAAGACCATTATATAAAGAAATGAAAGTTTATATATAAATATATAATTACAAGCAAACAAATGTCGTTTAAATTTTTTCATTACCAGTACTAATTACCAAGTTATAGCATTTCAAAGTTTAACACATCGTCTGCACGAAATAAGCTGTGAGCCACTGTATATTTATACCAAATAGTATAAAATTTATCCTCATATTTTTGGAGTTTACTCCTTTAGAATCGATTTGCATATAAAGAAATTATATTAGGGGGTAAAGTCAAATTTTCAACTATTTTTCGTTACGTTTGAATTTTCAACTATTTTTTGCGTTATGGTTGAATTTTCAACTTTTTTTCGTTACGTTTGAATTTTCCAAAGAAGTAAAATATAAGGAAATGGTGTTCTTCTCACATACAGTGTACGTGTGATGCGGCATGTGATGAGCGAGACGAAGAGTGTTTTTGACAATTCGATATCCCAACATTGGATATCGAATTGTCAAAGTACAATCATTTCTCCATAGGTGCATTCATTTTCCATAATTTAACACATTTTTAGGGCGCGTTTTTTAAATGAATGAATGATTGAATATAAACCAAGTGCATAAACAAATTTTATTTTTTGAAAATTAATAACTTTTTATATTATTTGCTAATTTTATTCTCAGCTTTAGAGTGAAACCGAACCGAACACCCAGAAAAAAATCGGTAACGCACCAAATTGTGTACCTAAAGGGTGGTGTGGAAATAGTAAAGTAGTACAATATCGTATTTTATTGAACAAAACAAATAAGATAGCGATTGCTTTAAACTTGATCACATATTGAACAGTCACGTTGTTCAAGTTTCCGAAATCCGAAAGTTTGGCCCTTTTTTAACGATGCCACCAAATACGACCCTTTGTGAATGTTAATGTATTTGTAGAACCAACACAAATATGAGAGGTGCCGCACTTTTGTTCAACTACAGCACTTCCTTATATTTTACTTCTTTGGAATTTTCAACTATTTTTTGCGTTATGCTTGGCCAATCGAATGCAATGGAATTATCAAGGTCACAGGCAGATCATTGGCATTTTAATGGATTCCATGGAGAATTTGGACAAAAGTGGATGATTCTATGGCCATTCGGATGCAATGGGATTATCAAGGTCACAGGCGGGTCATTAGCACTTTAATGGATTCCATGGATTCCATGGAGGTGACAGGGGAGTCATTGGAACTTTTATTGGTTGAAGCAACATTTGGACCAAAATGGATGATTCTATGGCCATTCGGATGCAATGGGATTATCTGAGGTCAGAGATGGGTCATTGGAACTTTTATGGGTTCCATGGAACATTTGGACCAAAATGGGTGATTCTATGGCCAAACGGATGCAATAGGATTATCTGAGGTCATAGACGGGTCATTGGAACTTTTATGGGTTCCAAGGAACATTTGGACAAAAATGGATGATTCTATGGCCAATCGGATTCAATGGGATTATCTGAGGTCACAAGCGGGTCATTGTGTCTTTTGTGGGTTCCATGGAACATTTGGACCAAAATGAGTGATTCTATGGCCAATCGGATGCAATGGGATTATGTTAAGTCACAGGCGGGTCATTGTGTCTTTTGTAGGTTCCAAGGAACATTTGGACCAAAATGGGTGATTCTATGGCCAATCGGATTCAATGGGATTATCTGAGGTCACATGCGGGTCATTGTGTCTTTTGTAGGTTCCAAGGAACATTTGGACCAAAATGGATGATTCTATGGCCAATCGGATGCAATGGGATTATCTGAGGTCATAGGCGGGTCATTGGAACTTTTATGGGTTCCATGGAACATTTGGACCAAAATGGGTGATTTTATGGCCAATCGGATGCAATGGGATTATCTGAGGTCATAGGCGGGTCATTGGAACTTTTATGGGTTCCATGGAACATTTGGACCAAAATGGGTGATTCTATGGCCAATCGGATGCAATGGGATTATCTGAGGTCACATTTGGACCAAAATGGGTGATTCTATGGCCAATCGGATGCAATGGGATTATGTGAGGTCACAGGCGGGTCATTGTGTCTTTTGTAGGTTCCAAGGAACATTTGGACCAAAATGGATGATTCTATGGCCAATCGGATGCAATTGGATTATCTGAGAACATAGGCGGGTCATTGGAACTATTATGGGTTCCATGGAACATTTGGACCAAAATGGGTGATTCTATGGGGAATCGGATGCAATGGGATTATCTGAGGTCATAGGCGGGTCATTGGAACTTTTATGGGTTCCATGGAACATTTGGACCAAAATGGGTGATTCTATGGCCAATCGGATGCAATGGGATTATCTGAGGTCATAGGCGGGTCATTGGAACTTTAATGGGTTCCAAGGAACATTTGGACAAAAATGAATGATTCTATGGCCAATCGGATTCAATGGGATTATCTGAGGTCACAAGCGGGTCATTGTGTCTTTTGTGGGTTCCATGGAACATTTGGACCAAAATGAGTGATTCTATGGCCAATCGGATGCAATGGGATTATGTGAAGTCACAGGCGGGTCATTGTGTCTTTTGTAGGTTCCAAGGAACATTTGGACCAAAATGGATGATTCTATGGCCAATCGGATGCAATGGGATTATCTGAGGTCATAGGCGGGTCATTGGAACTATTATGGGTTCCATGGAACATTTGGACCAAAATGGGTGATTCTATGGCCAATCGGATGCAATGGGATTATCTGAGGTCATAGGCGGGTCATTGGAACTTTTATGGGTTCCATGGAACATTTGGACCAAAATGGGTGATTCTATGGCCAATCGGATGCAATGGGATTATCTGAGGTCATAGGGGGGTCATTGGAACTTTTATGGGTTCCAAGGAACATTTGGACAAAAATGGATGATTCTATGGCCAATCGGATGCAATGGGATTATCTGAGATCATAGACGGGTCATTGGAACTTATATGGGTTCCATGGAACATTTGGACCAAAATGGGTGATTCTATGGCCAATCGGATGCAATGGGATTATCTGAGGTCATAGGCGGGTCATTGGAACTTTTATGGGTTCCATGGAACATTTGGACCAAAATGGGTGATTCTATGGCCAATCGGATGCAATGGGATTATCTGAGGTCATAGGCGGTTCATTGGAACTTTTATGGGTTCCATGGAACATTTGGACCAAAATGGGTGATTCTATGGCCAATCGGATGCAATGGGATTATCTGAGGTCATAGGCGGGTCATTGGAACTATTATGGGTTCCATGGAACATTTGGACCAAAATGGGTGATTCTATGGCCAATCGGATGTAATGGGATTATCTGAGGTCATAGGCGGGTGATTGGAACTATTATGGGTTCCATGGAACATTTGGACCAAAATGGGTGATTCTATGGCCAATCGGATGCAATGGGATTATGTGAGGTCACAAGCGGGTCATTGTGTCTTTTGTAGGTTCCAAGGAACATTTGGACCAAAATGGATGATTCTATGGCCAATCGGATGCAATGGGATTATCTGAGGTCATAGGCGGGTCATTGTGTCTTTTATGGGTTCCAAGGAACATTTGGTCAAAAATGGATGTTTCTATGGCCAATCGGATTCAATGGGATTATCTGAGGTCACAAGCGGGTCATTGTGTCTTTTGTGGGTTCCATGGAACATTTGGACAAAAATGGGTGATTCTATGGCCAATCGGATGCAATGGGATTATCTGAGGTCATAGGCGGGTCATTGGAACTTTTAATGGTCCCATGGAACATTTGGACCAAAATGGGTGATTCTATGGCCAATCGGATGCAATGGGATTATCTGAGGTCATAGGCGGGTCATTGGAACTTTTATGGGTTCCATGGAACATTTGGACCAAAATGGGTGATTCTATGGCCAATCGGATGCAATGGGATTATCTGAGGTCAAAGGCGGGTCATTGTGTCTTTTGTAGGTTCCAAGGAACATTTGGACCAAAATGGATGATTCTATAGCCAATCGGATGCAATGGGATTATCTGAGGTCATAGGCGGGTCATTGGAACTATTATGGGTTCCATGGAACATTTGGACCAAAATGGGTGATTCTATGGCCAATCGGATGCAATGGGATTATGTGAGGTCACAAGCGGGTCATTGTGTCTTTTGTAGGTTCCAAGGAACATTTGGACTAAAATGGATGATTCTATGGCCAATCGGATGCAATGGGATTATCTGAGGTCATAGGCGTGTCATTGGAACTTTTATGGGTTCCATGGAACATTTGGACCAAAATGGGTGATTCTATGGCCAATCGGATGCAATGGGATTATCTGAGGTCATAGGCGGGTCATTGGAACTTTTATGGGTTCCATGGAACATTTGGACCAAAATGGGTGATTCTATGGCCAATCGGATGCAATGGGATTATCTGAGGTCATAGACGGGTCATTGGAACTTTTATGGGTTTCATGGAACATTTCTACCAAAATGGGTGATTCTATGGCCAATCGGATGCAATGGGATTATCTGAGGTCATAGGCGGGTCATTGGAACTTTTAATGGTCCCATGGAACATTTGGACCAAAATGGGTGATTCTATGGCCAATCGGATGCAATGGGATTATCTGAGGTCACAGGAAGGTGATTGGAACTTTTATGGGTTCCATGGAACATTTGGACCAAAATGGGTGATTCTATGGCCAATCGGATGCAATGGGATTATCTGAAGGTCATAGACGGGTCATTGTGTCTTTTGTGGGTTCCATGGTACATTTGGACCAAAATTGATGATTCTATGGCCAATCGGATGCAATGGGATTATCGGAGGTCACAGGCGGGTCATTGGAACTTTTATGGGTTCCATGAGACGTTTCGAACAAACTTTATGATTCTATAGCCAATCGGATGCAATGGGATTTTCTGAGGTCATTGTCACTTTTATGAATGCTACGAACAATTTAGACATAAATGGATGATTCTGTGGTCAAGCGAATATAACTGGACTATCTGAGGTCTAGGCTGGGTCTTTAATTGATGACTTTAATGGATTTCATATTAAAATAACATTTTTGAGAGAAAACCTTAATTTATATTAAGTTTTTTGGAAGAACACTGGGGACGTCTAGATTTTGTTCTATCATCACGATTTGTAAAAAATTTTACTTCAATTTTTTACGTTTTGAGTTTAAGTTATTTAAATTTTACTGCCTCAGTTGTTGGTAACGACATTACATTTTGGTAATGAAATTAATAATGTTTACTGTTAATGCATGATGAGTTTATATATTTAACCACTTGCCTATTGTACATGATTATATAAAATTCCAAGGCAATCAATAAGAAGTAAACTCCAATCGCGCGTCGTAGCTGACACGCACACTTTTTTTTACTGTGTACTGTACCTACATTACGTAACAAAATATAACAATTGTGCGTTTTTTTTTTTGTGTTGAATATCGAATCCTAGCTTAAAGCTTAATTTTAAAGAGCATATCATAACGTTAATTGTTATCAAAAACTTGAAAGGTGATTGACAACATGCGAAACAGTTAATACGATATAAAATTAAAAGCAAGAAGTGTAGAAAGTGAAATAATTAAGACTGCAGAATCGTATTTGTCATGCCAAAAAATGTCCCGAAGCTAAGAAAAGTACCTTAAGAATGCAACTGCAGCTAGTCCACAACTCAGCTCACGAAAGTGCTTTTACATTTTCTACTGATTCTTTAGAAATTAAAAGCTAACTGTTATTTTTTGCCTTGTATTTTTTTCGGGGAAAAATAAAGGTTACTTTCTACTTTTATTTGATCGGTCAAAAGTAACAATTATTTTGTGACTTTTAGTTTTTCGGTCAAACAAATTATGCAATTTGTGTTTTTTAAAAGGCCGCTTGACAGATGTTGACACCATCAGTAAAATGTCTCACCGATAAGATGAAAATAATATATCAATAGTTTTTTAGTCGGTAAAATGACCTTTGAAAAAATACAAATTGCCTGATATTTTTGACCGAAAAAATAAACGGCAGAAAAAACTGTTATTTTTGACCGATAAAATAAAATTCAAAAGTAACTGTTACTTTTGCCCAAAAAAATATAGCGACTTATGTGACTTTTTCGATAAAAACCATAAACGGTACGGTCCCTGGAAATAAATATTGAATAAACAGAATATTATTCTATTTTGTGTTGATTGATTTCCTTTTAAGATACTTTCTCTCTATTTCACACTAAAATCTCTCATATATTTTACTGTTTAAGAAATTTCACTTCTGCCACATGTACGTTGCTACACGCGAGTTTTTTTTTTAATATATATTTTTATTGTTATTTTAGCAGAAGCTTTTGAAAGGCTGTGACAATGGATCAGTTTCAACAGTAAACCAGAACACTTAAAGTAAAACTACACTCAAGGAAAATGCTGTTTTATCAAACAAATCCTGGGTTGAAATAACAGATTTCACTGTTAAATACCATCCAACAAATGAAACTTTCAAATCAACAGTCGGTTGACTGATAACCATAACATATATACATATATAGCAAAACGCATTTAAAAACTATTGCCTAGAGAAGACAGACATTTCTTTAACAACACAAAAATATTTCAACAGATGATTTTAACAGAACAAAAATACGCTTCGGAGATATTTCGCCTTGACAAGAATTTAAGGTGAAACAAGTAAAGAAAGTCTAAAGTCGGTCTAGGCCGACTATGAAATACCCTAAACCTACTTTTTCAAAAAAAATAATATTATTGAAAATAGGTGTGTCCGTGGGCGGATGAAGCCTATATTTTATATGCATTTAAATGTTGATGAAAAATTTACACATACCAAGTTTTAACCCTGTAGCTCACAGTTAATGCCCTTATTGTGCTTTCGCTGTTGGAGGTGGACGTGTTCATGGACGGATTACTCCCAATTTTTGAACAGACCTTAGTTTTGGTATAAAATACATACATACCAAATTTCATCTCTCTATGACAAGCATAAAATTATTGAGTTTTAAACTTTTTGGGTTGTATGGGAGGTAGGCGTGTCCGTAAGCGGATGATGTCCATTTTTCGAAGACATCTTTGTGTTTGAATAAAACACATACATATCACATTTTATTATTGTAGGCTAATTATGAGCTGAGTTATGCAGTTTTCAATTTTCGCGTTGTATGGGAGGTAGGCGTGTCCGTGGGGGATGATGTCTATTTTTCAAAATCATCTTTGCTTTGTTATAAAAAACATATGTGGCAAATTTTAGCTCTGTAGGTTAAACAGAGGCTTATTTATTGCGTTTTAAATTTTTGGGTTGCATGGGAGGTGGGCGTGTCCGTTTGCAGATGACGTCCATTTTTCGAAGACGTCTTTGTGTTGATAAAAAACAAATACATACCAAATTTTATTGTTGTAGGCTAGTTATGAGCTGAGTTATGCAGTTTTCAATTTTCGCATTGTATGGGAGGTAGGCGTGTCCGTGTTCGGATTCCAAAAATATGCAATAGTGCAGATCCTTGGGTTCTTGTGACAATGTGTACAAAGTTTCATCCAATTATCTCAACTACTTCTTCTTATCCTGTGTTTACGGACAACACACAGACGGACGGACATGAATAGCTCGACTCACGAGATGACGCTGATCAAGAATATATATACTTTTCTATACCGGACTCGCTTCGTTCTATGCTTTACAAACGTTTGCACAAAGTTAATATACCCTAACCTTTCAGGTTTAGGGTATAAAAATTGACGATTTTTGACGAACAATTTTTTTCTAATCAAAACTATTGGCAGATGTCAAACTGATTTCAAAATACTTTCAGATGTATTATCTTCTCAAATACAGCTTCCACAATGAGTGTCGAACAAATTTTCTCCCGCTCTCAAAAACAACACCTATTTCTCTCTGCGATAAAAAATTGCTCTATTTTCGATAATAGTAATTAATATTAATTATACCCCAAACCTCAGGGTATATTAATTTTCAAATAAAATGTTCTTCAACTAGAATAAATTTTCACATTTTCGAAGAAATATTTCGATAATAAATAATGATGAGTATTTTTGAGGGTTTTCATAATTTTTCTCTTAATATGATGCCTTTTTTATTATATTCCGAGAAACTTTGTTCTGAGTTCGCCTGACAAAACCCTCTACCTTAATGATCATAATACATACATACTTTGTGAAAGCGTTCATACAAAATTAAATTAAAAAACAATGATTATATATTCGTGACATCGATGTACGATATTCGATGAACATCGAAAATCAATTATCCTACATCCCTATCCCCCCTGGAGCTTTATTAGTTTTTTATATGGGAGGTACACAAAAAATTTGGCCGTTCTTAACGACACTCTGTCCGAAGGCCACACAAATAAAGTAACAGATGTGAACTGAACATCGATTATATCCTATACATAATTTTGTATAGGAGATGCATGCAGAAGTTGACCGATCTTAGCAAAATTCAAATCAGTAGGGTCTGATTAGGAGTTTTTATGGGATGATTAATGAGTTTTTATGGGATGATTATGAACAAGTTAGCCGACTTTAAAAAATAGAGTAATAGATGTGTAACGCAAATAGTCGACATCGATTGGACCCAATGGGTACTGCCCTAAGAGCTACATATTTAAATTTTTAAAATAATTTTGTATGGAAGGTACAAGAATTATTTTTTTTAATTCCTCCTCGAAATTTGCTAAATTTTAAAAACTAAATTTATCATTTTTCGTACAAAACCTACTTTTTGAAATATTCATAATATTTTTCTTAATTGAAAAGGGTCGTTCTTTTAGAAATCAATAGTTAATACTTCAACTAAAATTACAAAAAAGGTTCATCAGAATCCACAAATCCTTTTTTAAGGCCCTTGGGACTGGCTTTTTGAAACCATCATAACGTTTTTGCTGATAAAAACGGCAGAAAATATTTTGGAAGTTAATATTTAAAAATGTATTTAAAAAATTTATGAAAAAACAAAAATCGTTTTTGTTTTGTTATAAATTATCAAAATTCGCAAAATTTTTGAATTTTTAGGAAAAATTCTTTTACAAAAAATTATTAAGTTAAAATAATAAGTTACATAAGCAAAATGCAATTTCAAATTCATAATCTTGTTTAAAATTTTCTTCCTCTTTACTGTTGGAGGCCTAACTGGGGTAGCCTTCGCTAGTCTTTTCGTGGCCTCGCATTGATTTATTACTAAAGAAATTTTAAAACACAAAATTTGTTTCCTTATTTTCGTTACTTATTTATTTTTTTCGCATTGTCTCAATTCACTTACTTTCTTTCACAGTGCAAGTTTATAAATAATTCATAAAAATGATTGAAGTTTTAAAATGAAAAATTGTTGCTTATAAAATTATACTGAAAAATGTTCCAAACAGCAATTAAAAAAAGAGTATAGTTGAAATCTCAATATTTAGGTCAATGCGCACAAACCTATTGTCCTTTTAGAATAACCTTCCATAACTATCTACAGATAAAGGACACCTTTACCTTCGAACATTTTTGTGGTGGATTTTTTACTAATATGAACATAGTATTGGGAACATACTGTGAAAATTTCTAGCAAACTATTTTCTTTTTAGCTTCTATTTTCAGATAATTTTAAAAAATTTGTTGATAACAACCTATCTTTATGCAAATCTACTTTAGCATTACATGCATCACTAACAACAATTTTTGAATTACGTTTTTGTTTTATTACATACATCACTAACAACAATTTTTGAATTATGTTTGATTTTATATATTCAATAAAAAATAAACAATTTGTCGATCTTTTATAATTTTTGTGCAATTATTTTTTTTTTTCATTTAATTTTTTGCAATTTTTTAGCAAAGCCTTCAAATTTGTTTCGCTAAAAGCGTGCTCTTAAATAAACAGCCTCCACTAAATACCAACGTTGTTTTCAGATGCAAGCCTAAAAGCAGGCAATAGTATTTTGCATTAAGCCACAAGCAAAGAAATAACTCTTGCGATCATGTCTGTTCAATGCGTTAGCAAAAAAATAGCAAACAAATAAACAGCTAAAACCAAAACGCTAATTCAAGATTTATAAACATATCATATTTTCCTGTTTTTTTTTTTTACAAAATAATAACCGCAAAGAATTGTTGAATTTCACAAAAAAATTATCTTTTACAAATAACTCAAAACACCAATTTTTTTAAGCCAACTTTGAAATTATCTCCTCAACTTCTTCCTTGGTGTGCATGCGGAATAGTTTATCTGGCGTCATGGTCATCACTTCGACATTTGTCGAGTTAAGCTTTTCCTCCATCACTTGTTTCAGCGTATTCAAAGATAAATCAATGGCATCGTGCATGGTCATCTCTGTAGTAAAGTTATCCTGTAGATTCTGTTGTGCACCCTCACTACCCGAACCAATTGCCTTGGCACCATAACGTATATAAGTACCGGATGGATCCATGTGCCATAGCTGTGGCTTGCCATCTTCAATGCCGGCAAATAATATAGCAACACCAAATGGTCGACTCATTGCAGAGCCACCATCACCGCTATCACCGAACTGTATGGCCAAAGCAGATACGGCCTGAGCGCAGGATTCGATGGTCATGCGTTCGTTGTAGACGAACCAATGATTCTGACATTCGACGCGAGCACGTTCGATAAGTGTGCGTGCATCGGCCATTAGACCGGAGGTGGCGCAGCCAATATGCTTGTCTACTTCGACAATTTTTTCCACAGTGCTGGGCACCATGAGTGGTGAAGTGATGCGTTTCTCCACTGCAAGTACAACTCCTGCAAGTGGTTAAAGAGGTAGGTAAATAAATCATGCTGTTATACCGGGTGTGTTATCGCAAACTTACCTTCATTAGTGCAAATGCCGATAGCTGTGGAGCCCAATTTGATGGCTTCAATAGCGTATTCAACTTGGAACAGTCGACCCTCTGGCGAAAAAGTATTAACGCCACGGTCATATTCGGATCTTGTGAGAAACATCTATGATGAGAACAATGAAGTTTTGAGGTTAGTTTCGTTATAGGTTTTGCCGTCAAGCAATAAAAGTTTAAGATATAAATAACTGTTGCAATGATTTCTTTAACGTTTTTTCTATAAAACTTACATTGATTGTATATTATTTGTTAATTTATTAAGAAACTTTGCACAATTTACTTTCAGAAAATGACCAAACACTTTTTGTTTGGCTGTTGCCGAGCTGTCAGACGTCAAATTTTGTGACTTGCAAAGCGTTAGTGTTGCCAACTATTGCAATTTATGTTGCTGCCAACCGCCGTTGAATGTAGGAATGCTATTCACAATAATTTTTTTTACAACTCTTGTTTTTCAAACAAAAAACTGTAATAATTTGTTTATTTAAAATGTTTATTTAAAATAATAATGTAGTTTAAAATAATTTTTGTAGATATTGGAACGAGAAAAATTAATCAGTCAATTTTAACTGCAAAAATTTTTAATTAAATACCATAGGTATTCGTTCAACAAGTAGTTAATTTTATAATTAAATTAATTTAACATAAGCAAAGATGCCAAAATTCATAAAAATTAAGAGATTATTTGTAAATTTTGTTCTGAATTTAATTAAGATGTGACTGAAAAAATTGGACAGATTGAAAAAATGTCGTATAAATTTAAGTATATATATACAAAAAGTTAATTTCTTTTAAAGCAAGTGAAATATGTTATCACCAAAATTTTAATGATGTGTGTATAGAAAATAAAATAATTCGTAAGGACATACTATGCGCTCTTGAATGAGCAGCATCGCTAACTCCCTCTGTTTCTCTTTACGCACGACAAGCAAATCAAGTTTTCGAGCTTCACAAGTATTCGAGCTTTACAAGCCTTTACAAGTACTTATGAGGGAGTTATCGATGAAGAAAATATGAAGCATTTATTCACAAGCTTCAAAAAATAGTTTATTTTGCTTACAACTTTGGATGGATAGGAAAGTTTTTGATGACAAGATGTTCATTAATTTCCCAAATTTGTTTTTTATTTCAAATAAAAATTTTTTGTTGAAAGTACTATTTGATTTTCGAAAGTATATTTTTCATTTCGAAAAAATTTCGAACGAGTGAAATAACGACGAAAACAAGTGCATTTTAATTCAGTTTTCCACAAACCTATCTAGATTCGAGGGCGAGTCAATAAGTCCCTGACTTTAATGAAACACTGTTTTTTGACAACAAATCATTTTATTTTTCAATATAGACTCCTTTGAACTCCATACATTTCGTTCAACGTTTCTCAAATTTTTGTATCTTCTCCAAAAATAAAGTTTTTCGAGGTCATTTGAGGTATTTGTTTGTGAGATGATTTCATCATTGGAATCAAATCTCTTTCCGCTAAGCCATTTCTTTAAGTTTGGAAACAATAAATAGTCACTAGGGGCTAAATCCGGAGAATAGGACGGATAAGAGAGCCATTCGTAGCCCAATTAATGAAATTCCGCCATGGACACTGTATTTGTTTTCGTAGACGATTGCAATGCGGCCCCCATCTTGCGGCTAGCCTTTTCATGCCCAAGTGATCATTCAAGCTCCAAACCACTGAGCCATTTTATATGTGATAGGCTTCCTATGGCTTTTTCGTGAATTGATTTTTCGCCACCAATTCCGCACAACTTAAGCTTATGGGATGACAATCGTTATAATTGAATCCGAAAGTGAAATCATTGAATAATTACAAATACTATTAAGCCACGTTTCCATGTGATCTTATCTTATCTTATCCCATTTTTAGTAAGAAAGAAAGAGCATGCGTCGTGCCATATTTTATGGGGTTAACTAAAGTAAGTGTGAAACAGGCATATATTTTCTATTTTTATAGCATGAAAATTATAAGATCTATAAGATCACATAGAAACGCGGCTTTATTCAATAGTGAAATGTTTAAAACCAAATTTTATTTTTTTTTTTCAAGGATTTCAATACCATTTCGAATGAAAGTCAAATGTATAACCGATCAAATCATTAAAAAAATTCATATTTTTATTTTATTTAATTTCATTTGCTTAATTTATATTATTTCATTATTTTTATTATATTTTTTAGTCTATTAATTTGTTTAATGTTTTTTTTTTTATTTATATTTTATGTTTTACATTGTATACTTTATATTTTTAATTGAAATATACAATGATCAAATCAAATCAAATATACACTATTGATGAAATCATTTAAAAAAAATTTATTTTTTTATTTCATTTAATTTTATTATATTTTTTAGTTTATTCATTTTGTTTATGTTTTTATTTTTTTTATTTATATTTTACATTGTATATTTTATATTTTTTATTTTTAATTTTTATAATTTATATTTTTATTTTATATTTTATATTTTATATTTTATATTTTATATTTTATATTTTATATTTTATATTTTATATTTTATATTTTATATTTTATATTTTATATTTTATATTTTATATTTTATATTTTATATTTTATATTTTATATTTTATATTTTATATTTTATATTTTATATTTTATATTTTATATATTATATTTTATATTTTATATTTTATATTTTATATTTTATATTTTATATTTTATATTTTATATTTTATATTTTATATTTTATATTTTATATTTTATATTTTATATTTTATATGTTATATATTATATTTTATATTTTATATTTTATATTTTATATTTTATATTTTATATTTTATATTTTATATTTTATATTTTATATTTTATATTTTATATTTTATATTTTATATTTTATATTTTATATTTTATATTTTATATTTTATATTTTATATTTTATATTTTATATTTTATATTTTATATTTTATATTTTATATATTATGTTTTATATTTTATATTTTATATTTTATATTTTATATTTTATATTTTATATTTTTTATTTTTTATTTTATATTTTATATTTTATATTTTATATTTTATATTTTATATTTTATATTTTATATTTTATATTTTATATTTTATATTTTATATTTTATATTTTATATTTTATATTTTATATTTTATATTTTATATTTTATATTTTATATTTTATATTTTATATTTTATATTTTATATTTTATATTTTATATTTTATATTTTATATTTTATATTTTATATTTTATATTTTATATTTTATATTTTATATTTTATATTTTATATTTTATATTTTATATTTTATATTTTATATTTTATATTTTATATTTTATATTTTATATTTTATATTTTATATTTTATATTTTATATTTTATATTTTATATTTTATATTTTATATTTTATATTTTATATTTTATATTTTATATTTTATATTTTATATTTTATATTTTATATTTTATATTTTATATTTTATATTTTATATTTTATATTTTATATTTTATATTTTATATTTTATATTTTATATTCTATATTATTTTATTAAATTCGTTTTTATTTTTTGTTTATTTTTTTTTACTAAAATATTTGGTATTTGTTTTTATTTTTCCTTTTATTTAATTGTTTTTTTTTATTGTTTGTAATTTTTACTTATTCTTATATTTAAGCTGACTCTATATTTCCCTTTACCTGTCTTTTAAAGAAAAACACTGAAGAAAATTTTTAGTTCTGGTATTGCGATTGCTTTTTCGTTTATTTAGTTTATAGTAGAATTTTTCACATTTTTATATACATACATATGAATGTTCTTTGATAACGTATATTTTATACATTTTGTAAAGGATAAAAAAAATTAATATTTTGCTTTGAGTACATCGTTTAAATAAGGGCGAATTCAATTATAGTTTGAATAATTTTGGGGGAGAACTGATATTAACATTGTTATTGGCGTGTGAGTTTGTATGTGTCTTTAGTGAGTTGTTTTATTTTTAGTTATTTTTTCAATTATATTTTTATTGATTTTTTTTTGTTTTATTTAATATGTGGCTAAGTAAATAAAATAAATAATTCATTGTTTAAATAAAGCTATAAAGAATCAAAGTAACAATTCAACAATTTTAATTTAATTAAATTAAATAAAACAATCTTTAAAAATGAGAGAAAAATTTAATTTTTTTCGGCATAATAAAATTATTTAAAACAGGGAGGAGGTAGGGGAGAAGTGTGGAAAATATTAAGTGTGAATTAATTTTAATTCATGAGCAAATATTTGTTGCTTTATTGAGCAATATTTTTTTTTTCTTTAATTTACTACAAGGTATCAAAAAGGTTAGTTAGTTTATTCAATTTATATAGTTTAATTTATTATGTAGATTTTTTTTTAAATTTTTTAGTTTTCTTTTTTTTGTATTCGTTTTGTTTTTAAATTAATTTTTTAAGAATTAATACGTGTTGCTTACAGAAATTACTGCTTATTTATTTTAGCATAAAAAAAATAACAAAAAACGATTTATTTTTAAATACATGACTCGGCACAACACCATTTTCAAGGTTTTTCAACGTTGCATTCACTATATTAGAAGAAAAAAAAATTCCGTAAATAACTTCATTGGCGTTTGTGGTAGTTTTCTTTTCTTTTTGGCGTTGCAAAAAAAAAAAACGCCGCACGATTACTTAAAACTAAACAGCTTAAACTATGCTTTAAGTTTGCTGAGCTTTATTTAGTCGCTGTGGATTTTTCGCAACTACATTTGTGGTGACTTGATTCCATCTTCAGTTAGCAGCTGCTTTTTATTCAAAGCTTTATCACTGTTTCTTTACATTTTCAGTCAGTGATTTCTTTTATTTTCGTGTAAAAAAAAAAAAAACAAATAAAAACTTCATTAAAAAATGTAGACCTCATTTTAACATTTAAAAAACATGTTAAGCTTTTATTTTTAATGTTTATGGAAGCTTTTGTTAAGTTTTGCTTAAAAAAAATTGAGCCATTGCTTCTTTCTCAAGTCTTCTTGCTGTTGTTTTAAGTTCTTTATATATTTAAGCTTTCTGTTTACTTTTCATCTTTCTTAAGCTTTTTCTTTAAAGCTCTGTTTAATGCAGCTTCTTTGTTTGTTTTATATTAACAACCATGCTTTACAATTTTTTTCATTTTCATATAACTTTAGCTTCTGCCCATATTTTAACAACCTTGATAAGCTTTTACCTAGAAGCTTTTTCCTTTACTTCCTTTTATCAGCAAGGGGTACACAAAGCTTTTGCTGCATCAAAGCTTTTTTTCATATTTCACGCTTTATATTTTTAAAACACATTTCTTGTGTCCATTTAGCTTGCTTTCGCTTCATCTACTGCTGCTCCATTTAAATGACGGCTTCTTCGCCTTCCATGCTACCTACTCCACTGGACGGATTATTCAAATCTACACCATTCTCAAGTTTACTCTGCCATTGTGATGACTCATCACCACCTGCACCAGCAGCGTTGGCACCTTTTAACAGCTGCTGCAACTCTGTTGCCACATTTTTGTCCTGATAGAACAGTCTACATGGCACCGGATTAGCTGTGCTATTCAGCAGCTCAACCTGGAATGTTTCGCTAAAGCGTGAATCGATAAGTGCCTGAAAGTGTGATGTGGCATCGGCACTATTGAAATGCATTTCTGCATATTTTTCCAGTGCACAATGTTTGCTATGACCTTCGAGTAGCAACATATCTGCCGGCAGGGCACGGAACTGATCTGTCACTGCATTGTTGCCAAAGTCCAAATAGTGCACTTCGCACTTACCTTCTTCACCATCCAGCACACTTATAATGCGTGCGCGATAGAACGCCAAATCATCCGGAAACTGCGCTGCACATATGGCGCCAACGGCGATTTCAGTGAATGGTGCAAAGTCAGTCTCTGCATCAAGTAAAACATCCGTGATCTGCTCTACAGCAGCTACATCGGCGGCTAGCTGTATGTAGAATGATGCGGGCGAGTTAACATGAATAACACTACAATTATGCAAAGTTGGCACGGGCGAGAGCACCTCCACATGCGTAGAGCCACTCTCTACAGCACGACTCAACTCTTCGGCCAAATCCTTATAGTTTACCGTACTTAACTTTACTGTGTGCAGCCGCGTTTCTGAATCAAGCACATCCTCAACGATTTCAAAGAATTCACCAAAGTGCGCCTCCATTAAGGCGGCAAAGTGCTCTTCGAGCAGTGCTTCGGAGGCAGCTTCTGGCAGATTGCTCAATTCACATTTTTGAGCCAATGCCGGTATAGCACGCATATCTTCCGACAATTCACGCAGCTGTGTGGCGTTTATGATGTAGCCATAGTCTAGCAGAAAGATTTCGTAACCAGCATCAGCGGCCAAAGCCTGCTCGACGCGTCCACGATAATAACAATCGTCATCGGCAGCGTAGACGCTACAAACGCGTCCAACTTCAGCCTGTCGCAATAGGGGCGATTTTTCCACATTATCCCGCTGCAGCGTTTTGGCAATGAGCTCCATTTTGGCCGAGTTTTCCTTAAGTTGTATGTAGAATTGACGCGGCGAATCAGCATGAGAGATAACGCAAGTTTTTTTCTGCGTCGTCACAGCGGCGGCAGCAACACTTTCGCCCAGCAGTCTTTTAAGTTTCTCACCAATATTCTCGCCTGTATTTGCAGCATGAATACGCGCCACAGCCGGCTGATCGGCAAACTCACTGTATACTAGTATTTCTGCTCGCACCAGTCCTTGACACTCATCTATGAGTACATTGAAAGTCTCGGCGGCCAGCGCTTCAGTGCCTTCAGTGGAAACATCTTCCAATTGACAGTGTCTAGCGAATGGTTTAAGCTGCAGCAAGTCTTGCGGTAGCGTGCGCAAGTCTGTGGATATGGCTTCATTGCCAAAGTCTATGAAGAGTACACGATAATCAGTGCTTTCGGGCACATTTAACTCTAGAATACGAGCGCGATACAAAGCACTATCGTCTGCAAAGACGGCAGCACAAAGTTGGCCCACTGCTGGCTGCTCCAATGGTTCCATGCCGAGCGAATTTAAGGTGTGAGTCATATCCTCCAGACGTATGGCATCCTTGTTAAATTGTATATAAAAGTCACTGGGTGAGTTGGCATGCGCTATGATGGCATCCAATGCCACACCGCTATCACATATAGAAGTTTGTAAAGCAGAGGTGCAGAAACTTGCATTCATAAGATCCTGCAGTTCTTCTAGCGTGGTATTGTGTTCGCACAGCGGCGATAAGTCATCGACAATGTTGTGACCGTCAATTAACAGCTTGACAATAGCATGATCAGCAGCTGGCTCGCGCAGCTCAACGGTGAAAATTGTTTCGCCCAAAGCAGATATTTCCGAGAATTTGTTTTCGGCCTGTTCAGACCAGCTGATGCAGTGCTTAGGCAGCTCTAGAGCGCAAGGCTTTGAAAGTGCCGGCAATTCGGCTATATCTTGCGAGATTTCGCGACACTCAGGGCTGACCGATGTGTTACCATAATCTATGAAGAGCACCTCGAAGCCCTCGTTGGGCAGCTCACGCAGCAGCTTGGCACGATACCAGTTGCCATCGTCGGGAAAGAGTGCTGCCACTATTTTGTTTGGCTCCAGCTTGGTAGAGCGTTGCAGCTTCTCATTGTCGGCCAAATATATTTCAATCAATTCCAGTGCCTTTGAGTCCTTCTCGTATTGTATGTAAAACTCGCCTAAGCCATTAACATGCGATATATAGCAGTTCTCACCGGATTGCACTAGCTGCAGCGGCTTAGCGAAACCATTTTCAATGAGTTTGTCTGCAATATTAACGCCGTCAATAAAGAGTCGTATGTAGCTCTTGCGATCATTGTCACCGCGAGTGATATACTCATAGTGCAATACCTTTTGATAGGAATCATTGAAGATGGCATTGGCGGCATCTACCCAGTCGGCAGTGCCGTTTGGCTTAATGGGCAGAGCGCAGGGTATGCAAAACGGCTCAATGTTGGGAAAAACGCTCATTTCTTTAATATCTGTGGTGTCGGTGAGAGCATCGGTGTTGCCATAGTCAATAAATTGTATGACCATCAATTCGGCATCCATGATTTTGGCACGATACCATTGCTTGTCGACGGAATAGTGCGAGATGCAGTGCGCGCCATTGACAACGGCCATGAGCGGCGGCAGCGAGTTGGCTACAATTTGTAAATTTTCCTGCAGCTGATGCAGCTCATCGATTTTGTGTTTTGGATGCACAAAGAAACGTGTTGGATTATCGCAGTGACTGAGCGCAGCCTGTTCCATGTCGGCATAAGGATCCAATGAAGCGTCTTCAGCTTCAGATTCCGGATTGGGTGTAGGTGTAGGCGTTGGAGTGGGTGTAGCCGGTTTAGATGCCACACTTGTGTGCTCGCCAACTGACAGAGTGTCTTTTGCAGTCTCTGCTGGCTGCTCTGTGGATGAAACTTTCAATTTTGCCAGTGATTCGGCTAGTTGTTGCTCTATTTTCGGTTCTGAAAGTTGTTTTGGTGTTCCTGATTTCTCCGCCTTCTCAACAGCAACATCTTTCTCTTTAGTAGCAGCAGCAGCTGCAGTCTTCTTTTTAGGTGAGCCGCTAGTACTAGCAGCCTTATTTTTGCTGGCTGCTGTCACTTTCTTGGCCTGTGTTGTCGTCGGCGGTTCATCTTCATCTTCCAAAGTCAAGTCTACCGTTTCAATGTATTCCAGCACATTTGCCTTTTCTTTATCAATTAGTTTACGCATGGCATCTATATCTTTACCCTTGATCAGCTGTTTTTCTTTAAGCAAATGCAACAGGCTTTGTCCCTCTCTGCAGACATCTGCAATCAGACGATTGCGTCGCATTTCTATGGCTTTGACAGTGACAGTTTGATCTTGTGCCATTGTTTTGACTTCCGCTAACAGGAGATTATCCTCCTCTTTTGGCTTCTTAACTGCATTTTGTTTATTTTTCACTGGTTCGGCAATGCGTATTGGCAGATTTATCTCAATTGCATACGCACTTTTGTTGGTATAGAATTTTTCGTCTAGACGTTTGAGTTGGGTTCTTTCGATTTTTTCTTTGTTGCCATAATCAATGTAATAGACTTCAATTGGCTCTTGTGCACTGCGGGAACGTGTTACTATGCGCGCACGATACCAGTTGTCGTCGCTGCTTTGAGCGGCACATATCTGATCTGTTTCAAAACTGTTTAATGCAACACCTTGTTCTGTGGAAATGTGATAAATAATGGTTTAGTGCATTTTGCAATTATTTGATGTTTTTTCAAGTTACCTTCAGTTTGGTAGTGAGTATACATATCATCCAATAGTTGTCCAATTTCCAATTCCGTTGATAACATGTGCGCAAATAAGCGATAGCTAGAAGCTACATAGACTACGCGTGCCTCAAAAGATTCCAATATGATGGGATATGTACATATATTGGTTGGAATATCTTCTGTAAGCAACGGCAGCATAGGGCGCAGTAGAATTCTGAAACAATAATAAAAAAATTAGCTTTGTGGGTCTCTCATATTTTCCGGCCATGCTTACACTTTGTTATCGGTGACATCTGTTATATTGAGCACACAGGATTTGCCTTCATAGAATTGTTTAAATTTCTGCGCCACATCCGGAGTGGATTTGACGTATCGCACATCATTGTAGGAACATAAGAATTTAATTTGTTCATCACAGCCTTCGATTTGTATCTTAAAATTAAGCATATCCTTAATGGAAGAGACTTTGGCACGTATTTGTTGGCCTGGCAGCAAATCCAAGCGTAGCTCTAATCAAAAAAATAGCAATCAAACAAAATATATACAAACGTAACTAATTTGGTTAATAAAACAACTTACCTGGACAGACATCTGTGATCAAACCATCTAACTTAAGTGTCTCACGTAGCGACATATTATTTACATTTACATTAACATAGTACAGATCATTGTCTTCTTCTACGCGCTCAATATATTCGCACGTTAGTTTTGAACCAGTTGGCAAATATTTTTCCATACGATCAATGATCATAAGATGATCAACATTTGAAATAATTCCATTGAAAGCACACAAGTAAGCCATGCAGGGAAAGTCTGCAAAACGTTTCTCCACTTGCCAAATATCCTCAGAGCTGACCGTGTATTGCGAGCCGAAATCTACAAAGAGTACTTTATATTTGCGCAGCATTTGATTACAAGCTATGATGCGAGCTCGATAGAGAATATTATCCTTGCGATAGCGCGCCACAACATAGGAGCCAACACGCAGCTGCAACTGTTGATGTGTTTTGTTCTTGTAAAATTGGTACATGCGACGCATTAAGCTCTCAAATTCAGCTGTACGTGATTTAAGGTGAGTATAAAATTGATGTGGTGACACCCACCAACAGATGGTAACATCCTCGCGTGCTGGTGCTTCAATATGTTGACGTGGAAAAGCATGATCGAAGGGCATATAACATTCTGCACTTTGCTCGTTGCCGGAGCTGAACTTATCATCGGAAGACTGGTGATCTTTTGGCGAACGGTTGCCAGCTAATTTTTGACGAGGCTGTGAAAAGCCTTGTGGCGCATTTTGAGAACGTTGCTGGCCATGCTGCTGTTGAACTGGCGTACTGGGAGGTTTTTGATTACGTCTATTAGAGGGTTGGAGGAATAAATTAAGTAAATGGATTAAAAATGTTGCGGCGAAAGCTTACCTATTTTCGTTATTATCTTGTTGGCGCTGAAAACGTGGTGGCAGATTGTTAGCAGCTGCTGCACCATTGCGCTGTTGCTTATTTGTATGACTTCCGCTACCGGCACTGCCGTTGCTGCGTCTATCGGAGCTAGTGAGGCTAACATTGAGGCGATTGTCGTGTTTATCCTGATTACGTTGCTGTCGCTGTTGGTTTTGACCACGTTTACCGCCTTGTTGTTGCTGTTTATATTCACTTGAACTGGAGCGCGAATCACGATTGTCCACTGAGCTGCTGGCAGAGCTATGCTTATCCCACTCCGTGGAGAATGAATTGTTGCCACGATTGCTGCCGCCACCTTGGCGTTGTTGTTGCTGTGGAGATTTGTTATAGGGCTGCTGTTTATAGCGCTCATCGCTGTGCAAGGCAGTGGAATTTAAAATGTTGGCACCTTTTTTGTTGCTGGCTGAATGCATCGAGGGCACATCCGTTGATGAAGCAATTGAAGAAGGTGCTCTATGCATAACTACAACACCACCACCATTGATATGCTCCTGCTTGGCGTGTCCATTTTGCACGTAGTCATTGGGGTGAATATTGAAATCATCTTTTTCCAGTGTCAAGTATTGTTCGAATGGCATCGACAGCTTATAAAGTTTCTTCATTACATTCAGATCTTTGGTGCAAAGATTAACCAAGTTGACGCCATCTGGTTGTATGCGAAAGACTTTGACAGTGAAGGAGCGACGCTTGCGATTTGATTCTTCTGCCAACATTTCGAATTGTGTTGTGGCCAAATCCTTGTTCAGTTCGTTATTCTCAAAGCCCTTGAGGCAACATTGTACAGCTTGACGCGGCAACTTTAGATGCTTCTCTGCAATGGTGCTGAGTAAATTCTTTGTGACCATTTGTTCATAGCCGAAATCAACATGACGCACTATAATTGCAGTAGCATCAGCGCGCATTACTTCTGCGCGATACCATTCATTATCATACTTAACAATGCAGGGTGCACCGAGCGCCAAGTGATTTGGCACAACTTGATTTTTATTGTAATAGAGAAACATGTCGTCCATGAGCTTCTCAAACTCCTCAATGTTGCCCACTTTTTGCACATAGAAATGTTTCGGTGAATCAATGTAACGAATTTCGACTACGTCATTATTTTGCAGCGGTTCTGCTTTGGCATAAACCAAGCGACATTTTTGCACCTGTTTCAGAACGTCGAGTATATTTTTCTCCTAAAAATATAATGAAGTATGAATAAATAAAACTCACGAAGAAATAAGCATTTAAATGTTTTAGTTTAATCAGAAATATTTGAAAAAATCTATTGTAATGATTTTTTTTGGAGATTCAAATATTGTTTTGTAATAATTAAAGAACAAATAAAAACAATTTTAAAAGTCGGTGCTTTAATTTGAGGATAGATTCGGATTTTTAAAGACCACTTTTTTCTATTTATCAAATTTTTACAAATAGCCAGAATTTAATAATAAAGATAAAATTCCAATTCAATAAAGAAGATAAAATTTATTTCTTTTTCGGAAGAAAATAGTTGTGGTAGTCTTTGCTGGTCGTTTGCCGAATTCAATTCTTCAACAAGTCACGTGATAGTCTTTAGCCACACACATTTTAATTGGAGATGATTTAAATTTAAAGTTGAAATATTAGGAATACCTTTCTTTTAGTATATATTTAATGCGATACTTGTTTAGAGATGTTTAAAAACAGAAATTTTCGCAAAAGTTCTTAGTTATATTAAAAACCTTACCATAAATGACTAATGACCTAATTTTTTTAGCCAGTCCACCCCGAGCGATTATATTTTGAATACACCTAATTTGCGCCGACTTACCTGCAAAAAGAGTTCGCAGTACTGCACTAGTGGCGGTCCCTCTAGCGGCATCACCTTCAGCTTGCAAGTCTTATAAATGACCAAATCTTTGAATGCTTTCTTAAGACTTTCATCAAGTGGTTCGAGATCTTTGTGACCAGATAGTGTAAAACGTATGGCAAATGCTTTGGCACCAAGAAAATCTTGTGGAATTTCATATAAATCACGGAAATTCACCAACTCAGCATTGCCATAATCAATGTAGGCGACTTTACAAGCCGTCGGCTGCACGCCAGTTATAAGAGCTCTATACAACTGTCCATCTTCGGAATAACGCGCTATGCAAGCTGTGCCAAGCATGGGTTTCTCACTAAATTGCTTAAGTTGCACCTTCTCAATAAGATTCATCATTTCGGTTAGTTCATTTTGGGAGCTGACGAGCTGCACCGAGAATAGACAAGGTCCATTCTCCACAAAACTCACGCAAACATCGTAAATGCGACCGACTGTCAAGTTGGTGGATTTAAATGTTGCCGACAGACGTGCTCGTTGCGGTGGTGATGCTTCTATTTGTTGTTGTTGCTGTTGTAGTGTCACAAATGGACGTTGATAGCGCGCATTATAGGCATTCAGTTGAGTTGTAGGCGTTACCATGTTGTTCATACCGTTATAGATTTCTGTAGCAGTTTGAGAGTATTGTGGTTGGCCGGTATAGGAGAGACGATTGCTAACTGTGTTCATGCCTACAGAGGAATAGAGAAGAAGATAGAAGTTCATTAAGTATATATTTATAATGGAATGTTGTTGTTCACATACCTTGCATCATGGAACGTAAATTGCTTACAGATTGTGGCATACGTGGTTGTTGCACGGTTTGCTGAAATCAGTAAATTATGTAGGTATAGTCGTTACTATAAATCATTAGCCGATATGTTTCATTAAGAATGTATAAATAAAATCGAATATTTCACTTATGTGGTGCTTTGCTTGATGACTGGAAACTTCATTATCCTATCATTAAGTCGGGCACTAAACAGAAAATCTGTAACAAAGACCGATATCGTCGGCTTAGTTCTAATAAGACTTAAATCAAAATCATCTAATGTTCAGAAGGCGAAAAAAATGTTTATAATATGTTTGGAGTTTAGACAATAATTTATTGTCTTAAACGTTCTACCGGCCTTTTTTCCATACAAAGGTTAAAAACAAAATTAGGGCATAGATGTAGTTTCGATCAATCTACCTTAATCGCTAACAACCGTTATATTTCCAAATATGTTGTCTAGAATGTTTTCACAAAATTCCACAACCTCGGATAGCAATCAGACACTGCCCGTCGTTGAAATTCGCATTTGGTATAGATGATAACTTTTTTCGGTGGATCCCGTGTTTTTTTTTATGACAAATCGATCTGAGTCATAGAAGACGGCAATTCCTCAATAGAGCACGCCATCAATACAAGAGTACTGGAGGATTTAGTCCTATCACCTACTTCAGTTTTGATTTTTATAAACAAAATTCTGCCATCCATCCAATCCTTTTGATTGTGGAAGAAAGCAGCTTTTGTCATTAATATTCGCTCAAAAAACGCCAGAGATCTTTGGCGATTGAGATAAAGAGCCTAAATATGAATGACACACTCCTTTATGACTTGAAAAAAAAATCTCCGAGTGTGGTCTTGCTAATAGAGTCGAGTTAAAAGCAAGCAAGACCGAGTTTTGTTTGTTAAGCCACAAACGAATGGCTTGCCTTTTCGCTCCTTAATATGAATGGTCTAGCGAAGTCAACCGCTCTTGACGTTCTGGACATATCGACCCAATTTGACCTTCGTTGGAATGATCATATTTTCGATATGTCGAAAAAAACGAACAAGTGCATAACGGTTTCCTTAAACGGTGCAAAAAAAATACTTAACTTCAGCTGATCTTTAAACTATCTCTGCTATAGGCCGAATTAGGGCTGGCTTCAAGATATTATTTAGAGCTTCTGGACCGAACGTCGGACAGTGTAACGAGTAGGACAAGACCACAATTTTTTTCTATTTGTGGATTCTATGTTATTTTTATGTTGCCATGAAAATTTAATGAGATTAAAGTTTTTATAGTTTTATTTTCCAAAATCGCAAAAATGTAAGTATCATTCAAATACGAAACTTTAACAAAGATCTAATTGACAAGTTCTTGCCAAAATTGATATTTTTAAACATATAAACAAACAATTTTTCATATTCCACAAAAAAGGTCATAGAAGAAAAAGGACATTTTTGTTTTTTTTTTTTATTTTTGAGCATATTTTAAAACAACTCTTTCAAAACACATACTCGGAGGTTCTGCTGAGAAAATTAAGAATTTTATGAAGTTATTCCTAAAGCATGTTTTGGCCCAAATGAACAAATTTATATGTAAAATAACAAATTTTTTATAAAGTTTCAACGCAGTTAATGAAAAAGGACATTTTGTTTTGTTTTTTTTTTTTTTTGAGTATGTTTTAAAACAACTCTTTCTGAACACATTCCCAAAGGTTCTGCTGGGACAATTCACAATTAAGGATTTTTTGACGTTTTTCCAAGAACATGTTTTGGCGAAAATGAGCAAATTTATATGGAAATTTAACAAAATTTTTATAACGTTTTAAAAGCAGTTAAAAGGAAAAGTACATTTTTGTTTTTCATGGGAAAGTACAAAAGTTTCAAACGCATTTAAAGAAAAAGCACATATTTGTTTTTTATTATTTCCGAGTATGTTTTAAAACAACTCTTTCTGAACACATTCCCGAAGGTTCTGCTGGGACAAATCAAAATAAAGGCTATTACGGACGATTTTCAAAAAGCAAGTTTATATGGGAAAAAACCAAGTTTTTTTAACAGGTTTCAAGAGCAGTTAAAGAAATAGGACATTTTTGTTTTTCTTAATTTTTTTAGTATGATTTAAAACAATTTTTCTGAACACATTCCCATATAATATGATAAAAACGTGAACCTATTTAATAAAAGGTAAGTTAATTTTGTTCATTGCACTTTCTGCAACTGGAGATAATGCTCTTTTAATCTTCATTTTGTATGGAAGGTTATCGAAAGACGTAGCCGATCTTGATAAACATTTCTGTGGCGTTAATATTTATGAAAAAATGACATGTTAAATTTCATGTACCTAAGACGGTTCTTTCTATCTAATATTGGGTGCTTAAGCCTTTTATACAGGTACTACAAAAAAGTGTTCAAAATATTAAGACTTCTGGGATGTAAATTTAAAACAAGAGTTTACCGTCTCTACTCCAAGTTAACATCCTCCGACTAAATTATTGCCAGTTATTGCCGAATTAACAAAATCTTTACGCATTTAAAGGTGGTCAATATTCACAAACAAAACCAACTATACACTTGCTCAAAGATTTCTGGTGTTGTTGAATTTTTTGGACGTCCAACATGTGATTTGCTAAAAGATGTGTTGTTGAATTTTTTGGACGTCCAATCTTCAATACCTGTACGACCACATTTACACTGTAATGAGCTTATTAAGTAAAACGTACGCAAACATCTCACTTGTGGTTTCTTTGCACCTAAATTGTTTTTTGAAACGAAGTAAAACAAACGGTTCAGTGAAATAACGCCCAAATAAAAAATGAAATAACGCCAAAAAAAATTTCCATACAAATTTGGGCGTTATTTCATAATGAAATAAGGCCCAAAATTTTGGGCTTTATTTCATTTTATTTGGGCGTTATTTCATTTTTTAGTTTGGGCTTTGTTTCATTATGAAATAACGCCCAAAATCAAAAATGAAATAACGCCCAAATATTTTTCATACAAATTTTGGGCGTTATTTTATTATGAAATAAGGCCCAAAATATTTTAAATGATTTGCTTTGAAAATATTTCGGGCGTTATTTCATTTTTGATTTGGGCGTTATTTCATTTATTTTGGGCTTTATTTCATTTTTTATTTTGGGCGTTATTTCATTTTTTAAAGCCCAAAATATTTTGGGCGTTATTTCATTTTTTATTTTGGGCGTTATTACATTGGGCGTTATTTCACTGAACCAAACAAACTCTCTCCTTCACTGAAATTTTCTAACACAATGTATTGCCACAAAAAAAAATTCAAGTGAGGTGATTGCATTTTTTTTTTTACAAAATAAGACCATAAAAACTATCGTTGAATATAAGAGTTTGAAATTATTGAGCAGATTCAATTAACACTTTCAGCCATTTAAGTATGACTTTCTGTTGCTGATAAACCTTCCAAACAAAGAATTTTTCACTGCACGATATTCGGTTTATTCTATTGTACAAAAATAACATGACACATCAACTTGAAATGGCTTGTATACAAAGAATGAATTGACAGTTCGAAATAAAATTGGGTATAAGTTCAAATGAGATAACTTTACAGGTTAATAAGTCTCGCTTGCAAAATTTTCATATAGCTCGTAGATATGTGAGCGTTAAAAGTAGTATTTTAAAGTAACATATAATGATTGATGATATTATTAATAAAAAATTTAACCCTCGAGGACTAGCGTCTGGGTGGAATCCACCCATAAGGCTGAATTTCTTGGAGAAGTATATTATTTTTCATGAAAATCATCACTAAATTATAATGTAATCCTCATTTGAATGTTTATTGATGTTAAACTATTAACTCGTTTAAACTAAGGTGATATTTACATAACGCCAGTTTATTAAGAGGCTTGGGTGGTTTACACCCACGAAAGTAATGGCGTTTCAAAATTGTGGGTGTTTTTCACCCACGATAGTAATCAGTAATGAAATATTGTATGTGATTGCTAATATAAAATCAAAAGAAATCACTAATATTTGCAAAAGTTTTACCTACCCTCTCTGTAGGTACTGTTATGAATCAACTTTGCCAGATACGAACTAATCTATGATGATATGTTTTGTAGATGTAATGAGTAACTAAAATTTGTAAGTGTTTAGCTCACTTTTGAAAAACAATTTTACTTTCTGCTGAAAAAAATTATTAAATAACTTTTTCTTATATACATTTTCAGTTTTCCAAATCAGTTAACCAAAGACCCATGGCGTGAAAACTAAAAAAGTTACAACTGATTTTCCAGAATGCAGTTTTTATTTTTTTATTTTTTTCTCTTATTGCTATGTTCCCAAGTAAATGATTATATAAAAAAACAAAATGAATTTCATATAAAATATTTTTGTTTTTCTGTAGTTGGGTATTTATTCTTAAAAATAAATTGATTATTTTTATAGTTTCATTTGACAGATGAGAAACGCAGATACTAACTGACTATGGGTGGATTACACCCAATGATAGTACTGACGTTAGTGAAATAGACGATAGTTCTCGAGGGTTAAGATTAAGTTTACTGACTTTTGCCAAAAATTAGTGTTAGAAAGTTAGTATGGAAAAGTATTAAATTAAGTATGCAACAGAGACACAAACTTATTTCATCAATATAGATATTTTAGGAATGTCTTTATCAATTACAATTTTTCAAATTTTTGCAATGTTTCGTTAAATTATTGCAGTTTTTTTTTTAAATAATAGAAATTGACATGCAAAACACTTACCATTGTTACACCATGTAAGGGCATTTGATGCTGCTGTAGACGTGCAGCCAGAGAACGACGTGCTGCCATTTCTTCACGTACTTGATTTGCACTGCTATATGCGGTATAAGCATCGGGCCCAGCCACGCCTACACTCATTGTAGGATATAGCATAGAGCCACTGTGAATTGTTGTTGTAGCTGTAGCTGCTGCATTATTATTATTGTTGCTTGTATGATGATAGGTATTCATATCATTATTGTGGGCATAAATGTTGTTATTGTTATTCAGAAGCATTGAGCCAACAGTGCTGACAGCATATAATTGCTGTTGTTGTTGGAGCAGCTGTTGTTGCTGCTGTTGTTGTAATTGTTGCTGCTGTTGAAGTTGTTGCTGTTGTATTTTTAAAATTTTTATAAAATTATCACGTAATAAGCTGTTGGCCAGCGGTGCACCGATTTTCTTTTGATGTATAAGGAATTCGGCAAAGTTAAATTCCTTCCAATTTATGGTGATGAATTTATGTTGATTAAACTTGAGAAAGAACAAATTAGTAATAAAAGTTCAATGAAGGTAAAAACTTTGCACAATGATTCATCTTTTTATTACTCACTTCCATTTCAACACATATGTCCAGAGTTTGATGCATAATCATGCGTGAAACTTCATCAAGCTCAGTTTTCTTCCAATCTGTGCAAATTCCCAGCACAATATATTGTGTGCACAGTGGAGGAATACTTTCTAGTAGTTCGGGATGTTGTGGAAACAATAGCTGCAAGTAAATGTATTGAATATGTTGGTAAATTAAGTCACGGTTCAATGAATATTTTATATAAGCTTTGTGTTTGCAGCTGTTAGTTTAAAATAAAGATAGATTTTATAGATTCGTTTCAAATAATTGATCACAATTTAGACTTTGTCACAAACGGGAAGGTCATTTATATATAATTTTATAACGTCATTAAATGTTTACTTACAATTATTTAAAAAAAAGCTTACTTTACATGAAACAGAAAAATTCAAATTATTCAAATTGAAGTTAACCGTTACATAAACACTGCAAATGGCAGCATTGTACAAAATGCACGTGTTTCCAAAAAGAACAACAAAACAGGCATTGCATCAGAGACAATGCAATTTTGCAAAACTAAATTAATTTTTATAAAAAAATATGCTGTTGATATTAAATCATACAAATGTTAATTTAACTACTTCAGTAATTTTATTAAAACTCACTCACCTCATAACCCGAAACCATCACCATGTAACCGTAATCAATAAAATCCACTTCCACCTGTAAACAGCTACCTAGCGCAACGGTCGTTGCTTGTATCATGTTACCAACGCGTGCGCGTAGGAAGTCGCAGTCCGCCGGCGCAGCACCATTGGTGCGTTTGTAGAGACCAAGTGCACCGGGACGTAGTAGTGCCTGCTGGCGCAATGCTGGCAAACTTGGATCAATGGCGTAGCAAGTGGGTAGCAATTGATGCAATTTGCTGCGTACGATGCTGACGGCATCTGGATTTAAGTGGCCCGAGATCCTCAAGTACGGTCCGAAAGCGTCGACGTGTGTGATGAAGAGACGCTTTCGTTCCTTGGAGCTACCACTGTCTGGTATAAGATTCATCTTGTTTCCCTTGATTTGTTGTTGTTTTAGTTTTATCTTTCGCTTTATTTAATGTTTTTTTTTTTTTAATTTTTTAATGTCGTTTAATTATTTTATAAAAGTTATTTCGCATAGCTTGGTATGCGAAAACTTTAATTAATATTTCGATTTTCCTTGAAAATTTCGATTTTATTTTTCAAAGGTTCTCCCACAAAATTTTATTCGCTTGTCTGCGTCTCTGCAAAATGAAAAGTGAAAAAAGAATTATATAGAAAAAATTTCAATAACTGGAGAAGATGCAGCAGCGCTGCAGCAGTACAACAATTATACAAAGATCCACACCAACAACAACACACGTAAAAAACAACAACAGACAGTACATTTGTTCCAATTCGATAATCGTTTGTTTTGTGGAATTCGTACAAACAAAAATATTCTAATTGGTATTGTTAATGAGCGAGGGAAACGACAAATATTTTGTCCGTCTGACGTTAACAGCCTGCGGTGAAATAGCTGCGTCAACTGCGACGCAATCAGCAAAACATGCGACTACTTCGCGAATGAAGTATAAAACGAAACGCAAAATGTCAAAATAAGTAAACACAACGGAATGCCACGAAATAGGGTAAGTGCGCAGTTAAAGTCCATTTAGTACATTATTAATATATCAGTCAACTTGAAATTTTTGTTTATGCCTATGACACTGGTTAGTTTTAATATTTTTCAGCGTTTAAATTGTAAGTTAAGAGCAGTACGATAAATGATCACTATAATTTTCCGTTGATATGACTGCCTACGCTATATGTGCAATCAAGCGAATCAAGCGCTAAAAAATACAAAAATTTTCTACTTTTTCAGCTTCTAACAGCTTGAAATCACGAAAAAGTCATTGTGAATACCTTGTTACAGCAGAAGGAAAAACAAGATAAATATTTTGTAAAGCAGACATTCTGCATTTCTGCCGTTGCACCTTTTAATGCTGATTTTGCATTTCAATTGATTGCCTATAAATGTTTTTAATTGAAATAAAAAAGAATTGGGCTGCACGAGCTCGTTATTATTTTTAAATAATTCGGACAAGTTGTAAATTTTTGACACAAAATAAATTATATTTTTGTCGCAACAGCTGTTGAATTTTCCTCACAATTTTCTACAGACATCCCATTCACACAAGTCATTGCTGTCTATTTTATCTCCTGCTTGTTTTAAGATCTGTAGATCGTTCTTGTAAATAATTCGACAAGTTACCGATTTTTATGACGTCACGTTGTATCGATCCTTATTTACCGATTTCGTGAGAACTAGTGTTTGTGTAAGTTCAAATCGTTAAAAATTCGGTCCGTGATAAAAAAGAACACAAATCGAGAAGAAATGATTCGAAACTGAATCAAATGACAAACAGCTCTTCGTTTGTTTTTATTTTCAAGCTGTAAATTTTTATAATATTACTATTATTATTATTATTTCCTTGTTATTAGAAAGTGAATATTTTAATTTGAGATGAATGAAACTTTTGTTTTTATGTATGCCATAAGACATGCTGTGACTTGAAAACTCGCTCTTGATATTAAATAAATATACTTAATCTTAATATTATAAATATTTATTCATTACTTAAGCTTACCTTTTCATTATTTGTATTCAGTTCTTCGGTTTTGTAAGCGTTTTTTACTTGCACAAAGTAAATAAATAACAATCGGAAGTGTTCTCATTTTCCTCAAAGTCAGTGATAAAAACTTTAATTTTTATCGATTCACTTTTCTTACACAAACACTTCTTTGAAGGATTCTATTGAAGTGGAATCGGAACACCTGACAGTTTGTCGATTTGGAACAAAAGAATTGAACAGAAATCGATTCAGATTATTACACGAACACTGTAGGTGAGAATTACGTCAGAGTGACGTCAAATTGGTAATATGGATCGGTAACTGCGATCGGTACGAGTTACAAGAACGAGCTACTGATAACAAGCCAGTGTCATAACACTATTAATAATACAAATTTATCAAATAATAAATTTTAATTGAAAGTTATCTCGGATGGATTCGAAGAGTACTTTTCATAAAAATAAGAATAGCCAAAGAAAAGTTGATTTATCGATTTTTTTTTCGAGTTATCGATTTAAGAATTTTTTTTTGTTATAAGGTATGTGAAGAAAATAAGCTATATTATTCTATATATATAAACGATATTAATGATAACGGTATTATTTAAAAGGTTTTATGGCTTTTAAAAAATTTTTATATATATGAAATCTGTTGAGTACTTTGTATTTTATAAGTATTTTTATACAATAAAAAAATATTTTCTTACACAAAACCGTTATTTTCTTAAAAATTACCGTTATTACTTTGAATTATAAAGAGTAAATTATTAAAGCTTGAAAATGTATCTCTCATTTGGTATAGAAAATATATTATTTATTTGAATTTTTGTGGTGTTTTTTTATGATATAATGATTTGTCCTTGTACGGAAAATTGCTTATATATACCTTAGATGTTTTGCTTCCTTACTCCATATTTTCGAATTTATTACAATAAACAATTGTTTTCAAGGCAACATTGTAGCTATAATATTTATATGAATTAACGGGATTTTCGAGTCACTGAAAGAATTTGTACATTTTAGTCGATCAGTTAATAAAAAAATATACCTATTTTTATCTATCGAAACAAGTAAAAAAAGTCTAAAGTCGGTCTAGGCCGACTATGAAATGCCCTATGAAATACAAAACAAAAAAAAAAACAAATTGGCCATTTCAGCCCTTTAAAGGACTTTGACCGAGCTTCTTATGATCAATTGTGTTGTGTGTGTTATTAAATGTTTGCACACAATTAACCGAGAACTGGACCTACATGTTTTATGCCGACTCCGAACGGCTCATGTTCTCAAGAAGCTTTACATGGCATTATTTACTCTCTGAGGTTTGCCATTGTCTGCAGAGAGGTGGTGACCGATCAGAAAAATTTTTTATTGAAAAAAACTTTTCGCCGCGGCTGGGGATCGAACCCGGGCTCCGAGCATGCTAAGCCACACACTTAACCTGCATGCCACGGTCACCACTATGGGCCTATGAAATACCCTAAACCTAATTTCCGACTATGAAATACCCTAAACCTAATTTTCCATAATAAAATATTATTGAAAATGGGTGTGTCCGTGGGCGGATGAAGCCCACTTTAACATACATTTAAATGTTGATGAAAAATTTATACATACCAAATTGGATTCCTGTAGCTCACAATAAATGCTTTTATTGTGCTTTCGCTATGGCAGGTGGGCGTGTTCATGGACAGATAACTCCCAATTTTTGAACACACCTTAGTTTTGGAATAAAATACATACATACCAAATTTCATCTCTCTATGACAAGCATAACCTTAATTATTGAGTTTTAAACTTTTTGGGTTGTATGGAAGGTAGGCGTGTCCGTAGGCGGATGACGTTAATTTTTCAAAACCACATTTGGTATGTCATAAAAAACATACCTGCCAAATTTTATCTCTGAAGGTTAAACAGAGGCTTATTTATTCCGTTTTCAATGATTGGGTTGTATGGGAGATGGGCGTGTCCGTGAGCGCCATTGACTCATTTTTCGAAGATATCTTTGTGTTGATATAAAATACATACCCACCAAATTTTATTGTTGTAGGTTAATTATTAGCTTATGTATCCAATTTTCAATTTTTGTGTTGTATGGGGGTAGGCGTGCCGTGGGCGGATGATCTCCATTTTCCGAAATCATTATTGTCTTGTTATAAAAACAAACGTGCAAAATTTTATCTCTGAGTTAAGCAGACGCTTATTTATTGTGTTTTCAATTTTTGGATTCTATGGGAGGTGGGCGTGTCCATTAGCGGATGAACTCCATTTTTCGCAGACATCTTTATTTTGTTATAAAATACGTACATACCAAATTTTGTTGTTATAGGCTTATTATGAGCCGAGTTATGCAGTTTGCGATTTTTGCGTTGCATCGGAGGTAGGCGTGTTCGTGGGCAGATTCAAAAAATATTCAATAGTACAGATCCTTGGGTCCATGTGATCATGTGTGCCAAGTTTCATCCAATTATCTCAACTCCTTCTTCTTATCCTGTGTTTACGGACAACACACGACGGACGGACATGAATAGCTCGACTCACGAGCTGACGCTGATCAAAAATATATATACTTTTCTATACCGCACTCGTTTCGTTCTATGCGTTTCAAACGTTTGCACAATGTTAATATACCCTCACCTTTCCAGTTTAGAGTATAAAAAGGGGTCAAATTTTCAGCTGTTCAAAAAATATATGTGGTGACCGTGGCATGCAGGTTAAGTGTGTGGCTTATCATGCTCGGAGCCCGGGTTCGATCCCCAGCCGCGGCGAAAAGTTTTTTCAATAAAAAATTTTTCTGAATGGTCACCACCTCTCTGCAGACAATGGAAAACCTCAGAGAGTAAATAATGCCATGTAAAGCTTCTTGAGAACATGAACTTTAGCCGTTCGGAGTCGGCATAAAACATGTAGGTCCATTTCTCGGTCAATTGTGTGTAAACATTTAATAACACACACAACACAATTGATCATAAGAAGCTCGGTCAAAGTCGTTCTAAGGGCTGAAATGGCCAATTTGTTTTATTTTTCAGAAAATATATATTTTTAGTATCTTAACAACGTAAATTTTTTAGAAAATAACGGTTCTTAAATTAAAAAATTCAAATCTGATATTTATTAGTTTATAAATTAAAAAACATTTTTAAAATTATATATCGTTGAAAAGACATTTAATAAACTTTCGAATAGCATGTCAATCTTTAAGATTCATTGGATATTGGCAAAGATATAGGACATTTTTTTGAACATATTTTTTAACAAACAAAAAACTTGGAAAATTTAAATTTTATGTAATATAGTGTGAGATTAAATAAAAGATAAATAACGGTTTTATGTAGGTAAATATTTTACTTTCACATACAAACAGATATAAAATTAAAAAAACTGAATGAATATTGAGTTGTTAAAATTATTCTAAAAGCTTAGTGTTACCTTCAAAATGGTACCATCATTATCGGTTGCATACTAAGAAAAATACATATAGCCAGTTTTCTAAGATCTTATAAAAATAAAATTATATTAAAAAATCGATAACTCGGAAACAAACTGATTTTTCCTTCGGCTATTCTTATTCTTATTTAAAGTTATATATTATAAAGTAATATTATAAAATATTATAAAGTTATAATTTACGAATTCATTGTCAAATCGCGGCGCCCATGAAATCGTAAGCTCCCCTTTTTATTTAATGTATGAATTGCTTGGAATATATTTACTTCTTTTTTTTTTTTTTTTTTTATTTGAAGTTACTCTAGAATTCCATAGAACAACTAGAGCTGAATTGGCCAATCCGAAGATTAAAACGCCATCACCAATTATGTTTATTGTATCCTTAGTTAAAATTTATTATCAAGTACATGTGATTGCTTATCGAAAACTCGAACGCTCTCACTTTTTTATATTAAACGAATACATCTCAAAAGATCGAAGTGGGACTTCCGCGCAACTGACTGTATTTTTACTTAAACCACTTCGAAACTTTATATGATGTTTTTAATTAAAAATAATTTTTTATTATCGATTGGAGCTTTACACCCTCCATGGTGAGGAGATTAACCGGAAGTGTATTTACTTCTTTTATAATTATTTTAAGTCAGAAAAAGAACTTAGAAAAAGGGTCAACCAACATACCCTTTATATATAAAAACTACATTAAGTATACATGCGAAATTAAATTTGACTACGAAAATTAACAAAATAGCTAAGATAAAACTTTTAAGTACTTTACCCTATAAACATACTCACGTTTCAATTGCAAGACAAAAACTTATCATATCCTCCTCTTCGACAGCCTATTCGTCGAAGATTTCTCCTTCTTCTTAAACTTCTTCTGCGACGTCGTCGTCACCTTCTTTGCAATTCGATTTAATTTCTTTTCTTTTTTTTTCTTATTCAGTACGAATTATGAACAAATTTTATGCAAATTCAACAGAATTTATCACAACTCGTGAAAAAATCAACCCTATTCCTTTGTTGCACTTTTGTCTTCGAAATGATTTCTTTATTATTTTTCAACCTCAAATTCTTGTGGTAACCAATTATTTTCAAATTAAATGAAATCAAAGATTGGCGCTCCGCTGGCACATTAGTGTGGGGCTCCACCGAAATTTGACGTTGCCAAATTTGGAGCAATGCTCACGTCTGTACTTTTGTCGATTTCTGTTATGTTCATTTGTTGGGCAAACTTTAAACTTTTACAAAAACAACCAACAAAGTAACTGTTTTCGTTAACGTATTTAGATTTCTTATTATTTTCATTTGCAGCGATATTAAATAAAAAAAAGAAACGAAATAAGAGGAAGAAAAATCTATTCACAGCACGCACACACGTCAAAGCGATGAACTACAAAAGTGCGATCGACGACGACGACTGAGCAGAAATTGCGATAAAACGCAGTAGACAGCGATATTTTGACAGTTGTTGCTTTGAACAGCAGCAAGATGTGTTGGGACGAAATGTTATGTGGATGTTGTTTGTTTTGTTCTGATTCGTTATGCGTGGTGTTGCGTTGACATGCGTTGTAATGCGTTGTTACAGCCAGGAATGCAACGTTATAAGAAAATTAGAATATACTAGAAATTTGTTTAATTAAGAAGGAACACAAGAAGCACATGAAGTAAATTTTAATTTATTCTTTAGTGTTCTATTAAATAAATTAAAATTTTAAACGCTAAAACGGGGAGATTACGATTTCCGGGGCGCCGCGATTTGACGATGGATTCGAAGAGATCTCTTAATAAAAATAAGAATAGCCAAGGGAAATGTTCTGTTATCGATTTGTTTTCGAGTTATCGATTATTTTAAATTTTTATTTTGCTATAAAGTCTATGAAGAAAAGCGGCTATATTACTCCTAATATATAACCGATATTAATAATTAAGGTATTATATTAAGAGGTTATATATAAGGCTTTTAGAAAAATTTAAAATGAATAAAATCTGTTAAGTACTTTGTATTTTATAGGCATTTCAATGCAATAAAAAAATATTTTCTTACACAAAACCGTTATTTTCTCAAAAATTACCGTTATTACTATGAATTATAAAGAGTAAATTATTAAAGCTTGAAAAATTATCTTTCATTTGGTATATAATATATATAATTTATTTGACTTTTTGTGGTGTTTTTTATGATACAATGATTCGCCCTTGTACGGGAAATTGCTTATATCACTCATATTTACCTTAGATGTTTTGCTTTCTTGCTCCATATTTTCGAATATCACCATTACAATAAACAATTGTTTTTAAGGCAACATTGTAGCTACAATATTTATATAAATAAACGGGATTTTCGAGTCAGTGAAAAATTTTTAATTTTTAGTCGATCAGTTAATAAATAAATATACATATTTTTATCTATCGAAAAAAAAGATACAACTTTCAGTTTTTAAAAAAAATATATTTTTAGTACCTTTAAAACTCAAATGTTTTAGAAAATAACGGTTTTTTTAATAAAAAAATTCAAATCTTATATTTATTCGCTTATAAATTTAAAAACATTTTTGAAATAATATTTGTATTATATGTCGTTGAAAAGGCATTTAGTTACCTTTCGAATAGCATGTCAATCTTTAAGATTCATTGGATATTGGCAAAGATATAGAAAATTGTTTGAACAGATTTTTTAACAAAGAAAACACTTCGAAAATTTAAACTTCATGTAATATAGTGTGAAATTAAATAAAAGATGGATATTTTTATATGTCAAACAAAAGGTCTAACTGTAAGCTTTTAAAAAAAAAATATATTTTTAGTAACTTAATAACGTAAATTTTTTAGAAAATAACGGTTCTTTTTATTAAAAAATTAAACTTTGGAATAAATTCGCTTATAAGACTAAAAATATTGTAGTAATGATATTTATAACATAAATATTTGGAAGGTCATTTCATGACCTTTCAAATGAGATATCAATCTTAAGAATCCATAAAGTAACGGCAAAGATATAGATGTTTTTTTGAACAGATCTTTAAACCAAAAAAAATTTTTTTAATCGATTATTCGATAACTAATAGAGTTATCGATTTTTTGTTCGGCAAATCATGTTTTTTTGTTGTTCTCTACCAGAAAACATCTTCAAATCGCGGCGCCCCGGAAATCGTAATCGTGCCGCTAAAACTATCATGAAAAAAGCTGCAATGCATTTTTTGCCTTTTAAGATGCAAAAATGCAAGCAGGAAAAGTTTGGAGAAATAGAGATTTACCAGAGCAAGAACAATTCGCCAAGGTTTCAAGCTCGGAACATCCTCTCGTAGAGATGAGAATGGTGATATGGTAACAGATACGCAGTGCGCATTGAGATTAGGAAACAGCATTTTTCCCATCTGCTTGCGGGCAACAATGACAACAATTCTGCATTTGGAGAATGTAGTACGACACCACCATCCAACGATAATAAACTGAAAATTCTACCACCTCGTCAAGTTGAGGTTGGAGTTGCTATCCAGCGAATCAAAAACAATAAAGCTGCAGGTGTTGATGGTCGGGCAGCTGAATTGTTTAAAACCGTCAGCGATGAATTGATAAGATGCATCAAACCATAAGCAAAATATAGCTAGCAGAAAACATGCCCGACGGTTGAAATCTCAGTGTTTTGTCTTATATTAAAGAAAGGAGACCCGACAATCTGCACCAACTACGGAGTATTTGTGATATCCATCGCATTTAAGGTTCTCTCGAGTGTATTGTAAGCTTAAAGCCGCATATCAAAACACTGGTTGGACCTTATCAGCATGGATTTTGCCCTGGCAAATCCACCAAAGACCAGGTCTTTACACTACGCCAAATCCTAGAAAAAACCCACTAAAATCAAATTGACACCCACCATCTCTTTGTTGATTACAAAGCTGCGTTCGATAGCCCGATTCGGGATTGCCTGCACGCAACAATGTCTGACTTCAGTATACTTGCAAAGTTGATAAGACTCTGCAGGATGACGTTGAGCAATACATGCAGCTCCGTCGAGATAGGAAATGACCTCTCCGAAACCTTTACTACCGAACGAGGTTTCAGACAAGGCGACCCGCTATCATGCGACCTCTTCAATTTCATTATGGATGGGATCCCATGAAAGGCAGGTGTACATCGCAATGGAACCATATGAGTTGATGCATGCACCTTATCAATTCACCACCGCCGGTTTTAAACAGTTCAGCAGCCAGGCCATCAGCACTTGCGGCTTTGTTGTTTTTGAGTCGCTGGATAGCAACTTTAACCTCGTCATGGATAGGAAGTGAAATTTCCACTCCATCATCGTCGTTTGGTGGTGTCAGACTGCATCTGACAAGGCCGTAATTGTTGGTATCGTCACCTGCAAGCAGATGGGAAAAATGCTGTCTCCATAATTTCAATAAGCACTGCGTATCTGTTACCAGATCACCATTTTCATCTCTACAAGTGGATGCTCCGGGCTTGAAACCTTGGGTTAGACGCTTAATCTGCTGGTAGAAATTTCGAGCATCCTTCTTACCCTGGTACACCTCAATTTTTTCTCGCTCACGCTTTTCCTGCTTTCTTTTTTTGCGGCTGAAAAGGCATTTCTCTTCCTTCCTCTTATCGCGATAGTTTTCGTGCATGGCTCGCGTTGCAGCTGACTGCAGCGTCTTTTTATATGCGGTGTATTTTGCTGCTGTCGCGTCGCGACACTCCTGGTCATACCATTGGTTGCGAGGTTGCGGGCGCCGAAAACCAATGACTTCTTCAGTAGCAGTGCGCATGGAGTGGGATATATGCGCCAAAAGTCCGCCAGCGTCGTCGAGGCAAGAGTAAGGTTGGTTGAGCTTAACCGAGAGTTGAGCGGAGTAGGCCGCGGCGGTCCGTTGTGAAAGCAGCTTATCGACATCAAGCTTTCGTTGCACACCTGTGCGTGCATTCTTCGCATTGCACAATTGCATGCGGATCTTGGCTGCAACAAGATAATGGTCGTAGTCAATATTGATCCCCCGAAATGTGCGCACATCCAGTATACTTGAAGCGTTTCGTTTCGCGATTTTTGATCCGGGGACAGCCAGGTTGCCTTTTGGATATCGAGGTGTTGGAATTTGGTGCTACTAACTACCATGTTTCGCGCCGCGGCGAAGTCGATCAGTCTTAGACCGTTATTCGAAGTGGTCTCGTGGAGACTGAACTGACTGACAGTGGAGCATCCAATGTTAGCCTGGAGATTAAGCAAAGAGTACAATTGCTTATAGGAAGTAATTAGGCTGTAGTGCCCTCTTTCAACCGACGACACTAAGACATTACAAGGCGCTCATAGCACCTGTATTTCTCTATGGCGCTGAGGCATGGGTGGTATCGGGTGTTCGAGAGGAAAGTTCTTCGCAAAATCTTTGGCCCTGTGCATGTTGGCGACGACTAACGCATTCGAATGAACCACGAGCTGTATGAGCTCTACGACGACATTGACTAAATTCATCGTTTAACAGTTGTGCGACTACGCTGGCTAGGCACGTCTATCGTATAGATAGAGACTCTCAATCCAAAACGGTGTTTAAGTCGAAAACCGAGGGTCGACGACGAAGAGGAACACCCCACCTGCGATGGATTAACCAGGTCAAGGGAGCCGTAACCGCACTTGGCGACACCAATTAGAGAAGGTGCAGAGGCCACCTAGGCAAAGAAATACTATGTTTACGTATGGAGATTAAGAGCAACAAGATTAAGCTAATCTCTTCCCGTAATTTTAAGTCCCGGTTGACACATGTCAACAGTTGACCGTCAATTCTTGCGATTTTGGGCCATTTACTCATGCGGTAAGGGGAAAGAACAAAGTTTACCGTACCGACAATTCACGGGCAATTCGTTTTGTGTTCGTTCGTTGTTCCGTTATTCTCTTAATTTTACTTCGGCGTTATCAGAAACAGTTGACCGTCAACTCTTGACGTGTGTGAATTGAAGCGTCAAGTTTAAAAAGGAATATGCAAGAATTGACGGTCAACTGTTGACATGTGTAAACCGGGACTAACTGTTTAGTCCCTTTTCCACGCGGCAAGTTTTATTGCCAGCAAGTTCACAATTCTCTTTTGAACTTGCCATTTGCGTTTCAACTCAGCAAGTTTTCTTGAGCAATTCTGAATAAAACTAAAGTGAAACTTCAAAGAAAGAGCAGGACAAAAGAAATATTGCCGGTACGAGCAAGTCTGTACTCGTCCCCTCTCGTCACGTTCCGATGCCTACAAACTCGACTTGCCAGCAAGAAAAATTGCCGTGTGCAAAAGGGGTCTTACAGTGATTAAGAGTTGACGTCAATTCTTTGCTATTCCCTTTTGAACTTGTTGATGTCCGCGTCTCTCATAAACAAATGCAAGAATTGACCGTTAACTCTTGACGTGTGTAAACCGGGACTTAATAAAGAACAACTTTGACATTTTGTTGTTTTGGTTTTGCTTTGTTATTTACATTGGCTGCATTCAGCATAATTCAAGTTGCCAACCTCATCTGCTCTTACAGAAATAAAACACATTTTTGTATAATTTTTTTTTTTATTTAATTAATTTCAGTATGTATTTGAAAATATGGAATTTCCAGTTGTTTTTGTAATATTTTAATTAACATAATAGCCAAGCCATTAAAATTTAAAATTTATTGGTTTATTAAATAATTCTCAATAATTAATAATGCTAAATACAATAATAATATATATATATAATAATATATCATAATAATTCACAATAAATTGCTTATTACTTCATGTACATGTTTTTTAAAAAAATTTTCATATATTTATAATTAATTGATTTTATTACTTTTTCTCAATATTTTGCTACAATATCAGTTGTTTTAATATATATATTATTTTAATCCATTTTAAGGCGCATTCCAAAGTTAAGACAAGAAGCAAGAAGAAAAGATTTATTAAATTAAAGATTTATGCTAGCAGCTAATTGAGAGAGAGAGAGAGAGAGAGAGAGAGAGAGAGAGAGAGAGAGAGACAGAGAAAATAAAGTTAGACAAAATGTAATTGACTTTATTTACATTAAAAATAATTTAAGAAACAGGGTTTACATTTTAGAAACATAACAAAAAATTTGTGGAACAATTAAAGTTATTAAAGAAAACTTTGCTAGTAGAACAACAAATTTTGAGGTTAAATTAAAGAAAATTTTGATAGTAGAACAAAAACTATAACAAAAGATAATTTTCAATATTTTAAGATTTACAAAATTTTAAACTTTTTTATAGAAAAGTGAAAATGTCACAGCAAGCATTTTTAAGCTTTTTTTATAGCAAAGTTGAAAATGTTATAGTCTGTTTTATTACCAGCATATTGCGGTGTTTAGCTAGATGTAAACCCTGCTTGTTATTTTGTTTGAAGTTTAAAGGTATTTTAAAGAAAATTTTTTTTTGTTTTAATTTCAAAGATTTTTTGAGTTATATCAATTCTTATATGAAAATCATTAATAGTTGTTGCAACTATTTTGAAAACTTTTATCAATTTAGTGCAGAAATAGAGTGTTCAACCTCAATACAAAAAAAAATTCAGAAATTTATTTATATTTTTTTTAATATGTAAGCAATGTTTTTAGTTTAAAGAGAGACAAATTTTTAAAAATTTTATACGACATCTGTGTAATGAGGCTGAACGCATTCTTTTTGTGTTCTACTGTTTCTATTTTTCCATATTTTATAAATGTCTGTTAATTCGATTATGTTGAGAGCTTTTTTATTTTTTACATATTATCACCCTTATTTTTATTCTTTATATTTTGAAATTTGAATTTAAGATGATTTTATTTTAAAATTTAAATCATTTGATCACTATTTTGTTTTGTTTTTAATTGATTGTAACTAATAAATTCTAATATCTAACCATAGACCAACAGCCGGTAGCTTCATCGCGTCGATAGTAACGTGGTCGATTGTCCCTGAAAACGGTGATGGCGGGAAATTGATTCTCTTGAATGAATTTAATTGTCGAGCGCATCTGAAAAACAAAATGGAAAAAAATATTAGTTAAGCAAAATTATAAAATAATTTTAAATTAGTTAAGTAACAAGGTCATAAAAGCAGATCTCGGCTGTAGATGTGCAATAAGAACTTTGTTTGAAAGCTGAAATGACGTTTCATCTGATTTATATGCTTACATTATTTACAAGAGTAAACAAATTTCTGTGCACAAAGTCTTTAAATCGATATGAATTTTGGTTTGGAAAGAGCTTCTGAATTGGTCGAATTTGAATTTTTTTCAGAATGAAAAATTTCCGACAAATATGAGTTCAAGAATTGTCATTAAAGTGAAATGGCAGTTTCAAAATCAAAAATATGACTTTCCTATCAAATATCTTTATCGAATTTGAACTATTTTTATATTTTTTAAATATTATTTCAAAAATTCGATTAATTTTCTTTTAAATGTGATACAAATTAATGTGAAGATCATCACAAGCAAAAGCCTTTTTAATGAATTTTCTTTATATCTTCTTTGAGTATTTTGTATGTATTTTTATCAAATGCTGAGAGAGAAAATGCTCTCTCTTAATTGAAAGTACTGGATTGAGAAAATAATATCTAAAAGAACCTGAAGAGATATGTTCTAAAAATGGCTCATTCCACAGAAATGAGGAACGGGAGCATGAATTCTAAAATGCATGCATTTGAAGTAATTTTTGGTTTTCGAATTGAAGTGGAATCTTAAGTTAGTCCTGCTGCAAAAAAAATTTTAAATTAAATGCTTTTTTATATTATTTTGACAATTTAACTAAACAAACTTCGAGTTGAAAAAAATTTTTAAATATTTTGATTTAATTTAAACCTTCAAATCAGTCATCTTTTGATACAACTTTAAAAAAAATAAGGTTAGTAATATTAAAAAAGATATCAATGTTGTGTTAGAATAGTTTGTAATAATGATTGGTTACTGCGTTTCCAAAGTACAAAATATTTAAACTGAGTGTTTTTTCTGTGTCACACCCGTCCCAAAAAAGGCTATAGTTTTCCTAAGATGCAACATGGGCTTATGATAAGAATGAAACTTTCCTAAAGTAAGGATGTTGATGTTTTACATAAATTTGTTAACTTTTTTCATTCAATAAATTATTTTTATTCTTCATTTCCGTTACAAGAAGTTGGTCACACCCGGAACAGTTTTCAAAATTTTTTTCTAATAATAAAATTTTTGCAAGTATATGAATAAATTCTTTGATTAAAACAAGTTTTGTAAATTCATGTATAGCGAAATCATTTGTATAGGTATTAATTTGATCAAAATTTCATGCGAAAAATTTTTTGCAAAAAAATATTTTTTTTTTAAATATATTAAAAACTTGAAATTATTTGAATAGGTATTAATTTGATAAAAAATTCATGCAAAAAAATTTTTTTGCAAAAAAATATTTTTTTTATTTAAATTAATACATTAATTAAAAACATATTTTTTTGATTAAAGTGTCAAAAATATGTGAAAGTAATTATACCAATTAAGTTCTAATATATAATTCCCACATCATTCGCACTAGTCACACCCGGGACAATCTTATGTCACACCCGTCCCATTTAAAAGTTTAAAAAAGAATGGTTATCGCCATTTTTTCAAAATATTTTTCACTATTATTCAACAGAAAATATATTAAATTTGAATATATGCAAGTTAAAAATGGTCTCATTGTGGCATATGGACTGAATTTCAATGTTAAACTCAGAATTTTTTGTTTTTAAACTTGTGCTCGTCACACCCGTCCCAGGTGTTTAAGCGAATGTAACTATTAAACTGGTATAAATAATTGCATTTTGTTTTACCATTTCGAAACCTTGGGGCATCTTCTAAAATACCCTATAGTAAATTGCTAAAATTTAAACCGGTTAATACCATTTTCAGCACGATAAAGTAGTCAAAACGTCACACTCGTCTGTATGGAATGAGCCAAATGCTACATTTTATTTACAAATAAATTTAAAAAAAAATTATAAAACGAACATAACGCTCATTGTTTTGGGTCTTTGGGTATTCTTTACCGATTCAATTTTGATGATTTTAACATAGGCGTTATGTATGCACATAACCCTTGAGTATCTATTATTTGCAATGAATTTTAGGTATTCAAGATAAAAAGGTACTCATGGGTAATATATACTCAAAGGTTTGTTTTTATATTATTTTCAATCAACAATGAAATTTATGATTTTACACACCTCCATGGCAAAGTGTGGCGGTTCCACATCCGGACTTGACGATAAGTGCTGCAATAAGAATTCATCCGTCTGCGCCAGCCATAAATCTACACCGCGTAAAGGATCATAGTTGAAGGGTCCGATGCGCAGCATGCCCAAAGAGGAGTCGTAAACGTCCAAGACCTTGAAAAAGAGCAGAACCAGAGTTAAAATTTGCAAAAAATTTGAAAATCATGCTTTATTAAGCAATTATATTTTTTGGTTTCTCTTTTGGAAGTTATATCAGCGAACTTACAGTTTGAGCGCCCATAAAATTTCTAGCATCACGCAACTGCCGATCAGGGCCTCGATCGGGAAAGGTAGCCGGAAATATTTCGCCGGTTTTAATATTGACACCAACGCCATAGATGATGGGAAAATTAATGTCACCGCGTAGAATAGTGTTCAATTCACCAACGCAGGCTTGCGTTAAGTCAATCTCAAGATGATGTTTGTGGAATGATTCTAAAAATGAAATAAAAGCAAAGAATTAGAAAATTTTAATAATTGTAACGATGTCCAAATTTGTATAAGATTGTAAAAATAACAGCAATTAAAATGTAAGCCTTTGTTTTATTTTACTTTAAATTCTTCGATGCATGAAATCAGTTTGAGTGCAACTTGCTGTTTCTTAAGTTGCAAAACTGACCTCAGGTCAACATAAAAGTATTTTCTGCACTGCAAAGCAGAAAAAAGTCTCCAGTTACACTTAAGAAAATTTTCTTACATGCAATTAGTTAAGCTTTTGTGCCAGACTTACGCATTATGCTATAAAAAACATCTTCGCCATAGCCTTGTGGATCCCGATAGCCACCAATTAATTGCAATTCTATGCGACCTTCGGGATAGCCTAAGGCTAGCTCCTGAACGCGTGCAACCATAGTGCAGACAGCTTCATCCACACCAGTACCATCAAAGTGTGCCAGAGCAACAGCACCGGAACCTTAAGAAAATAAAAATAAAAATGCAGTGTTAGGAAAAAAAAAACAAAATTAGTTAAGGATGCATAAAATTCATAAATTAAGTTTATTTGCAAAAGCTTTGCATTTCTTAATTGGTCTCACCTGAATGCCTGACAACAACAATAATGCATGTGGTGGCATCATCAGCACCAATGATGTTGATGTTCTTGTCATGTGGCGCTGCTGCTGCCAATTCACGTTGACCCACATAGAGCAGCCCAACAGGACCCACAGACTTGGTCGGTATGGAGAGTAGTTGTTGTGCATAATCTCTATAGACGGGATGCTGCAGGAAGAGGCTGTTGGTATCCATGGGGCAATCGTCCTGTAGGACGCCATTGAGCACGAGCACCATGTTTGTGTTTAACTTGCTTGTTTTTTTTTAAAGTTTTTTTTGTTTTGATTTTTAGTGTTTAGCTTGGTTGAGGGATGTAGATAGTGGTTGTTGCAGCGAGTTATTGAAACTTTTTAGACTAGTTGGTGTTGCTTTGAAAAAATAAATCAATAATCTGAAAAGAAAAGAAAAAATTTGTTACTACAAATTATAGGTAACAGGTTGTTGGTTATGTTATAAGAAAATGAATTAATCGAAAATTTTAATCGAAATTTTTTAGGCTTAATCCAAATTCAATCCTTTGTGAAAAGTTGAATATGATTTGTAAAAAAAATTATATTGGAACTGATAAAAGGTGCATTTGAAGTTATAAACCTGTATGCATAAGAAATATTATCAATAAATTTAATGGTTTTTATAAATTAGAAGGGTAACTTTTCAAATTCGATTTAAGAATCTTAGAAATATTAAGACCAAAAAAAAAGTTAAATTAATTCATGTCATATCATAAACTATGATACTTTTTCAAAGAAAATAATAAAAAACATACACACATTTTTAATTCTCTGAGATATTTGCTTGCAAAATCTAATTTTTTAATTTGAAATTGCTTTAGTTCACATAAATAACACTTGATAAATGCACAAATCTAAATTTTTGGTGAACAGTATTAATTGTGAGAAAAGAAACTAGAAAAGTATTTTTATATCGATCGAAATTCTTAGAAATTCACTTTAAGAAAATTGGAAAATATAACTAGTAAATACAAAATTTCATATAACACCCAAACCACCGACTGATTTCTGGATAGACGGTCTGTAGTGCTCAAGCACATAGATCTAAAATTCGATATCCATCACAATGTCATTGAGTTTGTTCTTAACTCATACTTAAAAAAAACTTCGTCTAAAAATCATAACGGCAGTACGTGCAAAGATGAGTGACGTGCGTACTCACGAATTACAGTAGATCCGAGTTCAAATTTCCATCTGACACAGAAAGTTTTTAGCCCTAAACCTGAAAGGTGAGGGTATATTAACTTTGTGCAAACGTTTGTAACGCATAGAATGAAGCGAGTCCGGTATAGAAAAGTATATATATTCTTGATCAGCGTCACCATGTGAGTCGACCTATCTATGTCCGTCCGTCCGTCCGTCTGTGTGTTGTCCGTAAACACAGGATAAGAAGAAGGAGTAGAGATAATTGGATGAAACTTGGATGAAACCCAAGGATCTGCACTATTGAATATTTTTGGAATCCGCCCACGGACACACCTACCTCCCATACAATGCAAAAATTTAAAACTGCATAACTCAGTTCATAATATGCCTACAACAATAAAATTTGGTTTGTATGTGTTTAATATCAAAAAAAAAATAACCTTGGAAAATGGGTGTCATCCGCTCACGGACACACCCACCTCCCATACAAACCAAAAATTTAAAACGCAATAAATAAGCCTCTGTTTAACCTACAGAGCTAAAATTTGGCACATATGTTTTTTATAACAAAGCAAAGATGGTTTTGTAAAATGGAGATCATCCGCCCACGGACACGCCTACCTCCCATACAACGCGAAAATTGAAAACTGCATAACTCAGCTCATAATTAGCCTACAACAATAAAATTTGATATGAATGTGTTTTATACAAACACAAAGATGATTTCGAAAAATGAGTGTCATCCACTCACGGACACGCCCACCTCCCATACAACCCAAAAATTTAAAACGCAACAAATAAGCCTCTGTTTAACCTACAGAGCTAAAATTTGGCACGTATGACAAGATAAAGATGGTTTTGAAAAATGGACGTCATCTGTCCACGGACACGCCTACCTCCCATACAACCCAAAAAGTTTAAAACTCAATTAATAAGGTTATGTTTGTCATAGAGAAATTAAATTTGGTATGTATGTATTTTATACCAAAACTAAGGTCTGTTCAAAAATTGGCAGTAATCCGTCAATGAACACGCCCACCTCCCATAGCGAAAGCACAATAAAGGCATTAACTGTGAGCTACAGGAATAAAACTTGGTATGTGTAAATTTTTCATCAACATTTAAGTGCATATAAAATATAGACTTTAGCATTTACAATAAAAATTTTTTTGTTTTTGAAAAGTAGGTTTAGGGTTTACTTGTTTTTTATTTATTTTGGGCGTTAATCGAATTCTATATTTAGCTTAATCATTTCGCTCCTTTTTTGAGTAAAATATATTCAGGGTGGTCAGAAAGTTTCTGAAAACTAGATCAATTGCCTATAAAATTTACATCGAAGTTTTTGATATCATTTTCTGGTAATATACCCCAGTAATATATACAGAGTGCTCTTTCAGTTAAAGATGTATATCGAAGATGACATTCTAGGTCAGAGGTGCCCAAATTTTTTCTTCTTATAGACAACTTTCAAAATTTAGCTGTTTCCGGTGGACCTCTTGGAGCTACATTTCTACCGTATTCCCAAAACTTGACAAAACATGTGAAAATTAGATTGTCTAGGGAAATTTGCGTTGCGGCTGTGTTCCAATCACGAATTTACAGTTTTCGAAAAAAAAGAGAATTAATCTTCAGTTTTTGCTGGATTTTTTCCAAGATTGCGGTAATATTGGGTATTATTACATGTACCGTTAATGGCTTTATTTTTAATTTAAAAAGCCATACAATTTTTTTACTGTGTCCTGCATCATTTTGATACCAGAAACGACAATGACCACCAGTTCCACCAGTTAAGAGTTATGTCATCGCATGTTTCACACAATCAGTTGGTAGAACATGTATAATAAACAATTTATCAATTCGCAACAAGAAATTAACTACCAACAGTAACAAGAATGAGATTTTTGTCTTGCCAACAACACCACCTCCAGCGCGGAACACATGCTGCAACAACAACAGCAAAGCAAGGACAAACTAATATTTGATTTTTGAGCAGACTAAATCAAGAGCAACAACAACAAAAACAACAACAACGCTAACAACAATAATATTAAAGCAGAGGATGCAAAAATTCAATTTAGTAGAACCAGCAGCAACGTAGCGGCGAAGAAAGCCAGGCTAAGTATATGAAAGATTCTGTTAAGAGTTATGAAGGTAGAATGTCTGTCTGTTTTGCTGCTCAGCGCTCAGCGAGTGGAATGGTGGGGTTGTCAGACCAAATGCAACTGCTTAAAATTGTGACTGCGTTGCTCGTAGATTTCATGTTTGATAATAATTTTGCATGGCATTCAAAGAGGAGATGGTTTGGACAGACCAAACAGACAAACCGTTCAACCGACCAACTATTGCCAAAAAGACAAAAAAAAATTGATAGCCATGTATGCAAAAATGTATTCCTTCTGCATTGAGTTTGCTTCGTGCGCTTCATGATTTTGCTTCTTTCTTGAGCAGAGAATTGATTTAACCGATTTGGTTCAACGCTAAAAGATGGTATTGCTGTAGTTATTGTTGTTGCTTCTTGCTGTTCTGCTTGGCAATATCGTAAATTTGTAATGTCTTCATATTAAAAATTTGTCATATCATGTTTTATATTTTAAACATATTTCTCTACCGGGTGCTGATGCTGAAAATTGCGTCCAGCAGAATTGGCGTAAGGAGTAGGCGGCATCCACTCGTTGGACCTTGTTACGGAAAGTGGCAGACATGCGTACGTACTTGAAGGTGTGAGAATTTATGTTTCGCATGTCGTTAAAATTAAATTGAATTTATTGTTATGTGCATCGGTTTGTATGCGATGGTGATTTTTTTAGTGTTGAACTTAACCGTTTCAGCCCGGTCTGTTTTGATTGTGCTAAAAAGTTATTAGCTACAGCTGGCAAGTTAATATTAACGAGTTAGAGAAGGCTTAAGAGAAGGCTTAAGAGAAGAACCAGTTTGGAGAAAATTTCGACATTTGTAGAATTAGGCTATGGTGAAAATGCTGATAAAAGTTATTTTTGGAAAACCAAAGGCGATTTTTATACTTTGTAGTTCTATCTTGGAGATTTTGGTTTGAATTATTGGTAGTTCCGGTTTGTTCCGTTATATTTCAGTTATAATGGATCTCATACTGGCATAATTTTCAATGTTTTTGGGGCATATCTTTGATCATATCTTGGTGAGCATTGAAATTAAAATTAATAAATTTCATTATAATAAATTAAAATAAGATACCTGGTAGAGATTCTTATCAAAATATGTCCACAAATTATGTCTCCAGCACTTTATTTTTTGGAGGAATGTTTCTTTAAAGTTTTGCTTGGGTTCCCGGAAAAGTCTGGGTACTCGAATACAATCCAGGTTATTTGGAGTTACCGAACAAGTGTCTGTAAACACTTTTTACAATTTAAACTCTATTTATGTACAAATATATACGTAAGGTTTTAAAACATTCGCTGGAATGTTTTACTTTGAAGAAATCTTGAAAATCGTCTATTTTTTGAGTAGTCATGCCCTATAAAAAGGAGAGGACTGCAGGGCTTTTTGGCAGAGGCACTCTTCGGGGGGTGTTCTACCTCCTTTGCTATCAAACTTGGTGGTGAATGAACTGCTAAAGATCCTAGACAAGGGGGGGATGCAAGGTGATTGCTTATGCCGTCGTCATGCTCAGGGGCGCAACCAGGATTTTTTTTGGGGGGGCCGGATTTTATCAAATGTAATACGTTATATTTTTGCACTAATGGTTTCTGAGCCTGAATTGGAAAAAAAAATCGTTTTTCCGAAAATCGAAATTTTCTCTAAAATTTACATTTATATTTTTATTCATAATTTTACTTTGGATATTCAAAATCAGTTTCATGAAAATCCCTCAAAATTGCGCAAATATTATTCCATATTATATATTTTTACCTACCTTTCCTCAAAATCAGATAATATTAGACCATTTAGAGAAATTTTTATGAAACAGTCTCGGAAAAATACGATGGAAAATTAGAAATTGTGAATTTTGCTCCAGTAGTCAATCGGAATTATTTTTTTACTGAATCACGTGACTTCACTTTAAACTTAATTATGCAGATCTATCTTGGGTTATAGATATAGATTAACATCTTGGGTTATAGATGTTAAAAAAGGCGCAAAATAACATAATTTAAGAGGAAATTTCTTTGATTATTTAGGTGGTGAGGAGCTAAACTGATTTTCCTCGAATTCAGGCTTCTTTTTGGTCTTACTTTTGAATTCATTTTTTTCAAAATATAAGTTCCTAAGTAGGTTCCATGCTAGAAGTTGAAAAGATAACTTAAATCGAAGTATTGCCAACAACCCCTTCGCAAGTGGTCAGAATCAGAACATAAGAAATATATTTTTAAACGCCTATAAAAAACTTATTTTTCATGATACTCAGTTTTAATTAAATTACACCATACAATATACCAAAAGAAAGAAGAACTCAATACTTTTCTAACAAGTTTAAATGGATGTGAATACGATGAAAAATACATATTTTATAGATGTTTAAAAAAAACATTAAATAGTTTTTAAGAGTATCTCTTACTTTTGAGTCGGTGTCCGGCTTACTTTTTTTACTAAAATACAAAATCGATCCGACTTAATGAAGTTCGAAGGAATAAAAAAATGACTAACTTAGTAGCTAATGCATCAACCAGATTTGATTTGAAATATACATTTGGGGTTTTTACTCATTTCATAAGACGCGTGATTGGTTTTCATGTGACTCACGTGGATAGAATGCTATGTTGCTTGATACTACAGTAATTTTTAGAGGGGAGGTGTTTAAACCCCGAAACTCCCCTTTTGGTTGAATTAATGGTCATACTATTACTGCATAAGGAAAGTATCATATTACTGTTTTGGAGCTAATCAGGTCAGCACTCTTCGATCTTAAAAGTTGAGCCAATAGCCGCGGGCTAGGGGTCAATTCTCAAAAAACCGAGGTAGCACTTTCACGAGGAAATATGAGGTTTCGCCGATTAATCATCCGTACTCGTAAGTGGAACTCAGCTATCCTTCGGGGACTCAGCTAAATATCTAGGAGTTATTTTTGAGAGAATATTAAGCTGAAAACCAAATATTTCTAAGCGTACTAGAAACGTAAACTCTGTATTCTTGTAAAAAAAGAATAGGTAGAACGTAGTTTCCAGTTTAACGTTAGCAGTACATGGCAGTTTGACTTATTGTTTTGAATTATAAAACCGCCTTAAACAAGTAAGGTATATCTTCGACTTGGCCGAAGTTAAAATACCCCCACGGCCAATTCGTAATGGTACAAATCTTAAATTGAAGCTCTTTTTGTATGAGATTTCAAAATATTTTATTATTTTGATGACATCAAAAATATATTCATATAAAATTGTTTTCCTGCAAAGTAAAGACAAGCCTCTGTAAAAAGTTTTCAATTAGGTGTAGTATGGGAGGTGGGCGTGTTCTTGAGTGGTTGATGCCGATTTTTTAACACGCCTCAGTTTTGATAAAATGTACACAAATACCCAATTTCTGGTCTGTAGCTTAAATATTAGCCTATTTATGGAGTTTTCACTATTATAGGTCGTATGGGAGGTGGGTGTGTTCGTAGGCGGATGACACCTACTTTTCTTCCACAATTAAGTTTTGATTTAAAATAAAAACGTATAACATTTTTTCCAGTAGCTTTAAGAGAAGTCTTTTTACAGAGTTTTAAAATTTTGGGGCTGTATAGGAGGTGGGCGTGTTCGTGGGGGATGACGCCCATTTTTTGTCTCACGTCTTAATTATGCCCTAAACCTGAAAGGTCGGGTATATTAACTTTGTGCAAACGTTTGTAACGCATATAACGAAGCGAGTCCGGTATAGAAAAGTATATATATTCTTGATCAGCGTCACCTCGTGAGTCGAGCTATTCACGTCCGTCCGTCTGTCCGTCTGTCCGTCTGTGTGTTGTCCGTATACACAGGATAAGAAGAAAGAGTAGAAATAATTGGATGAAACTTGGTACACATGGTCACATGCACCCAAGAATCTGCAGTATTGAATATTTTTGGAATCCGCCCACGGACACGCCTACCTCCCATACAACGTACAAATTTAAAACTGCATAACTCAGCTCATAATAAGCCTACAACAATAAAATTTGGTGTGTATGTGTTTTATACCAACACAAGGATGTCTTCGAAAAAATGGACGTCGTCCGCGCACGGACACGCCCACCTCCCATACAACCCAAAAATTGAAAACGCAATAAATAAGCCTGTGTTTAATCTAAAAGAATAAATATCTAATTTCACTTTTGTAGCTTCGACAGAAGTCTATTTATATAGTTTGCAATTTTGCGGTTGTATGGGAGGTGGGCGGGTTCGTTGGTGAATGTCGCCCATTTTTCTAACACACCTCAGTTTTAAAAAAGATTACACAAATACCGAATTTAAGTTTTATAGCTTAAATATTTTCTTCTTTATTGAGTTTCCATTATTGAGGTTGTTTGGGAGGTAGGCGTGGTTTTCATCTCGATTTAGCCCATTCTTGAACTTGATCTTAGTTTTTTAGAAAAAAGCTTAAATATTGAATTTCAGGACGATAGCTTCAAAATTACGGCTAAAATCGTGTCCACAGACAGACGGACAGACAGACGGACATGGCGAAATCAACTCAGGTGGTGATGCAGTGCAAGAATATATATACTTTTCTATACCTACCACGGCTTCTTATGGGCGTTACACACGTCGTGACAAAACTAATATACCCCTTACGCAGTACGCGTGGGGTATAAAATTTCCAAATTTTCTTCATATCTACGTAAAATCGAAGTCTCTTTTGAATGGCATTTACATTTTTTTTTTTTCCATTTAATACTTTTGAGTGAAGATCCAGTTTCAATATGCTTTTTGATAGAGTTTTTAATTTTCTATTTTTTGCTTAAATTTTTTTATTGTTTTTATTTAAAATTTGGTTTATTTAAAATGTTTTAATCTAGACATTTTGCATAAAAAGACCGAAATGATAAGAAAATTTAAAAAAAAATTCTTAAAATTTTCAATATATTTCAGTTCACCAAGGGATTAAATCAATTTTGCCACCGGGTTATATCTGAAATAAAACTAATGAAAATCTGCTTACAAATTTAGTTAAACGAGTTTCTTGGAATAATGTGCAAGATTTATAGTACCTTAGTTGGTAATGGGTTAAGAAAATTATCGTCAATTGTTGGGTGTTGTTAGATCATCAAAAACGTACTTAATTTGAATATCTCCAACTAGTTTAGAAGTTTAAAACTGCTTTCAGAATTTTGAGCACTCACTTTTATAGAGCGGCTCCTCTGTGAGAGCGTAGTAAGCCCAAGAAATATGACACACAAAGACGAATATAAAAATTGACTCACTTGTAGTGGCTGTTAAAATATGAACAAAAAATAATTCAATAAAATTTGAATTTTTGAATTTGGTGTTGTGCTACGTAGGGTTCGTTCATCGGATCTGTCTACAAAAAGAGTTTTCAATGATTTTGATTGTACTCATGTTATAGCCATTGACTTCAGGATAACAAAAATGTACATCTTCTTTTCATATTTTATTTATTTCTTTATTGAAAAATGTAGATATGAACAGTAAAGTAGAATTTCAGTGATCTAGGGTTTTAATTCCAGAAAGTAATGGTCTTAAAGCGGCAAGTAAAGCAAATAAAAACTCTTGCGGTTTGTGTTCATAAATTATTTTTCAAACGACGGCTAATAATAAAAATATATAAAAATTTCTTCATCGGGCAAAATTTGTCTCTAATAACTCTAAGGCTGATGTCAGAGTGAGCGCTATAAGCGATGCGATACTTGAAGTTTTGCATTTAGATGCTATAAGCAATGCTATTCTATTCAGAATGAAAACGTTTTTTTTTAACAAGAAATGCTGAATCATTAAATTGTATACTCCAAATTTCATACAAATCATTTTAAACATGTATTGAACGCTTAAAGCTTTCCAAGTCGCTTCAAGTAGCTTCAAGTAGCTTATAGCATTGCTCTTACTCTGACATCTTTTGAATTTTTTCACAGAAAAATACAAGCAAAGCCTTGCAACTTCGAGTAGCTTTATAGCAACGCCTCGCTTGTAGCGTTCACTTTGACATGAGCCTTAAGACTACCAAAAATATTGACATAGCAACATAAAAGGAATAGTTAAAAAAATATTTATGAACAGTATTCTAACTTCAAGATCTCCAAAGAGACTGTCTTCAAACATAGCAGAGAATCAAAGGAATTTTTTTTAAGGAAACAATTAAACTGCAGCTAAACGCTGAGATATTTTTACAAACCACCTGCGTGAGGCACCACATAGGGCAAAAAAATATCCTGCTGCGCATGCGAGCGAACATTAATCATGCCTAAAGGATATATTAAGAAATTAGCTGCAAATAATGCTGAACACTATAAAAGATGTAGTAATAAATGCAGTCAGACAGTCAGAATTGAAGAAGTGGTTACATAAGAACAACAGGAAGGACCGAAACAGTGGAAAATATTTGTAGAGAAAAAAGAAAAAAAAAATTCAAAAAAAGATTGCAAAATAGAAGAATTAATAGATTTCGAAACTAAATACAACATCGGCAATTATAAATTTAAATAAATGATTGGGTCGTGAAGGAGGTCATTAATTAAAGAAAGACAGTTAGACAAACACAAGCAAGGCACGAGAGACAGACAAAAAAAAATGACTATTTAGTGTGAACTGATGAATGACACCAGCAACTAAAACGTAAAATGGTAACAATATCTAATAAAATTAAAAACGGCACAAGTCAACAATTTCTAGATAATTTAATAAAAATGTCATTCAATCAATTGACCGCATGGCAAGAAACACAACAGAGTATGTATTGTTGGTGAACCAGCTACACTCGATGGACAACGATACTCGTACCAGCAACTGGGTGACATGCGACTAAGTCAACTAGAAAACGTGAGTCACTGAAGACTAAAACAAAACGCTTCAAATTAAAAACTTAAACTGAAACTGAGGCAGAATTCAATAAAAAGCAGTAGAAGTTGAATTCACGATCTATTCAATGAGTTACGACGCAGGGCAGAGGAGGCAATGTGAAAGGTGGCGCACTAAGTAGGGCTACTGAAGATAAATCATTGATGAAGAAAAAATAGAATTGAGCAACAATGATGCACAACGATAGCAATGAAGTTAATCAAAATTAAATGATTTTAAAATCGAGTTACAAGCAAATAAAAATAAAAAAAGGAAAAATAAAAATTTCAAGATGAAAAATAAAATTACTCAAGTTAAGCTTATTGAAAAAAATAAACAAGGTTAAAATGAGAACAGCAGCGAGCAATTGTGACAGAGAGCATGAGGGGTAGACAAAATGATCTTGGTGCTGTGCAGGGAGAGCTCAAATAAAACAAGTGCAATTGAATTATTTACTTTGTCTCAAATTGATCGAAATCAAATTGACTCGAAAGTTCAGTCAAAAGACAATATAAAAAAAAAAAAAACAAAAAACCGAACCCCAGACAAACTTAATCGATAATCAATTTTGCAATTTTCTGCACGTTCGCATCCTCCATGAAACAGACTGAATGAATATCTAAAGCAAATATAATCAGAAGTCTTTGTTTGCGCCAATCTAGACAGTCAAACAATGGAAAAGAATGCAAAACGAAGGCAGGCTGGTAAGCAGACGCAGAAAGGGAAATACGAACGAGTATAACCTTAAAGAAAGGTAGCTGTACCGTAACGTTTCGCGAAATAAGTTCATATCGCTCGTTCATGCCAAGGCAAGAAAATATCAGTTCATGGATTGCATGGTTTTGCTAGGATTTCATAGATAAAGCTCTTTACAAAAAGGTGCGCGATGTGCAGGAATGCAGGAGCAAAATTAGAGTTGCCAGAGCAAGAGCGAAAATAGCAAATAGAATAGTTAAACTTGGATCTAAAGAATTTTCAAAATTGTATGATGTCACGGAGAGAAAAAACTGGCCTAAAATCAAGCTCAAAGCGTTCATAAATGAAATTAGCTCAATAAAGCTCAAAACCATCTCAACATATGCTATTCACGTTCGCAATTTATGCCAGAAATTGAAACGCTTGAAAATTTTTGTTAATTATAAAAATTTTTTTGATAAACAAGTCAATTTGTGCTAAATATGTGTAATTTTGGGCTTGTTTATAAAAAAAAATATTTGGTTGTTGTTTTTTTTCACATAAAAACAAAGAGCAACTGAATGACGTAATTCTCATCTGGTTTTAGATGCTGTTTGTACAAAAGTGCAGAAAATAAATTTAAAAATAATATTTTCCTGTCCGAATTACATCACATAAGGACAAAGAAAATATAATTTTGAATGAATTTGCTAATTGTCATCGTTTTTTCTTTTCTTTAATGTTTAACCCACTTTTGTCATCTTTTTTCTTGTTCGTTATTCGTGCCGCTTGTTCTCGTGCTCGTCTTGTTGATTGAGTACCAAAATGTCATAAAATGTCAAATTCTTAAATTTCTAAGTGTGGAAATATGAGAACATATTCATTATTTTTATAAAAAATCCAAAAATGACATGCATTGGAAACAAATAAGCATATTATTTTTTTTGAAAATCAATACCAAAATGTCATAAATTGAGCACAATTGAGCATATGAGTTTTTTGTTGAACAATCCAAAAACATACATTATGTTAAAATGAGCGTAAATTTAAATTTTTTATGAACAATCACATTTGATCTTTATATAAAAATATTATGGCTAGGCTCAGAATCACTGCCAAAGTAAATTGATTTTGAATTTTTTTCAGCTCAAATTTCTTTCCGTGGAGCGAAGCTCAAACTACATGAATTCAATAATAAAATGGTAAATCTTAGAATCATGATCAGCTGAAATTTGAACACAGAAGCGTGAGTTGAAATGAGCCACGGCTTTATTAAATAATTGAAGTAGAAGAGAATTGACCTAAATTACAAACCGTTCATTATTTTTGAAAAAGATATAAAGCATGTCTTCTTTTTCAAATATTTTCTGGTGCCGACGCATATTACAGCAGATATATGGATAAAATTCACTCATAAAGTTATTAAAAGAAAAAATATCTGATTATAAGTACACCGAACCAAAAAAAGTTCACAATAATTATGAATTTTTACATGATCTCCATGAATAGCTTTCATGAATTTTGGTTCTGTAACCAATTTAATGAGCCACATGAACTATTCATGAGAATAATGTACAAAATACGCAATATAAAATAACACAAGAACATGAATACTTTATAAAACTAGTGTTTAAAGTTCATAAAGTGTGTGTACTAGAGACATGAACCAATAAAATATTTTATAAATGAATCATACACACAGAAAACACTTAACACGAGAATAAATTCTCAAAAACAGTGTTCGCGTACAGAAATTTTCTATACCACAAATTTGTGAACGTTTTAATACATTACTTATTCTTGTAATAAACATAGGTTTCTGTATGAATGCACTATAGCCATGCATAATTACTTAGAGTTTATGTACAAGTACACATAATCAGTGAACGAAAAATTCACATAAGTTTTTCCAGCGATGTAGAATTATTTAAAAAATTCTAACTTTATCAAGTTTACAAAAATTTATTAAAAAAAAAAACATAAATAATTAAACATAAACAATTTATATGCTTGCAATACCCGAAAAGTCGAAAATACACGGGTAGCGCGAAAAACTCAAAAATATTCGGGTATCCGATAGTTCAAGCTATCCCAGTATGCCGAATGCTAGAAATGCTCGAAAGTCGGAAACTTAGGATATCGAGTTTTAGAACACAGAATTTGAGGATTCATATTTGTCACATTTTCTACTTGAAATAGGTATATAAATAAGCTAGTGGTTCCACAGAACAGCACTCAATTCGGCATCAACTATACTGATATGCAAAAGACCTTAAGAAAGTAAAATAAATAAAAATTTTGGAACATGATCACAGCGTCACCTGACAGTAACAATCGTGATTTAAAACAATACAGGGACTCAAATACTCTAAAAAAAGTACAATAATATATAAATAAAACCCATTTGTTATAAAAAAGTAAAGAAGACTTAATCGATTAAACCACGCTAAATACACTAAAACTAAGTTTAGACCAGCATGGGTTTAAAATTTAAACCACGTAAAATACTAAGTTTAGTCTTGCATGGGTTTAAAATTTAATCTTTGAACTCCTATTACGTTGGTTTTTTAAATTTCATAGACATTAAAGTACACAATTCGGGCTTTTCTGTTGCTTGCTGGAGCATGAACAAAATGTAAGTTAAATAAAACAAAAAAAACTTCTTAACCTTAGGTACTAAAATTAAAATTTTATTCCCAATTTATTAAATTTAAGTACAGTCCTGACTAAAAAAGCTGCTGGTAGTTCGAAAAGTATTAATTCTAATAAAAACAGTACTAACAAATTCTACAAGTCTTACGATTGGTTTAAAAATGACTCTAGAATTTTTTACCGTCAAGTTTTATTGTATTAAATTTTAAGCCTTAGGTATTAAAATTAAAATTGTATTCCCAATTTATTAAATTTAATTACAGCCCTGACTATAAAAGTTTCTAGTATTTCGAAAAGTATTAACTCTAATAAAAGAAAGGTTAAAAAATGCATTAGTGCAACGATTGGTTTAAAAGTTATTCCAAGATTTTTAACCGTGCACCACTAAAAAATTTCACGATGTGATAGCTCTTAGGCTCCCTGGAATTTTTTTTGAGTTTTTTTTTTTGACAAAAACCCATTTTTTGTATGGGCAAATTTTTTGTTTCTTAGAATTGGCAAAACAAAAACTTCCAAAAATAAAACCCAAAAAACAATAACTAAAAACATATATAAGAAAACTGTTGGTTCGGGATTTTTTGGACTCTGGCCAATTTTTTTTTATTAATTTTTTGTTATGATTATTTATTATTTTATTTTTTGTTTTTAATATTTCATTTAAGCAAATATTCAAAGAAAATATTGCATACCGTCAAGATTTATTTTATCTTCATTACTGGGAATCGAACCTCTGACATATCGCATAAGAGTCGTATGCTCTAGCATCGTGACGTACCCTCTACTGGCTCAGGAGTGAAGACAATGCAAAGAAAACACAAGTTAACGAATATTTAAGCAACAACTGAGATTTATTTATAATAATCAAACGATATTTTGACTAAACACTCAATATATTTACAAAAAAATTTAATTTCATTGTACGAAAAAAAAAACAATCATCTTCATTACTACGAAATGAACCCCGGACCAATCGCTGGTGAAAAAAATTCTCATTATCATTCTTATTTTCTTATAAATTATGAAATTTTCTAAACTACCTCGGAATTCAAACCTTGTTAGGACCTGACAATACATAGTTAGGTCATCTGATCTGAAACCAATTGAAAACCTTTGGCACATTAGGTCCATTGCAGGTACATGTAGTTAGACAATCACGTCTGTTCGGCATCGCAAAACTTGAGATCTGCAGGCGCGATTTCAATAATTTTTTTCTATTGAATAGTTATGGTACCCAGTTGGTACATAGGTTAAAAAATTGTTGGTAAAACCGATTTTACACAAAATCAATAAAATTGCTAGAACAAAATTTGGTATTTTAGTTCGTATGCTTACTGTCGGCAACTATGCTCAAAAAAAGTGTGGTCCAATCATAGCCACGCCCATTTTTTTGAGTTTTCGCTACGACGGATTGAGCTGAAATCTTGGAAGTATATTCTTTAGTACGGAATGATTTAAAAAAATGTTGCCACACTCTCTTTTACTGACAAAAAAATCAATAAAAGCTCTATATTTCAGACGGTTTTGGTAATTTTAGACTAAAATTTTTTATTTTAGTTTGTAAACTTAGTGCCCGGTTTGACACGAATTGATCCACGGATTTGAAAATTACCTCAAATATTCTACAAAAACCTTGAGTAATTTTTTGAGGCGGAATCCTTCAAAGGCTATGCTTTTTTTTATAATGTTTTGGGTCGGATTTTTCATTTTTTATATTTTAATTTTATTTTCGGTACCAAAATCAAATTACAGGGTCTAACTCTAGTCTTATTGATTGACATAAAAGATGTATGTGAAAATAATTGCTGGCAACCCTCAAATAGCTCGCCTTAAACTCTTCTGAAAAAACAACAAAATAAAATCCAAATAAACAAACGATGAAAGCTAAAAAAAAAAAGACTTTCCAACCAAACTGTGGGACAGAGTCGAGTAGTATTCGAGCATGGAGCGAGTGCTTGCGCGTTATAGCGGTGGCACATGCGCGATGCACACGTTTGCTAAACAATTGTTTACAACCATTTTTGGTGGACTGATTTCTCTAAAACCTTACAAAGAGAAATAAAAAAAAAACACTGCAGCAGCTGACTAAAGGAGTAGACAGACATAACGACAGACAGCCAAGCAAGTCACACAGCCAACACGCCATAGCTCATAGTGAAAACAATGTTTGAGGGACTTTTCACTGGATTGCAGTCTATTTTTTTTTTTTTTTTTTTTTTTTTTCTTTTCTTTGTTGTCTTGAATTTTGGAAGCAATTTAGCAGCGATCATGCATGAATCTCGATTAGATATTCAACGAGAAATAATTTGAAAATGATGACAGTTCAAGATATGAATGAGCATTAGAGAAGTTAGCGGCTGAAAAATATAAAATAACAAAAAAAAAAAAAAACAAAACCGCAACTAAAACGACATGAAGGACTTTCCGCTCGAGCGAAAAATAATGCCGTAGTAGAGGGTACCAGATATAATAATAAAAAAAAAAAATCAAAATCAAGAAAAATCCAAGCACAACAAGTGAGAAAACTTGCTGGCAGTTTTGGCTGAGAAGATGAAAAAAAAAAAAAATGTGATATACAAAAATATATATAAAGAGCATCGCACTTCGTGAATTTTGGTTTTGAAAGCAGAAAAGTCAGCTAGATCAGTTTGAAAAGATTATAAGTGAGCGCAAAGTCTGAGCTTGGGATGCAGCAAACGCTCGCTATTGTAGGCTGCAGCTTTGGGAGTGTGTTTGTTGAGTGTCGGTGGAAATGTGCCAGCATATGGCACGCTGCTGGAACTAGATGAATCTTATTTCTAAGGTATTGAAAGGCGGCCTTAGGTACCTACAAAGATCGTTTTGAAAATTGAATGAGATATCAATGGATTCAAATGGCAGGCCTTAGAAAAGCGATACGCTACAAACACAAATCAGCAGCCAAGGAAGAACATAGAAAAACTAAAGAATGGAAAAATGATTAATTGATAAAAAAAAAACAAAATGCAAAATGGAATGGGGGTAATAGACTGATGACAGTTAAAGAAATACTTAATGAAAGCAGCGACTTCATCTCGATCGTTGAGAAAAATAAAAAAAAAAAAAAATTGGTGCACGATTGCAACAGGTTAGAGAGATTTTTAATGAAAGTCAACAACTAATTAGATGAAGCTGACAAGAGGAAACTCTACGAATGAATGCTGTGAGAAGTGAAGAAAAATTGATGGTTATTTGATTTGGCAAAAACAATCAATTGGTTCAGAAAAAAAAAAAAAAAATACTTAATTAAAAGGGAAAGGAAAAATTTTAAAAAAATTTAAAAATTATAAATTTGTATATATGAATATCATATATTAAAATTCATTAGTTACAATTGTACGGTATTTTACGGTTTATTGCAGTGGATAATTAACAAAAAAGCAAAAATTTCACAATAAAAACGCATACTTCAGCATTGTATGATATTTTTTAACTTAACTAGTAATGAAGTAATGAAAATTAATGAAGAAAAGTGCGAAACGTTTTAAAATTTGTGCGAATCTTTTAATAAGCATGGTTTTTAATGATTGCGACCACTTTTGATGTAATTAATAAAAATTTTTTTTTAAATTTTTAAAATTTTTATAAATTGGAACATGTGCTTAGCTTTACGTAGTTTATACAAATTTTATCTAATTGAAATATAATTTTCTACGATGTATCTCAACAAATGCGCCATATCGAAAATTACTACAGATATAGCACAATGCTTTTAGTTTTTGAGATGTGCACACTCAAATGTGAGGCACATTATTTTGAAAATTTAATTTTTTTCTCAACTTGAGGTATTGTTTTTATAAGAATTTTCATAAATTCTCTCTCTCATGTGCATCTAGGATGGTTTTTTATGCCAATGCATCATAAAAATGTTCAAATGGGGGCAACTTTAACCCTCCCTCTAAGCTAAAACCAAGACGTTTCAAATGATGATACATGTACATTTTTATTTGGTTCCTCTTATCAGAATTCATTGTTGAAACATTGTTATATATCGTTCAGTGTGATAATGTTGTTAAACAACTAAAACTTGCAGACATGCAATATTTCGATGATCAAGAAAATGTAAAAACTCTCTTAAAATTCTTCCATAACCGGGAATATTTCTTTATTGTCTCTCATCTATATTGTTGCCATGTGTTTAATCTTGGAACAAAAATTATCACAAAAAAAAATAACTGTTTTAGATATGGAATTTTGAATATCAATATGTATTCGGAAATCTAAAAAAAATAATACTCGGACACTAGTTATCTTTTCTGTCTTATGGGTTTGACGAAGACAAACGTTTGATTACTATGGAAAACTTTTATCTTTAATGCTAAGTTTATGCATACAGGATTTATTTTTTTCAAATATTGGATTTCCAAAAAAATCCTTTGGGGGTGTTTAATACTTCAATCAAGAATCTTTCTAAACTGCCCCAAAGCTTTCTGTATATGTGCCGCACATGCTCCTGAGCCACAAAAACTAGCCAGTTTTTCTTTTCTCTGTTTATCTAACTCCAAGGAAGATTCCGATGACAAAGTGTAGAACTAGCAAACGATGAATTTATCTGTTGAAATGATTTAATGCATATTTATAAATGGTATCTATATAACAAAGAAAATAAGCCAACAACTGCTTGCTTTGCAGCAGAAGAAATGAATAATGTTACAATAACGAATATTTTCACGGCTCTTGGCTAGTCGATAGGGGCAAAAATATAAAAGCCATAAATTTTAGTGACAATATTATTAGTTAAATTTATGCATTGATTTTGACATAAATTGCCAATAAAACTGACTATATTATAATTGATTTCAATTTGAGTAATAATTTATAACTGCACAAGAGACGTAAATAAAGTAATTTTATTTAAAAAACATTCAACAAGTTTGTTAATGGCTGTTAAAGCTGTCAACACTACCAACCAGAATCTAGTTGCTTGATGGTAGTGTGAAAAAAAGGTTAGTCAGATAAAATAGAAAAATCCTGTTTTATCAGTAAAGAAGAGAGCTAAAAAATTGCTTATTCAGTTTTAGGGAAATGATTAAGTAAGAAAAAGATTTAGAAGCTTTGTATAAAATTCCAAAATTTAGAAAAATAGTTTTAATATTTGAGTAACTTTAACTTTTTTTTAATTAAAATTAAAGAATTTTAAAAGTTTTACTTCAAAGCAAATAACGATGTTTACAAACTTTAAATTTAAATGTTAAATAACTGTTAAACTAACCTTTTTTGGGTTAATGTGAATATTATAAAAAATATTTTTGGGAAAAAGATTTTAAAACACGTTTGACGCAATTGTATTGACGTTGGGTCTGAGTTAAAACATAACTCGATAAGACCGATTGATTTTGGAAAAAAGGGGCTTTAAGCACAGTCGACGTGAATAATACGAATGTTCAAAACTACGAATGCAATCATTTTTTCATAAGACTTTATAAAACTAATCGTGGTTAAACTTGCTGCAGGATAATCTGAATAGTAACGTAGTTTTTTAACTTAGCATGCTTGGTAAAAAAATGAACAAATTTAAAAAACAAAATTCTTTACACATTGAATCAAAAAGTGCACAATAATTATGATTTTTTTTAATGTCATTCAAAAATTTTGGTCTTGTAACCAATAACACGAGTCACATGAACTATTCCTGATATCAATGTACAAAATACATAAAAGGCAAAAAAAACATGAATATTTCACAACCTTAGTGTTTAAAGTTAATAAAGAGTGTACAAGATACATGAGACAATAAAAAAGTTTCACAAATGCCATGAAAGAATGCAAGGAACATTCATAATTTTAGTAAAAAAAATTCATAAAATGCATGCACAAATACGAGGAGAACAAGAACAGTTCATGAGATAAGTGGGAAAATTGCCACAAAACAAAAAAAAAATAATTTTAGGGCAGAGTATTTTTTAGATTTTTTGGAAAAGATTAAGAGGTCGCACTAGTCGAATTTTTACTACAAATTAGGTTTTTCGGAGAATTTTCAAATTTCAAGTTGGTCAATAACTGACATTTTCTTACACTCAGAAAAAAGTTTCTCGGAATACGATAAAAAAGGCAGCATATTTAGAGAAAAATGGTATAGATTTTGTTCCAGAGAATGTTTTTCTTTAAATGCGATGCTAAAAATTCTCTAAGAATGAAAAAAACCTTCTATGAAAAAGAGAAATATATAAAAATATACCGTTTTATAGAAAAAGACTTTTTATTTTTGAGAAAAGATTTGTTTTTATAGAAGAAAATACTTCTCATAGTGAATTTTTTATCAAAATATAGAAAATATTTTTCATTTTCAATAAATTTTTCTCTATAAATAAGAATTTGTTTGTGCGAGAATTATATTTATCATTTTTAGAGACATTGAAATATTCCCATTTCCTAGAAGTGAAGAAATATTTCTTCGAAAATTTTAAAATTTTTTCTAATTGAAGAAAATTTTATTTGAAATAGAGAAAATTGCTATTGTTGAAAATAGGGAAATTTTTATCGGAGTAAGATATGTGTTTTTTTCTGAGTGTAGTCTTTGAGTATTTTTTTTTCGAAAAAGAAATGTCCAAACTTTACTTTAATGTACATAAATCAGAAGTTTTGGGCAATGTTTTTGGTCATTTGGGAAACGTGTTTTTAATTTTTTCGTGAAATTTTCAAAAAATTTTTAAAAAAAGCTTCATAATTTTAAAAAATTCCACAAAAGGTTCGAAAAAAATTTTTATTTGGCACACCCTAATGCACACAAACAAGGAAAACGTGAACTTGTTTCTGAAATTACTGACCGAAATTCATATTATCTAAGGATAAATACAAATTATGGAATTTTTTAATGTTATGAAGCGTTTTTAAAAAGTTGTTACCCAAATGACCAAAAAATTGCCAAAACTTCTGACTTAAAGTAAAGTACATTAAAGTAAAGTTTGGACATATGTTTTTCGAAAAAAATTTCTCAAAGACTAAGAAAATGTCTGATATTGACCAATTTATGATTGATATATGAAAATACTCCGAAAAATTTGATTTTTAGTAAAAATTCGACTAGCGCGACCTCCAAAAAATTTGAACATTCATAAGCATACATTGATTCATAAGCTTTCTCCACCAAAATTTCATTCTCATAAACTTCTAAAAGACTGTTTGAATAGTTTCCAAGAATGTTTCCGTGGCATAGTTCGTGCAATGCAATGGTTAAATATTTTCTTAGGCTGCGTTTATAGTGAACGCGATTCAGACAGGCAGGCAGACAGGCAGGCTGAAATCTGTGTAAAAAAACGAGATGCAGATAGCTATCTATCTCGCTTGTTCTGCCTGCCTGTCTGACTCGGCGTTCACTATAACCGCAACCTTAGGAGCATTTTGTCTTATGTGTTCTGAATCACGAAATGCCTTCTTAAAGTTTTTCTGGAAAATATTTACTAGAATTTTAGGCCTCAAAAAAATCTTCCAGTGAAAAATTCTAGAAGCACTTCTAGAGAAGACTAAGGAAAGCATACCAATGACAAGCATATGTTAAAAGAATACCTTCTGGGTATGAAAGAAGAAAAGATGGAACTTACGATTTTCCCCTTCATGTAACCTTCTTTTGTAAGCACTTTTTTTTGCTGTGTAGTCGATGGTAGAGATGTTTGTGGCATGAGATTGCTTAAAAACTCCAATGGACGAGGTAAAGGCTTGCCTCAGATTCAAATTCAACACACAGACAACATTCTACACTTGTTTCTCTTGATTTCACTTTTTCTCTTACTTCTCTATCTTTCCATATCCGAACCAAGGCAGACTTAACTGAAAAGGTTTGAACCTAAGACGGTTCTAAGATAAATTTAAAATTCTCGGAAACAGTGTTCGCGTTGAGGAATTTTTTATACGACAGATTTTTTAATTTTTTTTATACGTTAACATATAACTTCTTTTTAAATTTAATATGGATTTATGTATGAATACATTGAAGTCACGTATAGTAACTTGGAGCTTATGCACAAGTACACCTCATCAGTGAAATTCGGGTAGAGTTGTTTTTTCGTAGGAAAAAACAATGAAGTACAGGTAGTCTCACTCAACCATATGTACAAAAAAAAAAAGAAAAGGAACTCTAAAGCACTTCTTCGAACGTCAGAAAAAACCGCTGAGTTTCAAGTTGAAAAAAGTCAAGTTTCAGAAAATGAAGTAAGCACTTCATGAATGGTTTTTGGTACAATGAAAATCCTACAATTATGTTGAAAAGTAATATTAGGGGTGAAATTTTTTCATAGGATTACTAAAACAATCGGATGAAAAATTGTCGCTGTGAGATAATTTTGATTTCATTCATAAAAAATTTGCCTTATGTCAAGCACGCTCAACCTTTCGCGTGAAATTGTAGTCATTATGGATGAAATTGTCCCCTATTGAAAAATGCTGCCGGACAAGACCTATGTCTATCCAGGCGAAAAAAGTACACCTGGTCGTTCACAGTATCAAAAGAAAGATTAACACTTCTAGTTTTTGCAGTTTTAAAGCAAGTAAGAAGATAAAACTATTGGAACAGCACAAAAACCGAGGTCGTTTCGAAAAAAGATTCTGCCTGTTGAGTGTGCGAGCTTCAAGTCGGATTGGGTGAAAGTGATTTTTTCGACAGTGGTTGTTTGTATTAAGGGTCTTTAGGAATAATGGTTTCTAGACGACAAAAAGCTTTCAAAGAAGGCGTTACTGCTGTTAGATAATACTCCAAGTCATCTACCTGCCGAGGATCTTATTAAAGAGATAGAAGATTAGAAAACTTGGCTAATCTATTAACCTCCGATAAAAACATTACTCCGTTAACACAACCCATGGCTCAAAATGCAATAAGAGAGTTGAGGTTTTACTATCGAGGAGTTTACTGTCCAGGATGTAAGTTTCTATTGAAAGTTTGGAGATGTGTCTGAAACAAACCACTTTATTCGAAGCTGTTCTATTGGTTGCCCTGGCTTAGAAAAACTTATCGCACAACTCATTAAAAAAAGGTTCGGACTATGTTTTTAAGAAATTTAAGAAAATAAAAGATTTTTGTCGAAACGTAGTCTTGTATGTATATAATTTTTTTAGAAAATAATGAAAAAAAATACAGTCCCCTGATACGAATTTTTTGATTTCTACGAAATGATCTGACATCATGATATTCGTATTACTGAACATCAACTATACAGTCACAGTACCTACTAATAAAAAAAAATCACTTCACTTTGATTTTAATTTTATGTCAGATAATGCTGTCAAAAGCAATTCTACCTAATGATGAACACGTTTTTCAATATTGAAACAAAAGATTGACAATTAATTTCAATATAAAAAGCATATTTCTCACCTATGTTAGGGGATTTTGTTTTTTTATTCAAATAGAAATTGTTTATTAAATATTTAATCAATAATTAAACGCATTAAAACGTCAACGCTTTCATGGTTAATGCAAAATAAATTAAATAATAACTCAAGCATGCATTAATAGATTTTAATGATTTCATTAAACAGTTATTAAGTATTAATTATAAAGAAAAATAATTGCTAGTTAAGGTATAATCAGGGTAAAACGATCTTGTAACAAATAGAGCGACAAAAGTTTATCGTCTGAATTCTTCTCCATTTTGCCTAGACTTGAATGTATGAATAAATATCACCCTTCATACTCTCTCTAACGAACTGCATTTTTTACTCGTTATATATATATATACATATATATATATATATACATATATATATATATAAATAGCGTGTGTTTGAGTCTACTAATAAATCACTTTGATTTTCACCTGTTTTAACTACTTGTACAGTGTAAGAAGTGGTTGGTTGCCATCAACTATGGTGTAAATTACATTAAGACAAACGTCTTGAAGACAACTCCGCCTTTTATAAGCACGTTGTAGTCGTCGTCGTCATTGTCGTCGTCGTTGTTGTCGATGAGGCAACTTCGACCAACACTTTGTTTAAGCTTCCAAATACAAGAACAAAGCTGCTTAAAGAAACGCTAAACAAAAACCCAACGTCGAGGCATCATAATCAATCATAATACTTGTTCTTTGATCATTTGAAGCATAACAGCAGAGCCAACAGATCAACTGGACAGCCTGACTGTAGTTAGCAGCAGTTGGAAGTATTTGAAATGCTGCTGCTGCAGCAACTAGCATGCAGAACGTAGCTCAACTATTTTGACTCACATAAGCTTCATATGAG